>CAMZMU010000116.1:511503-645518 GCA_947311845.1 Poa pratensis
TGGATGATCTGCCGCCACCGCCTGTGAGAACCGGACGTGAAGAGGAGGAGGAGGCAGAGAGGTAGATCGAAAGGGGATGATTCTTCAGTTTTTTTTTCATATCTTGCAGCAATAAGGTGTGAGTCCACGGCTCTGTCCTTAATATATATAGTACATCGTTTGGAGTGAAATCTGTAGCTACTGCCCTTGTGTGCTTGCACAGTTTTGGTCAAATTGATATTTTTCTTCTAGGCTACACTAGTAGAAAATAGCCCTTCCATTTTTGCCTTTTGTCCGGACAGATTACAAACCGCGACTAAAGGGTCCATTGGTCCCGGTTCGATTTGCCCTGGCGACAGGGAGCATTGGTCCCGGTTCGTTGTGGACCTTTGGTCCCGGTTTGTAACACGAACCGGGACCAAAGGGTCACCACATGCGGCACATGCTGCCGCAGCTGTGGGTCCCCCTGGCAGGGACCCTTTGGTCCCGGTTCGTGTTACGAACCGCGACCAAAGGGTCTTCCCTGCATATATCATCTTCCACCCGAGCTCCACCAGCATTTTGAGCTCGGGTTCATCACTCATTTCTCCTCCATTTCCTCTCCCTCACTCAAGTTAATCCCCATTTTTTTGCACCATTTGTGAGGATTGAAAGCACCCCATCTATTCAAGGGTTAGCAACATCATCCTTTCCTCCGGCGTTTCAAGTTTAGCTCATTTTCGTGCAAGTTTATCTAGTTTGATTTTTGTAGTGCTTGCAAGGTGTTTGATGAAATGCCCAAGTTAGGGATTTCATTTATTTTATATGCATTTTGATCTCAAATTAAAGTATAATTTGTGGTTTTATATAGTGTCGTCCCGTCCCCTTCCTCACCGCCGTCGATCGCCCGCGCCGCTCCGTCACCGACACCACCTCGGTGAGCCTCTTTTTTATCTTTTATTTTAAGAAAAATTAATTGTATGATTTAAATGCATAGTTATTTCTTGTATAATTTTCTTATGTTTTTTTATATGTATAGTGTCATGGTTTTGATATCCGTCCCCGTCGGCCCTCGTCCGGTCTATGATTCGGATGTGGTATATTTTTATAACTATTTGTTTCGTTTCGTGTTTATGACAATCATGCCGACCAACTTGACATAGATATATTTCTATTTAGGAGGTAGTTGAACCGGAAATTCCAGCCGACCCTATTGTCGAGTTTTTAGAAAAAGAAAACAACGATTTAAAAGCAAAATTGAAGATAAGTGAAGATCTTCGTCTCCAATGCCTAGAAGAGAAGATGGTATTGGACTTGAAGATTGCCGACATCGTTGATGCTCACGGGGTCAAGCTTGCCGACGTCGTCGCTGCTACGAGAGGAAGATGGATGCAATGCGCGTCAAGCTTAAAAAGATTAGAAAATATGTCATTAGTCAAGAGGCTTGGTATCATTATGCTGTTGGTTCAATAGTTACCTTAGTTGCGATTTTGATCGCATTTGTTGTTGGATTTAAATTCTTTAGATAGTTGTATGTTAGTTTCAATTAATGTATGTTTCATTAGAACAATGTATTACATTTGGGCAGTACTCTACTTTGGTTTTAATGTGATGAAGTTGTATTAATTAATTTGGTCAGTATTATATATTCATGATGTAGTGTAATGGTTTTTGATATATTTATATAATGCAGATGAGCCGGCAATGGATGTACAGTGACCGACGCAGTCTCGAGTTTATCAATGGCATGCATAGTTTTCTCCGTGTGGCTAATGAAAACAAGCCGTCGAGTGGTTATATTCCTTGTCCATGTAGTGTCTGCAAGAATACGCAGGATTACTCTACGTCAAGAACCATTCACGTCCACCTGTTGAGTCATGGTTATAATTGTTGGACCAAGCACGGAGAAAGAGGGGTTATGATGGAAGAAAATGAAGAAGAAGAGGATAATGACACCTATCCTACGTTCACTGCAGACGGTGATACTCCAATGGGGGAAGACGAAGCTGAAGAAGAGCCCATTGTTGATGAGCCCGATGATGATTTTGGTCGGGCCATTCTTGATGCACAAATAAACAGCGGAAGTGAAAACGAGAGGTTGAAGTTGGAGAGCATGTTAAAGGATCACAAAAAATTGTTGTACCCAACTTGCGAAGATGGCCATAAAAAGCTTGGTACCACCCTGGAATTGCTACAATGGAAGGCAGAGAGTGGTACTACTGACAAGTCATTTGAAAATTTGCTGAAAATATTTAAGAAGTTGCTTCCAAGGGATAACGAATTGCCCTCCAGCACGTATGAAGCCAAGAAGGTTGTCTGTCCTCTAGGATTAGAGGTGCAGAAGATACATGCATGCATAAATGACTGCATCCTCTATCGCGGTGAGAAGTACGAGAATTTGAATGCATGCCCGATATGCGGTGCCTTGCGGTATAATATCAGGCGAGATGACCCTGGTGAGGTTGAGGGCGAGCCGTGCCCCAGGAAGAGGATTCCTGCCAAGGTGATGTGGTATGCTCCGATAATACCACGGTTGAAACGTCTGTTCCAAAATAAAGAGCACGCAAAGTTGTTACGATGGCACAAAGAAGACCGAAAGAAAGACCTGATGCTGAGACACCCCGCTGATGGGTCGCAGTGGCGAAAAATCGACAGGGTGTTCCCGACGTTTGCAGATGACGCTAGGAACTTAAGATTTGGTCTAAGTACAGATGGCTTTAATCCTTTCGGGGAACAGAGCTCCAGTCATAGCACCTGGCCTGTGACTCTATGTATCTATAACCTTCCTCCTTGGTTGTGCATGAAGCGGAAGTTCATTATGATGCCAGTGCTCATCCAAGGTCCGAAGCAACCCGGCAACGACATTGATGTGTACCTGAGGCCATGGGTTGAAGAACTTTTAGAGTTGTGGCGTGATGAAGGGGTACGTGTGTGGGATGAGCACAAACAGGAGTCATTTGACCTACGAGCGTTGTTGTTTGTAACCATCAATGATTGGCCTGCTCTTAGTAACATTTCAGGACAGTCAAATAAGGGATACAATGCACGCACGCACTGTTTAGATAAGACTGAAAGTATATATGTAGGTAACAAGAATGTGTACCCGGGTCATCGTCGATTTCTTCCACCTCAGCATCCCGTAAGAAAGGAAGGCAAGCATTTCAAAGGTGAGGCAGATAACCGGCCGAAGCCTACCTGTCCTGATGGTGATGTTATATATGACATGGTGAAGGATTTAGAAGTAATCTTTGGAAAAGGTCCTGGCAGTCTATCTGTTCCGAATGACGCTGACGGACACGTACCCATGTGGAAGAAGTGCTCTATATTTTGGGAGCTACCCTATTGGAAAATCCTAGAGGTTCGCTCTGCAATCGACGTGATGCACGTGATGAAAAATCTTTGCGTGAACCTGCTAAGCTTCTTGGGCGTGTATGGGAAGACGAAAGATACACCGGATGCAAGACTGAACCATCAACATATGCACGAGAAGACGAAAGACGACCACCTTAATCCAGAGAAGTATCAAGGTCCTGCCAGCTACGCTCTTACCAGAGAAGAGAAGGAGATCTTTTTTGAAGTCCTGAGCAGTATCAAGGTCCCGTCCGGCTTCTCGTCGAATATAAAGGGAATAATAAACATGGCAGAGAAAAAATTCCAAAACCTAAAGTCTCATGACTGCCACGTGATTATGACACAATTACTGCCGGTTGCATTGAGGGGGCTTCTACCGGAAAATGTTCGAGTACCCATTGTGAAGCTATGTTCATTCCTCAATGCAATTTCTCAGAAGGTGATCAATCCATTAACTCTAGGAACTTTACAGAAAGATGTTGTCCAATGTCTTGTCAGCTTCGAGTTGGTGTTCCCACCATCCTTCTTCAATATTATGACGCACCTCATAGTTCACCTAGTCGAAGAGATTCAAGTTCTCGGTCCTGTATTTCTACACAACATGTTCCCCTTTGAGAGGTTCATGGGAGTCTTAAAGAAATACGTTCATAACCGTGCTAGGCCTGAAGGAAGCATCTCCAAGGGTTATGGAACAGAGGAGGTCATTGAGTTTTGTGTTGATTTTATTCCTGACCTTAACCCGATCGGTGTCCCTCAATCGCGCCATGAGGGGAGACTGAGTGGAAAAGGAACGCTAGGAAAGAAAGCGTTCTGGTGTACCGACTGGGATTCTTTCAATCAAGCACACTACACAGTTCTACATAATTCGAGCTTGGTGGCTCCGTATATCGAGGAACACAAGAATACTTTACGCTCATTAATGGCTGAAGAATGCATTGAAAAAGAACACGTGAAGTCTTTCTGCGGGTGGTTGCATGCACATCTCATTAATGACAACACTGTTGAAGAACAGCTATACTTGTTGGCCAGAGCGCCATCTTCGACTATATTGACTTATCAAGGGTACGAGATCAATGGGAATACATTTTACACGGCCGACCAAGATAAAAAGAGCACCAACCAAAACATGCTGTCCGCTTTGATGCAGCAAACAACAATGGGAAAAAGGACACATATTATGGTTACATAGAGCAGATATGGGAACTTGACTATGGACCTTCTTTCAAGGTACCTTTGTTCCGGTGCAAATGGTTCAACCTGTAAGGCGGGGTAAACGTAGACCCGCAGTACGGAATGACTACAGTGGATCTCAAGAATCTTGGGTACGAAACCGAACCATTTGTCCTAGCCAAAGACGTGGCTCAGGTTTTCTATGTCAAGGACATGTCTTCCAGACCGAAAAAAAGAAAAGATAAGCAAGCTGATACATCATACGATCAGCCAAAGCGCCACATAGTTCTTTCAGGGAAAAGAAACATCGTGGGAGTGGAGGACAAGACAGACATGCCAGAAGATTACAATAAGTTTCATGAAATTCCGCCCTTCAAAGTGAAAACTGACCCAAGCATCGTGTTAAATGATGAAGATTGTCCATGGCTACGGCGCAATCAGAAGAAAGGGACACACATGAAGAAAAAAGTGAACACTAGATAGGGATGTTGTTGGTGATGTGTAATAATGTATTAAAACTGACCCATGCTCAGGTTTTCTATGTGAAGATGCTCCATGGTTAAACCTTTATGTGATGTGTAGTAATGTATTAAACCTTTACAAAAGTGCATCAACACAATACAAAAGTACTGAAATCATGCCACTCGGGCCCTAGTAGCAAGCATTAAAGTGTTCCAAAAAGTGTTGGGAATGTCGTCGTGAGCAGGCCCTAGTAGCAAGCATTAAAGTCGTCGTGAGCAGCAAATTGACCTTCGATCCACAGCGGCAAGACGTCTCTGATGATCTACGACCGTCCCAAAAAGTGTTGGGAATGTCGCAGATCATCAGAGCGCCTTGCCGCTGCTTGGATCGGACCGAGGGGCATGGCTACCACTTCCACCACCACCACTCCCACCTCCTCGGCAATTCATCATTGCGTCACCCTAATCCAGTGGCTGGATTCAACCTACCAGAGGGCTTGTGTTTCCAACAGCGTCGTTGTGTTGTCATTGTTCACCGATCTACAGAGGTGGCTCCAATGGCTGGCCGGTGAACAAGGACGAACACAATAATGCCAAGTAACATGCCAGCAGGTAGGCTAAATCCAGCCATTGGATTCGGTGGCGAAGGTAGACGCTCGTTGTGTGCCGTTCGCTGCAGGGACGCCGCTATTTATAGGCGATTAGAAAGTGTACCTGTGGATGAGGTGGGAGTGGTGGTGGTGGTGGGAGTGCTGATCCAACAGCTCACAAGCCCTCAAAAGAAACACACCCCTAATCCAACGGCTCACAAGCGCTTGAAAGAAACACACGATCCGTGTGCTTCTTTAGTCCCGGCTGGTAACACCAACCGGGACTAAAGGCGGGCTTCGCGGTCACGACTCGTGTCAGTCACACGTGTCCACCCCTGATCCAACGGCTCACAAGCGCTTGAAAGAAACACACGATCCGTGTGCTTCTTTAGTCCCGGCTGGTAACACCAACCGGGACTAAAGGCGGGCTTCGCGGTCACGACTCGTGTCCTCCCCCAGCGCTGCCCTAGCCACGTGTCCTCCCCTAGCGCTGCCCTGGGCACGTGTCCTCCCCCAGCGCTGCCCTGGAGGTCTTTATTTAAATTTGCTATGTATTTATTGTTTTTTAGTGTTAGTAATTTAGTGTTAGTAATTTAGGGTTAGAAATGTAGGGTAAATTTGCTATGTATAGATTTAAATTTAAATTTAGGGTTTGAAATTTAAACACACGGTTTCCCCGTCATTCAACCTCACAAGTTCTTTTTCTATTTCCTTCGAATCCCTTCGTGGCCACCCATGCCTAACTAGCTTCTTATTGTCTACCTTGAAATCGACCGTAAACTGCAAAAGTAGTGCTGACATTCCTCCCGGGAAACTAGCATCTGAAGGAAAACTCGACATGGTCGAGTGAGTGGACTAGAATGCTTACCAACCTCAGTGGGAAGGGGTTCTTATAGGCCGAGATGAGAAGAATTGGCGGTAGAAACGGGCGGGAGATACGATGGCGGGAAAAAAGAATTTGGCGGGAGAGAAGAAAAAATCAAAAGCCCAACAGAAAAAAAATAGCTAGATAGATAATTATTACAATTTTGTAGACAATTAATTTTTTTAAAAGCATTTTTAAAAATTCATATTAAAAGCATGTTGTTAAGGATGTTTTAAAAATAAAGAGACAATTATTACATTTTTTAGATAATTAAATCAATAGATATAAAATAAATAAGAAAATCTATGATTTTCATAAATATTGGAACATTTAAATTAAATATAAAAGAAAAAAGAAACTAGAAAAACAAACTAAAAAAACAATTCAAAGTATACAAAAGAAAACAGTAATTAAATCAATAGATATAAAATAAATAAGAAAATGTATGATTTTCATAAATATTGGAACATTTAAATTAAATATAAAAGAAAAAAAGAAACTAGAAAAACAAACTAAAAAAAAACAATTCAAAGTATACAAAAGAAAACAGAAAAAGAAAACAAAAAAGAAACTACAAAAAGAAAACAAGAAAAAAGGTCGAAAAGGCATTTGGTCGCGGTTGGTAACACCAACCGGGACCAAAGGCCTGCTGGGCTTCGCGCGCAGCCCAGCAGACCTTTGGTCCCGGTTGGTGTTACCAACCGCGACCAAAGGGTCTTTGGTCCCGGTTCGTGGCTGGAACCGGGACCAAAGGGCTTTTCCGCGGGGATTTGGGTGGTTTGCGGCCAAATGTTTCGCATTCTTCCCCATCGCGCGTCGTTCTCCGCCTCTCGTGCTGCCGTGCCGCCGTCGCCCCGAACCGCTGCTCCGGCCGCATCCACGCTCCCCGCCGCGCCCGAGGTGCTGCTCCCCGCTGCGCCGTTGCCCCGAGGTGCTGCTCCCCGCCACGCCCGTCCCCTCCCCTGCCTCGGGCTGGTCCGCCCGCAGCGCCGACGCCGCCTCCGGCCTCCCCATCCCCGCCGTGCTGGTGCTCCACCCGTAGCGGCGCCGCCTCCGGCCTCCCCGTCGCCGCGCGCTTCGGCGTGGCCGTGCCGGTTTGCCACCCCTCCCGTGCCGCCGCCCTCCGGCCTCCCCGTCGCCTCCACGCGAAGGAGGCCGCGCCGCTGCCCTCTCCCCTGCCCACGCCGTCGTCTCCGGCGGCGCCTCCCCGCACCCTTGCCCACGCCGTCGCGCGGTTCCGGCCCGTTCACCGGCGACCTCGACCTCGATCCGGCACGCCCGGCCGTAGCTCCGGTATTTTTTTTGTTATTCTAATTTTGTGTTAGTTAGGATAAATTGTTAGTGTAGTTAGAGTTAGGATAAATTGTTAGGAAATATTGTTAGGAATTTTAGTTTAGTGTTAGAATTTTAGTGTTAGTGTTAGGAATTTAGGAATTTTAGTGTTAGTGTTAGGAAATTATACAAAATGAGTTTGAAAATTGTGTATGAAAATTGTTGTTTAAATTTGTTGCTTAAAATTATAATCTTGTTCATTTTATAAATCAATTGTAGGCTTTGTTGTTTTATAATTGTTAGAAGTAATTTTTTCCAAATTTTTTCATATTGTTGGAAGTAATTTTTGCTATTGTGTTCCATTTTAAATTGTGCCATTTTAAATTAGGCTATTAGTTGTTGTGAATTTTAAACTGTAGTTCCTGAATTTAAATTTGCTAAGTAGTTGCTATAATTTTGCATTCACATTTTGCTAAGATGAAAATTTAGGCTACTTTAGGTTAGGGTTTAGAAATTTAGGTTAATTTAGGTAAGTATAGTTTAAATTAGTTGACCAATTTAAATTATGCCATCTATTATATAGTTTAAAGTAGTGTTAGGTAAATTTAAATGCATGTGTAGTGTTAGGTAAATTTGTTAGAGCAAATAGAAGTAAAATCAAATTGTAATTGCTATGAATTTTAAATTATAGTTCCTGAATTTAAATTTGCTAGGTAAATTTAAATGCATGTGTAGTGTTAGGTAAATTTGTTAGAGCAAATAGAAGTAAAATCAAATAGTTTTAGTACAACTTTGTACTAAAATTGCGTCAATTAATTTGGAACGGAGGGAGTAGTTGCTATAAATTTGTATTCACATTTTGCTAAGATGCAAATTTTGATATTCATATTCTTTTTACAAAATTGATTGCAGGGACATTGAGCTATGGATCCAAATTGTCCGGACGCCGCCGGCAGAGACGAGGAGCGTGAAGAGCAAATGGATGCAGGAATTCCGGAAGTCGCCGTTAGGGACATGGAGAAAGAAATAAGAATGTTTCAGATTATAGCAGGACGTGCAAGGGCGCCTAAAGGGCAAGAACATCTTGTAGCTGAAGAAAATCTTTTAAGTGATGAAGATTTCGCCTCCCAATTTCTGAACGAGTCCGGTCAGGGAGTTGAGGAAGAAGAAATTTGTAGAGAGGAGGAAGTTCCCTTAACAAACTCCGGCGAGGTATATTATGCCTCTGTTGATCGATGACAGTACATGTATTATTTGAGTTGTATTGCAGTTATTAACGAATCATTTTTTTCTTTTAGCCCTCCGGATCGAGCAAATCATCCGCATCTAAAGGGTCGAAAGGGTCAAAACTGCCGAAACGAGGCCCGTCGAAGCCGATGAAGGAGGGTCAGAAGATAATAATCGACATAGTTTCTGCTGGTGGCGAACCGTTGGAACCCTTAGAGTGCCGCCGTAAATTTATAAATCAATGCGGAGTTTTTGTTAGGGACATGGTACCGATCACATTTCAAGAATGGCATAAGCCGAAGGACGAGAACAAGGCAACTACTTATGTCGACGACAAAACAAAAGAGTTGCTTTGGGAGAAGATCTTGACAAAGGTCACCCTACCGCCAGATGTTGTAAAGACGAGCCGTGGAAGGAGAAATTCAAGCAGTGGACTCTTAGCAAGATGGCCGAACAATTCCGGACCGCTAAGAAAAATTTGTGGAAAACTTATGTAAAGGCGAAGGAAGAAGATCCAGAATTCACTCCAGAATTCACTGGAGCACAAGTGAAGTTAAAAGACCAGTGGCCGACATTTGTGAAGCAAAGAGAATCGGAGGCCGCTGTGGCCCGATCGGAACAAAATAAGTTAAATGCTGCGAAGAAGATATATCACCACACTTTGGGGGCAGGTGGCTACAAGGCTGCCGTGCCTAAGTGGGAAGCCTTTGAAGCAAAACTGCTTGATAACGGGGTCATTCCACAGACAGCGGACTGGCCCGAAAGGTCCAAGTTTTGGTTGTTTGCGCATGGGGCAGGGTTGGACCCAGTGACAGGGCTGATTGTTCCTCAGGGAAAATGGAAGGAGAAAATTGAGTATATAACCAAAGAACTTGTGAAGGCAATTGATCTAGTTCGAAGAGGACTGTACGTGGTCGACAGAGAGAAAGACGAGCTGTCACTCGCACTCGGGAATCCTGAAAAAGTTGGACGAGTACGAGGCTATGGACCCGGAGTTAATTGGGGACAAGGTTTTCCGGCAGACGCTCATAATTATAGAAGCCGTGAGAGAAAGAAGAAGGAGGACAGAGACCGGTTATCGGCATTGGAACGCAAGGTGCAGCAGCTAGAAAGGGCATCTCAGCGGCAGCTAGAAAGTCCTGAAATCGAAGCCGCCCCATCTAATCAGCGGAAAAGCAGCGTGGGTTCCACGCATGTAGAACATTCTGAACTTGAAGCGCCGGCGGCTCACTACCCCGTGGATGGTATCACGGAGAAGACAGAATGTGAGCTACATATGTCGATGAAGAACATGTCCTTCAAGGTGGCGGTCGGCTATGCTTTACCAAATCAACCTGGAGAAAGTTACCATCTCGGCGGGATTCCAGCTGGCTATGCTCGTGTCGGGGTGGATGACATTGTGCCGTTATATGCTGATCTGAATCTTGACATTCCTGGAGGTGACGACGAGAGGACACTGGGAGAAGCCAAGCGGCATATCATTCTCTGGAAGAAGGAAGACATCATGTTTCCAAACTTGCCGCCAAGGCCACCGACTCCTCCGAGTAGCAGTCCCCCACCTCAAGATCCGCCCTCCCCACCTCAAGATCCACCCTCCCCACCTCGTGACGACGGTGGGGAGGCCAGCGCGAGTCCATCGCCCGCGCGGTCGCAGCAAGAGACTGTGCGCACTGTTTCGCGGAAAAAGTACCCGTCGACATATACACAGAGGTGCGCTTTAAACTACCCGCCAGAAACTCGAGAGGAACGCGAGTTGCTAAAGCCTCTTCCAAAGAGACCTTACGACTTGACTCCAGAGGAACTCGACGAGTCGGTGCGTGCCAATGTGAAAAAACAGTTGGGACCAAAACAGCGCCCGCAGAAGGAGGTAGTACCACGGAAAAAGTTGACAAATTGTTAAAAAATCTATCGAGTGGACCGCCACCGCCACCGCCACCGCATGACTATGACCGTGTTCTTTCAAGACAATTAGTGAAGATAAGGAGGAGAAGACGGCGGCATATCGCCGAAAGAGAAAGCAGATGCTGGAGAAGCAGGAGATGGAGAAGCAGGAGAAGGAGGCGGCATTTCGCCTAAAGAGGCAGCAGCTGAAATCCGGGAAACAAGTGGCCCAGCTCGGAGAACAGGCAAATCAGTCGGTCCCCGCGCTCAAGGTGATGCCGGAAAAGGTAGTAGACCAAGAGGCTTTTCGCATAGACGATCCGGACCCCACAGAGTATCAGTATGCATGGACATGGGTCTACGGGAGCACCCTGGTCAGACCTGAGCACGTCAACTCTTGACAACACAAATGCGCCGCTTGCATACGTGGTACGAGAAAGCCGTAGAGGCCAAGCATGACGCTTTCTGGGTTCAAGTCAGGAAAGAGCATTTCTTCAGGGAATATGCTATGTATATTCCGTTTTCGGAAATTTTTCAATTATTCAACCAAGACGCCCTCGACAAATCCCTCGTCAGTTGCTATTGTTTGTAAGTGATTTAGTTTTGCGATTTAATTAAGTCTCTAGCTCAGCTCGTTCGTTGCCAATTATCTAAATATATTATTTTGTACGCTATTATGCAGAATGAAGATCAACGAATGCAAAGATGCCCGAAACTATGCTGTTGGGTTCATTCAGTTGTTGTGCAGTACAATCCCGAAGTCACAGAGAAAGTTGCTCCGGTATTTAGTGAAACAAAATACCTGCGCAGAAATACTTTTTCCCTACAACTTCAAGTGAGTGTTACTGTACCTTCTACACATTCTATTTTTCTTTCATCCCGGTTTAGTGTAATCGATGAGTCATGGACATATAAACGCGTGCAGATTCCACTGGATTTTGCTAATCATTAGAGTTGACCAAGGAGTCGTTCAAGTCATGGACTCGTTAAGGAAAGATATGGAAGAGTGGGACGACATGAGACAAATGCTTGACAGGTAATTTCAGTCATTATCGCTCTATATCGACCTCTTTCGTTCATTTTGTGATATCAAGTAATTAATAACTCCTTTCATTATTTTCTTTTGCCGGGCAGGGTTTGGGAACGGTTTAAGGTGAAGTGTCCAGGGAAGTGGAAAAAGCAACTGTATTTTTATGAAACCAAGGTAAGTAGTAGTACATATATATGTCTGCGCAACTCTTTAATTTTAGTTTCAATACCATTATCGTGCTTGATTGTTATTTTGATTATATTCTTTTTTTGTAAAGTGGTGTCTGAGGCAGCCACAAGGGACTAATTTATGCGCATATTACGTTTTCGAGTACATTCGATATTTTGTCAATGAGCGGGATAGAAAAACCAGAACAGAAAACGTACGTATACACTATTCGCATATTGTGTTGAGTTCCATTCATAATTTATTTTATGATGATTTCAAACAGCTCACACATATATATTCTTATATTGATCTAGATGGAACGAGAGCGGGACCAGCTCATACCATCGAAGCGCCTAAAAGCAATTCAAGAGGAATTGGCGGGATTTTTGAACAAGGAGGTCCTGAGGAAAGACGGAGAATTTTATCACGGTGATACTTATTTTGTCGGACGTGAGCTCGACGCGTGAATCAAACGTGATGTCGGTGTAGTATAAACTTGTGGGCTATGTATGTTATGAATCAAACGTGACCTCGGTGTATTGTATATATGCTTTATTATGTGTATGACTTTATGTGTATGACTACTTGTTGTCTGCGCGCGCAACGTGATCTTCGTAAAAAATAATTAATTGGAAAACAAAAAATCGAAACCCCTAAAAAATAAATTAGCAGAAAACAAAAACCAGAAACTCTTTGGTCCCGGTTGGTAATACCAACCGGGACCAAAGGGTGCCCGCCATGCGCGCCCTGCGCAGCCCACGTGGAGCCCCTTTAGTCGCGGGTCGTAGACACCCGGGACGAAAGGCCACCCCCCCTTTAGTCCCGACCCTTTAGTCGCGGGTCCAAACCCGGGACAAAAGGCCCTCTGGACCCGCGACTAAAGGCCTATTTTCTACTAGTGCTAGATGTTCATTAGCTGCAGGTCACCGTATGCAGATGATATATATAAATAACTTTCGGTTAATAGTGATTCGTTCTGGACAATCGAAGTTATCACTTTGGTTTGCTCAAGTAAGCATTCTCCGGTACTGCTAGGATTCATGAACTTGATAGATGTATTAGGTTGCAAGTAGGCATGGATCGACCAGTTTAGTTCATTATTTGTCTTTTAGCTATTTAGATATTGGCTTCATACCGGTGTATGGATGTGAAACTATTTTTTTCTTGTGTTCTTTGCTATTGCCTTGATTATGCAGGTTTTCCACTCTTTTCCATTTCAGTCTCATTCTAATCCAATGAAGCTGACCCCAGGGATTTGAGGCTTTGCATGCGTGTCAGGTTAGCATATTCTTTTTTTTTGTCGAATCAATTATATATTCACATCCCATATGTATGACTGTATTTGTAGAGTATGCCTATGGCAACCTATTCGTGTTCTCCGTACTATTAGTTGAAGAGAGGAAACGTGTAGCTATAGTTTTTCGCCCTATTATGCTCAATTAACTAAGCTTTTAACTCTACTGAAACCAGCTATTGGGCTGGAAATGGAAATGGGAATTCAGTTTTGTAAGGGTCTGGTTAGAGCCTAGGGAGCCAAATTTTCATCGGACTACATGTCTTTTTAACTTGAATCCTTCATGTGATGCGTGCAATGCAGATATGGACTATGGTTTCTTGGAGTTATGAAATCAACTCTGCTTATAAAGGATCGTAGTCAAAGAATCGTGACGTGCAGTCCCTCAACCGCCTAAGTTGGATCCTTCATTTGCTTTCCCTGCTACCACTATATATGTGTACATACACGAAGTTTAAGCAAGCACGTTCTGCTCTGCTTTCATGGTAACATGTACATACAGCATGTATGCGCCAACCTATTCCATGTACGATAACTGTGCTTTTCTTTGAAAACTTATAAGCAGTCAGTTCTATGTGTAATATATTTCCCCTGCGTCATGTGCTGACCGAACTTTGAGTGTTTTTGCCGGGATATTTTTCGTGCTCCAAATTATGGATTGACATATATAGCTAATCTGTATAACGTTGTGCAAGCCACACCCACTAGACATAATAAAATAAGAGTAAACAAATACCATATGTGAATCAAAATAAAGAGTTTGAGCAACAAAAAAGGTACAGTCCAAAAATAGCAAAACAAGATACTACCTCCGATCGGAATAAACTGTATACGTACGAGATGTACATGTTACGTTCAAAACTGGCGACAATTTTAATAGACCAGAGGGAGTATGTATAACAAAAAAAAAGGTACAGCAATTTTTTTTTTTTGACTGTAACTACGGCGGGCTTTAAGCCAGCCTGAACTTTTTATAAATTATGTGAAGTAACTTACAAGAATATTCAATAACTACCGCTTCGAGCAAATGACCATATATCAGTACTCCTGTCTAGCGGCAGGTAGCCAGGAGTACTACGACCCATCTCAATAAAAAAAGGAAGAATATTACCTAATCGTTCTGTAATTAACGCGTCATATCTCGATTCTCTACTCCGGAGGTGTGCACAGGGGAAACTGAACTCGCAGAGACAAGAAATTTGCCAGCGGCCCCTGAACGAATACAGATAGTAGTACTAATTTGTTTGGGGCAAATCTTGGGTATTCACTCGAATGACTTGGAGTGAAATGAGAATGGAAGGGTGGCACTGAATGGAAGGTACGCGTGCACATTAAAACCAGACTACGAAAGAGAGGGTGGCACTGAATGGAAAGACATCCCGTGAATAATAACTCCTCCTCAACGAAAACCGGCCTGGCGAAAGACTCGGAATTAGATTATATATGTACTGTAGGTATTAATGTGCACGCGTACCTGATCGTCGTGTTCGCGGGCGGGGATGTTGGGGGAGCTCGCCATGAGGGATGTTCGAGGACGAACAAGAATCTCGATCGGGCCGAAAGCTTGTGCTTCCTTTGTACTACTAATCTCGGTCGGATTCGGGGTATTTAAAGGGGAAGGAGGCGGACGGACCGGCTGGGAACTTCTTTGTGCTTATTTTGTTGCATCGATCGACAGATCCTTTCGCCAAGATCGGTCGTTTCGTGGGCTGTTGGATTCATATCGTACGCTTAGCAATCTCTCAGGTCGCTTTCCAACAGCTGCGCGCGTCAGGTTGTCAGAACGTACCACCCCGGTCAAGAGGAAGCAAAAGCTGAGGAAGCTGTGTACCGTTCCAGAGGCATCAAAAAAAAAAAAGTCACGTGTGTGGAGCCCACTCAGGTTCCTGTACACTAAAGAATGTGGGAGGCAGTTCTCCTTGCGTCGCGGGTGGGAGTACAAACAAAATATTTTGGGCCAAAATATTCGTTTGGTTGCAGACTTTCTCTGGTTCCTGTACACTAGAGAATGTGGCGGTTTGTACACTAGAGAATGGGGCAGTTCTGCTTATTTTGTTGCGACGCGTGGCCTGCAACCAAAGTGTGGCTCTCCAAGTTGAGAGATTTTCTGTCACGATCACACTCAGTGTGGATGGAGGGGAAGAGTGGTCGCTGACCACGGTGTACGGGCCCACTCAGGAACAACTAAAGGTGGGCCCACTCAGGAACAACTAAAGGTGGAGTTCTTGGTGCCGTTCGTGCGGCTTGCCCAGGATGCTGGGCGGTCACAGGCGATTTCAATCTCATCCTGAAAGCAGCGGATAAAAATAATGGGCGGTTGCATCGCCGCATGATGGGCCGTTTTCGTAGACTGCTGAATGACCTGGAACTTAAAGAGCAGGGCCTGGTGGGCCGGAGATATACTTGGAGCGACGAGCGTAGAAGCCCAACTATGGAAAAGCTTGATCGATGGTTTTGCACAGTGGACTGGGATGTGCTGCATCCGAATTGCCTTCTGCAGGCTCTCACGTCTGCACTCTCTGATCATTGTGCGATCATGCTATCCACCAATGTCTCGTTTCATAGGAAATCGCGGTTTCATTTCCAGGCTTTCTGGCCGAAGATCGCAGGGTATCAGGAAGCAGTGGCGGCTGCTTGGTTCGATGTGGAGCAGCACCCCGATCCTTTTACTGATTTGAGCAATCGACTGCGGGCTACAGCACGGGTGCTGAGTAGATGGAGTCAGAGGAGAGTAGGAAACATCAAGGAACAAATCCTCCTGCCAAATGAAGTCATTTTGCAGTTGGACAAAGCCGTGGACAGTAGGCAATTGAATCAAGGCGAGTTTTGGCTGAGAAGAGAGCTGAAGAAAAAGGTCTTGGGGTTGGCTTCTTTGGAGCGCACCATCGCCAGACAACGATCAAGAATTGGCTGGCTGCAGGAAGGAGACGCAAACACGGCTTTCTTCCATATTCACGCGAGTACACGGCGAAGGCGGAATCATATCTTCAGATTGCGCAGGGGGAATAATCAGTCAACGGAGGTCAAGAAGATGTGCGAGCTGGCTACGGGCCACTTCGAGGATCTGATTGGCGCCCCGGTGCAGCGGGACCACGCGATCAATCTGGCCGCGCTGAACCTGCCTACGTGCGATCTGACAGAGTTGGAGTTGTCGTTTTTGGAGCAGGAGATCTGGGAGGTGATTCGCTCCTTGCCAGCGGATAAAGCGCCAGGCCCCGACGGCTTCACGGCACGTTTCTACCAGTCGGTGTGGCCGCTGATCAAGGATTCGATCATGAAGGCAGTAAGTTGGTTCGATTCAGCGGATGCCAGAGGCTTTTCGAAGGTAAATGAAGCACTAATCACGCTCTTGCCGAAGAAGGAGGGCGCAGTGGACGTGGGCGACTTCCGCCCAATCAGCCTCATCCACAGCTTCGCGAAAATTATCTCTAAAGCCATGGCGGCAAGGCTTGCCAAGCCCCTTCCCCAGCTCGTGGACTGTAACCAGAGCGCTTTTGTAAAAGGGCGCACCATTCAGGATAATTTTTTCATGGTGAAGCACTCGATTAGGAATCTGCACAGGCGGCAATCACCGGCGCTCATGCTGAAATTGGATGTGGCCAAGGCCTTTGATTCGGTGGCGTGGCCCTTCTTGATTGAGGTTCTGCAGCACCGTGGGTTTGGGCAGAGATGGATTGCTAGACTGGCCACGATGCTCTCTACGGCTTCAACCAGAGTGCTAATCAACGGTTCGGCGGGGGATCAATTCTGGCATGGACGAGGACTCAGACAGGGAGACCCCAGTTCTCCGATGTTTTTTATACTAGTGATTGATTTTCTGAATGCAGTGATCAGACTGGCGGAAGAGTGGGGATTGTTTGAATCGATGGCGGACTGTGGGATTCGGCACAGACTTTCGTTGTTCGCGGACGACGTTGTACTGTTCATCAAACCGACAGTGGAGGAAGCGACGGCGGCGATGCAAATTCTGAACCTGTTTGGCGGTGCCTCGGGGCTGCGATGCAACTTGGCGAAGAGTTCGGCGTCGCCGATACGCTGCGAGGGTATTGACCTGCAGCCAATAACAGCAATTCTGGGCTGCCCAATTAAGGAATTCCCCATCCAATACTTGGGGTTGCCGTTGACAGTGGGACGGCTGTCGAAAACAGACCTGCAGCCAGTGGTGGACAAGCTCGCGGGGCACATCCCAACTTGGAAGGCGTCGTTGTTAGAAAAGAGCGGCAGGCTGATTCTGATCAATTCCACCCTCTCGGCAACGTCAATTTATCACATGCTCTCGTTGGACCTGCCGCCGTGGTTCTTCGTGTGTTCAGATAAGCTTTTGCGGGGTTTTTTCTGGTCAGCAACTACAGAAGCAAGGAAAGGGCAGTGTGTGGTGGCATGGCGTACGGTCTGTCTGCCTAAGGAGATGGACGGCCTCGGCATCAAGAATCTGAGGATCATGAATCATGCTTTGCGGGCACAATGGCGCTGGATGCAGATGACGGATGCGAGTAAGCCGTGGCAAGGCCTTGATTTCTCTTTGTCAGAAGAAGCGGAGGAGATCGCTCGGACTTACACTAGTTGCGAGCTGGGCAATGGGAGGCGGCTGCTGTTCTGGACGGACAGATGGGTGGGGGGTCAGAGCATCGCTCAATTGGTCCCTAATCTAGTGGAATTCGTCAATCCGGCGGCGATGAAGAAGACCGTGGCAGAATCCTTGCCCAATCGCGCTTGGGTGGCGGATATTCGAGGGCGCCGTCGATCCCAGCCATCGTGGAGTTCATGCACCTGTGGGAGCTGTTGGCGGAGCGGCAATTGAGCGAGGAGGATGACAAATTCACATGGTTACTGACGGCGAACGGCAAGTACTCGTCGAAATCAGCATACAAGGCCTTCCTTATGGGCAGAGAGGGGTTTCCGTGCGCCGAGGAATTGTGGACCTCTCGAGCGCCACTCAAACACAAGTTACACATGTGGTTCACGCTGCGAGGACGATTGTGGACGGCGGACAGGCTGGCTCGCCGGAATTTGCAGCATCCCGCGACTTGTCCGCTGTGCTGCCAAGAACAGGAAACGGCGGAGCACTTGACAGTGCAGTGTTCGTTCGCTAGAGAGGTTTGGTACTCCATGCTGCTGCCGCTTCGTTTACATCGGTTCACGCCCACTCCGCAAACCACCATTGCTGATTGGTGGCCTGTGGTCTCCAATGCGACTCCAAAGTGGCGAAGGAAGGAGGTGAACTCCCTCATAGTTCTGGTGGCGAGGTCTCTCTGGTTAGAGCGCAACAGTAGGGTGTTCGACAAAATTGCGTCGATGCCGTGGGTAGTCTGTAAGAGAATCAGAGAGGAATTTGAGCTTTGGCAAAAGGCCAAGCTTTGTGGAGTGGATTTGCAGATTAGTGAGTAATCACGTACGTGTAATCGGGTTCGGGCTGAGGGAATCGCATGTGATTACCCTCGGCAGCTCTTGTAATTGATTTTCTCTCTGTCTTAATAAGAAAGACACGCAAGCCTTTTGCGTGTTCTTGAAAAATTTCTTTAATCATTATAAATGCCAACAAAGTAACCGTGCCAGCAATTAGTATGTCTTTAAACTGTAATGTTTATTATTTCAATAATTTACTTCTTGTTGAACCTTGCTATTGATGGATTCTAGAATGGATAAAATTAGGAATTTTATGTCGCAAGAAGAGGAACCAGATGTTAATGTTTTTGTTTGTCCTGGAGCTGGAACCAGATGGTTTTGTCACTGCATTTTGTATTCAAGATGAGGCTGTACATAATATGCTTCTAGGTCTTAATTTTAGTCCCGTTCATGTTTATTCGTTACTAGTATATTGCACTTTCCTCTATCTAGTTTAATATCGTTTGTGCAAAATATATGGGTCTGGTTCTCCTTGCACATAACGTGAGTCGACTATGTGTTACACTTTGCTCCAGTTTTTTGAGTCTGATCTGATCATACATGTGCCTTATATGTTGTGTCCGGCTGCAGATGCAACGTAAGCTGATTACAGATGTACACTGCTAAATAGCTGATGAATGTGTTGTTCAAGTATTTACAAATATAAGGGATGTTTTTTTAGACAGTAATTAAATAGCTGAGGTGTAAAAGCTCATGACTCAGGATTAGATATTTTAGTACAATTTTGAACTAGAATCATTGATTCTATGGCTGAGGAGGTTATGTACTCACCATGCTTATGTTTGGCAGTTTGAGTGCATCTACATTCCAGATCAACGGTTCCCTTTGAATCCTGCTGGATCTAATCACGGCCGTCGATCTCCCGATCGACGGTGACTTACCTGCTCGCCTCCCGCGCGCGCCTGGTCACGGATCTGGGCCGAATCCAGCACTGTGCGGCCTGGGTCCATTTGGATCTGGCCCGTTTAGTGTTTTTTCTATTTCTATTTATTCTTTTTCCCCAAATCTGTTTCTGACCCTCCACTTTAAATCTGTTTAAACTGCTTATATCTAAGTTTTGCCCAAACCAAAAATCACAGTGATACTAGTAGGTTTTTATGACCACATGCAACTTTCATAATTGAAAAATATGAATTATTGTGGCTTTGCAAAATGTTTTGCTATCACTAGTCTGAAACACTGTTCCAGTAATAACTTGAGTTTGGCTGATCCAAATTGCATGAATCCAATTGATTTGCATAGACCTTGTCAGTAGCTCTCACTAGAATTTTGCACCATAATTAATTGATGCCTAGAATAAAAGTTTTGTGCAAAATAAGATTCTATCAGAACCAACTTTAAATGTTTTTCATAATTTTTGTGAATATAATTTTGGACTAAATCCAATTGGGTTAGTTTCTAATACTAACAAAGAACCCAAGTCCAACTTTGCACGATTGTTTGTTTAACAGAAATTTTAGGTGTAATATTTGGTAAAAGTGTTGTTTCTGCCTCTAATACCAGGGAGAAGTTTAAATGCCTTTATTATAAAAATGTTGTTAGTGTTTATTGCTGATTGTTTTGGTACTGTTACATGCTTGTTGCTGTTGTTTAGCATGTTAGTATAAGTTAGTACTGTTAGTGGCTTGTGTTAAGCGTGATTTGAGTTAAGCATGTGTTGGTTATGTGGTGTTTGAAGTTTTCAAAAATTGTTTAATTAGGCTTGTGTGACTTGATAATTTATATGAGCTGAATAACCTGTTTCAACTAAAATTTTAGCTACTGGTTGTTTAAGTTTGTTAGGGGTGCTTAGCCTTGCAAGTTGAAAGTAATCCTTAGAGGTTGCTAATCACACCAGAGAGCATTTTGGTGACTTAACTTTTGTCTGAAGTATTTCCTGATTAGGGAAAAATGTTTGTCAGTTACCTTTAATTGAAAGTGTTTTTGTGCTCTTTGTTTTTAGCATGTGTATGGTGTTATACTCCTGCTAGTATAATGCCCTTGTGAATATGTCTGGGTAAATTGACTTGTTTGGTAAATTGTTTGGTTAGCATAGAATAAAACTTGTGATGTTTGGGTTAAGTGTTTGCTTTTAAGCTTAACTTGTGTCTTTAGGTTATGTTGCTGTAGACTTATTAAATAAATTGTTCTAAGCCAGTTGTTTAAATAGTGTTTCAGTTAGTATGCTATGCTTGTGCCCAGAGCCATGTGTTGTTTACCTTTTTAGCTTATCTCTTGTCATATAAGAGTTAATCCCTTGTTGTAATATGTTTAGTGGTTAATTTAGAGTCAACTTGTGACTTAGCCCCTTTTTTTTGTAGCAAGACTTATTGCTTTGTCATAAGCTTGTTGTTGAGGTAGCATCCCTAGAGCTTCATTTTTGTAGCTTTTAGTTTACTACTTGTCACTATATGCTTTACTAGGTGTAGTTTAATTTTGTTATTAATACTTGTGTCTTTGTGTGTTTAGAAGTGTGTTTAGTGTGTTGCTTGATTAAAAAGTGCTATGCTTGTGGTTTGAGTACTTGTTTGTATATCACTTGTGGCTTTGGGTTGCTTATTGAGTGTTGTTTTGTTTTCATTTTTGCGACGCTAGAGAATAACGCTATCGGGGAAACTACTGGAGAGGATTTATGGAAGAAGGATGGGAGTATATTATATTAATCTATGGGAAGAAGTCCAGGGACATATGCTGAATCAGGCAAGCCATTCTACGAAACATAAACATGTCACTACTCTTTATCATGCATGTTTTGCTGTTTTATCAAATGCAGGTTTAATTTTATAAGTGGCATGTGCCAACCTTTTTGTGTTTAAAAGTTATACTTTATGAAACGTATCCAGTATGGTAGGACTTTATAGACGTATCTCTTATGGCACCTATACTGGAGGCGCCATCAAGAAAATAAAAGTGTATTTTTGAAATTTAGAGTATTCTATTTCTTCTCTAAGAAACTGTAGGTTGGGAACCCCTTGAAAAGTGTTTTTGAAAATAAAAGTTTTTGATGGAAAACCTTGGGAAGGTGTGATCCTAACCAAGAAGCAGTTTCAGTTGAAAAATGTTTTTGTTAAAAGAAGGTGTTGCTGGTAACAACTGGAGAAGACAGGTGTTCTTGAAAAAACAAAGTACAGCTCTAGCTGCCGTCCGAACAATTAACCCGTGCAACCACATTACCTAGGAATGGGACCGGCTTAGCTGGAAGCTTGTTTATTTTAGTATGGGGCATCTCATAACTTCTATAAGGGTTAGAGTCCCTCGAAGCCGGGTTGTCGTCTGCACGAGACAATACACTGTAGCGGATCTACAGCCGGACGATTACTGTGGGTCTCCTGGCTTGGCGGTGTGGAGTCGGGGAAACATGGAATGATATGTTGGCTCACACGGTGCCGGGGAGAACAAACCTACCGGGAGATCCCTGTACTAAGGTAGACATAGTGAAAGGCTTTGATCGATTATCCGAACCCCGCATACTCTCGTATGACGGTCCGTGGCTGATCACGGCGAAATGATCGTTTGGTGTGGGGAAAGTGCACAACCTCTGCAGAGTGTAAATCTATTCGAATAGCCGAGTCCTCGGTCATGGACGGTTGGAATGGCCACAGATCTAGTCGTGCGGGCAGTTTTGTTTTCAAAGTGGTTTCTTGGAAAAACCGGAGGAAAAATGGAAGTGTACCTGGGAGGTACGGTGGTTCTTAAGAAAGAGAAGTATCTGGATGGTACGGTGTTTTGTTAAAAAGGTGGAGTACCTGGGAGGTACTGTTTTTCTTGAAAACTGGTTGGTCACGGGGTGACAACCTGGAATGAAAAAGGGTATCCCATCCTAGTGATTCTATAAAACAAAACTTTTGTTTTCAAATGTTTTTTAACAAAGTTATAGAGAGGCTATATCTACAAGAGAAAAACTACTTTTCAAAAATGCTTTGTTTTTCAACAAAGATATAGAGATGCTATATCTGCAAAAGAAAGCTATTTTCCGAAATGTTTTGTTTAAGAGAAAATAATCCTTAGACTATAGCTATCCCTATTTTTTAAAATCAGCCATAGTTGCATGTTCATGTTTCTGTCGGGTGGTCTTGCGAGTACAATCAAATGTACTCATATTGGTTTCGTCCCTGGCTATTGTCTTAGCCAGACTTTGAAGAGGAGCAGTTTGAAGAAGAAGACTTCAATGACGTCGATGCGAACTAGGGCGCTTCCCAGTCAGCTGCCCCTTCTACTCATTTGTTAAAAAATCCATTTAAGGAGGCAGACACGTGCCATTTTCATAACCTTGGCAACGCATTACACACAACTTACCTAAATATCTTCCTAGAATAATCTGTACCTTTCCCCATTCCCTACAAAATTCGGGAGAAAAAGCATCCTTCACCCGTGTTTTAATTAGTGCAACTAGTCATCAACCCGTGCACCTGCACGGGCTAGGGATTATAATAAATTAGAGAATCAGGCCATAATATATTTTGAGTTTGTGTGAAATTAGTCTCTATGTTTCCAAACAAAGAATATTAAAGTCTCATAGAAATATTTATGTTGGGACAAAGTACTCAAGATCATTTGTATGGCCTTGTTGATGCCATCACGAAAGGATTGTTTTTGCGCCAAATTGATTCCGAGAGGAGTATTGCAAATACTAACTCGCCCCTAAGTTCTGGTTTATTCCTTTTATACATATTAGTGCTATACAATGATGAATTGGTAAAGGAATAATAATAATTTGTATATACATATATACTGCTGTACAATGATGAACTGGTAAAGGAATAATAATTACCTTGTAGATCCATGGTGATTCGGTGGTTTCTCTACAAAATAAAATGAAATAATGAAGGAATGATTAGATAAAGGAAAAGGTTCCACGTTAGTGGGCTTGCTATTTGTGACACTGTAATGGGAATTCGCATGCTCCTGCAACCGTGAAAAACTTTTTGGAATGTCAAAAAATCTGAACAAAATTTGGCGCATACATCACGACACTTTGTGTGCGACAAATTTTCAGACATTTCATAATGCATTTAATGTACATATTATAAACCGGGAGCATATACTCTCGGCTGTAATAAATTCCGCTCTGATTTTATAATTAATATATAGAAGTCTAAGAAACAAACCAAAATTGACAACACCATGACGATCATAAGATATACAAAACTAAAACATGGACGGTACATCAACATCCCCTTTATTTTCCAGGAGCATGCCAAATAAAAGAGAAAAACTATCTATATCCATCTAGTTAACATAAGATGTACTAAAACTATCAAACGTAAGTGGAAGAAAGCTGTTAAGTCAAAGAATTCTATGAATCCATAAGACTGGAAACTTGACCTGTAGGATATCACCCGATAATCCTAAGGAGAGATGACAACAAAAATCTAAGTCAATATACAGAAAGTACATTTCGGGCCCTGCCTGGTTGGTTGTTTATTGGTCCAAAACTGGTGTAACTTCCACAGTCCCCTGAAAAATTCAGACATTGGCCGGTAAACGTGCTTGGCTTGCAGTATAAGGAAACTTTGTAGCCCCCTCTCTGACACATTCTTTCGAAAAATTTCACGCAGCCTCACTGGTCCTGTTTAAAATGCTCCGGTTTTCCTGTAAACGGCTAAAAACCCCGTGAACTTTCACGGATGGAAAATAAACCCAAACTCCCAAGCGGGATCTTAAGGAGCTGTCAGTCTGAAAACAAAGTTGTAAAAAGCAAATCAGGAAAGTTACACTTTTTTCATTTGAACAGTAAGGAGAAGTTGCTATCTGAGACTGGTGTCTAATTTTTGGAGACCCATGTGCACTGGAGCGGACAATTGGCCCAAGCTTTTCTACATAACCTGGAGATGGGGAGAACTTTTCCTCAACGGTTGCAGAATATAATTAAATTCTGAGGCATGCATATACTTTGTTTGCAAGAACAGAAAAAGGCACCATAATAATGCAACAAATGGCAGGATCGGCCTTGGCACATATGTATAGTAGAATTTTCCAGTACGGTTTTGCGATCATCTATCATTGCACCTTATATCTTCATTAATAAACAAATTCGGTTAAAAGGAAATTGTACAAAAGTAAGCATATTAGTAGATCTGTTAAGGCAAGAGTATTTCAGGTCATACACTGACACCCGATGCCAAAGACTTAATTTGTCAAACACCTTGCCTGCAACAACCTACAGATATTAGTGCATGCATGCAATGAATGATATGCCATAATTAAGACACGACTTAACTAATGACTGATGGATAGAAATTACTTCCCTCCAGTAACAGCTAAAATATTCACTTACCCCTCAATCTTGGACTAAAATTATTCTGCGCTTGTCCTATGACCCAAAAAACCTGTATATAAAACTTATTTCCTTTTGAGCAGCTGTATTTTGTACGCAGCCTGATGGCCTAATGCGTGTAACTGCTGCTGCAGTGTAACTTTTCAGCGCCACTATCGCTCAAATAGACCACTGCATAAGAAATATCGGGATCGTTCGATACATTTGCTTATTTTTTTGTTGCCAGGAAGCTATGCATATTTGGCTATCTTAACTCAAAAGTTCAGAAGTTGTAGCAGCAAACACCAAACACTGGACAACAATAACTACATCATATACCGCTCAGCATCTTGATACCATTGAGATGGAACACATAAAAGAACTCTTTGTGCACTGTACACTGAACTCCAAAATAACAATGCAAGCAATGACAGGGCAAGGGAGAAGAAATACACTGTACTTTTTACATCAAATCAAGCGCCTGGCAGGTCCCTGAAGCTGTGGATGACCAATGCTCCTACGACGCAGTTGCATGCACGCATGTGGTTGTAGATTGCACTGAGGCAGCTGAGTAATCTTTTTGGGCCGCCATGTGCTCTACATTGTCTCGCTTGTAAGTAACCTATTCCATATCAAATCAGTACATGCATCTGACGGGAAAACGAAATCACGTTTACTGACCTGAGATGGGAGGCAATGGTGTCAGAGCCAGGTAGCGGATGCCCTCCAGCACGGTAGATGGCTGCACGAATCTGCCATTGAGATTGTGGAAATTCGGCAGTTGCTGGTTACCTAGAAGTCATTGGACTATATGGTAAGCAATTTGTGGCCAGCGCGAGGATGGCCCTAACAGTTCTGTTATCTGCTTAATTCATGAGAGGTGGAAAGAGATGCTGCTGGCATACCTGCGAGTGAAGACCGCTCTCTCCCCATGACTTGCTTAAGTTTTTGCCCGGCCAATTTTTTGCAGGAGGTACGTGCGTTGCAGAAATCCATGCACTCACCTGGAGCCTGATAAACTCCTAGTATAACTTGCCAATGATCAATCTAAGATAGATGAAATCTGATGGATCCGCCTAATTACCTGCAAAAGTAGTTTGATATATCTTAGAGGCCTCTGAAGTCTGAACAACACGGACACATCCAGATGAATGGTTCGGAACGTGAAAATCAATTTTCTGCGCGGACATCAAACCCTCCCGCATCGGCGACATGCATGCATCTCTCTAGCTCCTGAAACGTCGCCGGGCGGCGTCGCAATTTAGAATCAACGTGAGATCGATAGGTCTGCTAACCCTTAATGTCTCCACAGATATGAGCAGCCGTCCCGCTGCTCCAATTGGATCGTAGCACATGCACATGTGCCCATGAAAGCCATGCTACTACTTATACGAAGGACATTGAGCTATGGTTGCCATGCAATTCCTGGAGAGAGGATCGAAGGAAACATGAGATCGGCTTGGGGTTACGGTTTGGCGGCCACGGCAAGGGAAAACATGAGAATAGATTGTTTACGGAGAACCATCAAGCGATTAGTCCGTGCGCGTGGGAGATGGCCAGGTTGTCTATTTCATCCGACGGCTACAATTTAGTGGTTAATCAGATCAAACGGATGATATTATGACTAATCTAGGATTAACGTGGAGCCTCCTATGGTGCCTCCAATTAGTAAATATAAGATAGAGTTAATTGCTTGGAATAAAAAAAAGTGAAAAAGTGATTAATTGTGAGGCTGAGGACTCTCTCCATGCATGGGAATGAGGCGCGAAGAGCGCGGGCCTCCGCTTACGTCCACGTTAAATATTACTCCACACCGATGTCTCCATCGATCGTAGCTGCTACCCAGGCACGTCCACCCTCTTCCTCTTGTTAGAACAAAAACACGAACAACAGAAAGCCGGCCGATCGCCGGAGGATCATCGAAGATGGCGGACGGCGAGGACATCCAGCCGCTGGTGTGCGACAACGGCACGGGGATGGTGAAGGCGGGGTTCGCCGGCGACGACGCTCCCCGGGCGGTGTTCCCCAGCATCGTGGGGCGGCCGCGGCACACGGGGGTGATGGTGGGGATGGGGCAGAAGGACGCGTACGTGGGCGACGAGGCGCAGTCCAAGCGTGGCATCCTCACCCTCAAGTACCCCATCGAGCACGGCATCGTCTCCAACTGGGACGACATGGAGAAGATCTGGCACCACACCTTCTACAACGAGCTCCGCGTCGCCCCCGAGGAGCACCCCGTCTTACTCACCGAGGCGCCGCTCAACCCCAAGGCCAACAGGGAGAAGATGACCCAGATCATGTTCGAGACCTTCAACACCCCCGCCATGTACGTCGCCATCCAGGCCGTGCTCTCCCTCTACGCCTCCGGACGCACCACCGGTATGCATGCATATGTGTTCTTTCTTTTCTTATGTCATTGTCAATCAGTCAATGTATGATCTTAACAAATAACATGATCGATGACAAAATAACATGCATGCATGTAAGGTATCGTGCTCGACTCCGGTGACGGTGTGAGCCACACGGTGCCCATCTACGAGGGCTACGCGCTGCCCCACGCCATCCTCCGCCTCGACCTCGCCGGGCGCGACCTCACAGACTACCTCATGAAGATCCTCACCGAGCGCGGCTACTCCTTCACCACCACGGCCGAGCGCGAAATCGTGCGCGACATGAAGGAGAAGCTCTCCTACATCGCCCTCGACTACGACCAGGAGATGGAGACCTCCAAGACCAGCTCCTCCGTCGAGAAGAGCTACGAGCTCCCCGACGGCCAGGTCATCACCATCGGCGCCGAGCGCTTCCGCTGCCCCGAGGTGCTATTCCAGCCATCCTTCATCGGCATGGAAGCCGCGGGCATCCACGAGACCACCTACAACTCCATCATGAAGTGCGACGTCGACATCAGGAAGGACCTCTACGGTAACATCGTCCTCTCCGGTGGAACCACCATGTTCACCGGCATCGCCGACAGGATGAGCAAGGAGATCACCGCGCTGGCACCAAGCAGCATGAAGATCAAGGTGGTGGCGCCGCCCGAGAGGAAGTACAGTGTCTGGATCGGTGGCTCCATCCTCGCTTCACTCAGCACCTTCCAGCAGATGTGGATCGCCAAGGCAGAGTACGACGAATCCGGACCATCCATCGTCCACCGGAAATGCTTCTAGATCGATCATTCTTCATCAACCAAGCCCAACAACCTAAAGCGCGCCAACATGAGTACTATTATTAATGGCCTCGCGCCCGCCCGATCGACCCATCGGATCTTGATGATCCTTTTTTTTTATGTTTTCCTTCTATTTATTTGGAGACTGTAATGCTATGCTATGCATCACATTCGTCATCTGAGGATGACGTATAAGCATTATATGTTTGAATTCAATATAGTAATGGCCGGCTAGCGGTCGAGATATTTATTACTGCTTTTGTTGGAACCAATAAAATCTTATTATTCTCAGTGGCTTGTGTAGTAGGATTACTTAGCATGCAGCAAGAACTGAGAGCTACTATATGCCAAATTGCCAACACACACCTTTCATAGAAGATGGAATCTTGAAAAAATCGCAAAAAATGCTGTGAACTCTTTGATCCACATAGCTAGTATAGAGATTTAATATTTGAATTTTAGTTAGAACTCCACTGAGTAAATGTAGTTCCACCTTTCCGTCTTTCTAAAGACATCGGTAAAGATTTGAACTTTCAAAACTCACAGGTAAACAAATTGGTGAACATTTTGAGATGCTAAATATATTTGTACTCTGAGGACTCACAAGTAGACAAAACTGGTGTTTCAAGTGGTAAATACTAAATATACATCATATATCCCATTTATATACTCTATGAAATACACAAACAGCATTCTTGTTTATTCATTCAAAAGGATACTATACTTTTCCAAGTAGTTATTAGTTGGCTTAGGAGTTTGGAGGCAAGTTAAATCATGCAGTTTACTGCTACAATGTAGACACAAAAATGGAGTTTACTGAAAAAACTTTCTTGAACTCGATACAGCAGTTTTCACAGATGGTTTATTTTTCCACTGCCGGCACAGATCCGAAACGCCTCCAATAACAATGCATACAAATTACAAAAGCTCAATATGATGGAGTGAATAACAGGTACCACGGTTCCCTTACTTATGCAAATCTATGTCCAGCATCGCCGAATTGGAGCGGAGCCTCTTCGGTTCCCGCTCGCCCAAATGCAAAGAGAAACATATATCCTCGGGCGAGTTCTCCAGCTCCGCTAGGTTGTTTAGGTCGCAGTTGCCATCTTGCTCGTCACGCATCGGAGACATGCCGATCAGGTTCGGGATGAACTGGCGCTCCTCGACGTTGTTCATCCCTTCCACCGTGTCGACATGGAACTCGTTGGGTTGATCCGTTGCGTTGGCGGAACCGTCTCGGGGAAGCTGTTGGATGTTGATCCCGAGGGGCTCGTAGATCTTGTTGACTTTCTCGGTTTCCTGGGCGGTGGCTACGGGTGATGATTCCGTGGCGGTAGAATTAGTTGCAGTAGCTGCTGCCACTAGAGTAATTCTCTGTTCTTCTAGGGCCTCTGTGCACCAAAGAGCAAGGGGTGTTTCAGAAGAGAAACATCAAGGTGATGATGATACAAACAAGGTTAACAAGTCTAGCTGTGTTCAAGCTATTCTTTCAGTGTTAACAAAGCACAAACCTTGTAACCGTTCGCTTGTCGTGATCAGATCAAGCTCAAGGAGATCAAGAAGGCGCCCGAGATCAACTCCACTTGTCCAGTTCTCTGGACCCTGACCACTTTTCAGCTTCAACCTTCCACGATTAGCTGTGCCACCCCATATAATCCCTATAGGCTGTGGCTTCTCACCATCTTGTCCTGTTAAGATTATAAGGCTTCCGCTGTCCCCTTCAAGATCAAATGTTTGCTGGTTCACCCCAACGACGAGAAAGTCAGTAAAAAAGCATATGCCCTTCTCATCATTGTACTCAAGAGCATATGCCATGACGGTCCCTGTTGTCAGACCTGAGCTTCTTCCGACTTTGACAACCTGCTTCCCGATGAGACTGCCAATTGGGGACTGCAGATCGATTGCCTTGGTATCATCAACTAGATTCGAACGGCGCGGCCCGCCGCGCGGCGCTTGTTGCTTCTTTTAATTTTTTGCCCGTGGTTTTGACAATTTATACAGATTATTAAAAAGACAGTTTATATCTATATGTATTTGATCAGAGTACATAGATTTGAAAGAATAATTTTTGGATCGTATGAAATTAACAATCAGCACATCATACAAAAGGAATGTCGAATCTCACAGGGAAAGTAATATAGAAATTCACACCACACTGTCATAACATAAGATGGCTCTATGAGAGTCGCATCTAGGTGGACATGATACTTATGCACACATGAAAATATTTTTAAATACATAAGTTTTAATCAGTTCAGAAACACGATCTCAAACACCCGATGAGTTTCATGTAAATCATAACGATTCCAAAAGGCAAAGATAGCTGATCCCAACAACATTAACAATGAGACATTCAGTAACAGAAACCTGAAAGAACCAAAATATCACTCAGCACGGTTTGTTTGGCAGTCATGGACATAGGCTATGAAGAGGCAAAATAGTCTAACAAAGTTCAGAATTATTCGAGGGTAGCTATGTGGACTGAATTAACAATTGGTATGGTTTGGTCGGACCTTAAGGAGTAACATCTCCGCATGGTAACTTAGTTTCTAGCTTTCTTCGCTAGACGTCCACCTCCACCAGCATGGATCGGCGGCTCTTCTTCAAGATACTTGTTTACTGGAAGTGTTTCGATCGCAGTTTTATCAGCGGGTAGTACTTGCTCAATCTGAACTTGATGGTCAGGTCCTTGGAACAGAGCCTTGCGTGCAGTTGAAGTGGACGATACATCCTTGTTCCTGTACATGTGAGGTAGGACATTCATTAGAGAAGAGATTGCCAAAACATAGGGATGAACTGATGCAATAATAAGGAGTTGTCAAAGCTATAAACTCTGAAAGCGCGGCTTGCTGCGCACCACATGTTAATTCTAAATTATCTTCCCCGTAATCCTCATGTATTGTACGCGTTAATAAGATGGGTAATATCAAGGTAGAAATTATAGATCTACATATAAAAAGGTAATAGCAGACAAATTGAGATGATGTTAATAGTGGTGGTCACAATGGTTTCAACAGGGATGACATGGCTACTTACAAAAGGGTGAATAAAGGCACATAAATCGGGCCATCAGAGGCTTAGAATGCCCATATGCGCAAAATAATAGTGGTATATGAACCACGGCATAAATACATAACAGATAGCTGAGATATATCATAGCATTACCTAAGGAACACGTGGACGGTGTGGGGGCAAAGGAGCCATTTAGGGCAACTGGATTTATATACATGGCTAAAAATAAAGTTGGATGGTACCTTATGAGTTCATTGTTGTTTCCTACCGTTGTGGGAACATGCATCAGCGGACATGGTTTTCTGGCAGTTTTTTTTGAGCACCTGCACAAGTGATTCAACAATATGAGATCCCGATATTATTAAGGTCTATAGAAACAACATTCTAATTAACTGGAGCACCTAGTGTTGGAACTGGATTGTTGTATAGGATTTACCCAACAAAGTGTCCGTATGTGGTTGAGGTGTGCACATTGTTTTTTATTAGCAAACATGGAAAGCCAATGTGAGAAAGATGCAAATGGTGCAGGTAAGCAGAGATACTTTCATCTTCGAAGTTGGCTAAACAAATGATCTTCTATCTAACCTGAAGATAGGGGAAATTATGCAGACAATATTAACTGGAGCCTCATTAGTAGGGGAGTCAACAGCAGGCTCATCATTGGCTGGAACATTGACTATGGGGTCAGGTTGTTCAGCATTGAGTTCATCTTCAGTGTCGCTGTCAACTGAAATCAAAAATTTAATTTTTGGGGCTGGTTCAGTCAGTTTGAGAAATACTATGCTAGCAGATGAAGCAAAGGTAGTACAATTTTGTAAAAATATGAACACAGCTACATAACGGAACCAAACAGATGGGTTGAGAGATTATTTGGATATTGCATCACAACAAATAAATTTCACCATAACAATTGCCATCATACCAAATCAATTAATTCACCAGCTGAGAAGCCTGAAACCTACATCAATGATCTACCCAATAGCTAAACTTTAGCGTGCGTGCTTAGGATAAGTGGCAAATACTGAGTTAATACTGGGCATCAAATTGTAAGGCATGCTTCAGGTTCCATCAACCTCCTTATAATTCTACAAACCGTGCAATATCACGGAAAACATGCATAAATAGTGTGTAAAGCAGCCCTTGTTTGATAGAGAAAAATCATTTAGAAGGGTTATTGGTGTACCTTTTGAAAAATGAAATGGAAGGAGCATCTCAATAAGCTCACGCTTTCAGCTCAGTCCTCTCATCCGAGTTCCCAGTTGCTCATAAAAAGTGGGGTATTTTCCAGTAATCAAACAAAACCTAGAACAAATAGTATTGGTAAGAAACTATTCTTTGATCTTATAGGAAATTCCTCATACGATAAATGATCCAGTAACTTAAATGCAGATGGACACTGGTTACTAATTTACAAATTCAATGGGTGGCTGACTTAACCAAGGAAGGTGCATTTATAAAACACAATGAAAAAAATAGGCATGCACAATCAGAACTGGGTAGTGTGATCTTAAATCATCAACGGCCATCCCAGTGGGCCCCCAAGATGCTATGAGGAGAAAGGAGAACATGAGAGAGAGAGAGAGAGAGAGAGACTTGTATATCATGGTTTTTGAGTCGCCAAAAAGTCGTTTTATGTCACCGAGTCATTTTCCCAAAATCTGGGCGACTCGCAAATATTCAGGCGACTATACAATGTTTTTTCGACTATACAGCGAGTTGTAGGGCTGGCAACTTGACTTGGCTCGGCGACTCAAAAACCTTGCTGTATATACTCTGAGTAGATGATCGTCATTCCTGGTTTCTCACTCCTCGGATTGAAGTCCATCTCATATGGTGCCACAACGACCACGCTACTCCTGTTGTACGCCGAGGAGGAGGTAGAGGCTCAGAAGATGACGAAGCACAAAAGCACAACTTGATACAAACTATATTTTAGAAAAAAAAGACAGATGAAACCCAAGCACGGCCTTAATCTAGTACCAAATATACGTGATCTCTGAAATCGAGTACTTTAGAATTCATACACATAACTACATTAGTTCTACCGTAGCAGAAAGGAAGCAACATCAAGGTAAAGTGACATGTTAATATCTACGGTGAGAAGGCTGAAAGACTACTTCTAATATTTCGTCATAGCTAATCATTCAAGCCCCATACAAATTCTTAAGCTTTAAACCATGCATGCGTACTCCCTTCGGGAGTAGCTCCTAAACCATAATAGGTTTTAGTAATATCACAAGACACTCTTAATTAATAACCGGAGATAAAAGTAGAATAAACAACAAACAACTTCTCTCAACGAAGAAATAACAAAGAAATGACCCAACCAACAAAAAAAAGGAGAGAACAGAGAACAAATGTCATTAGCCCTGAGCAATTTGTGCATATAATATGAATAAGAATAGTAGGAAACAAAAAACGAAGGGCAGACATTTAAATACAGGAGCAAAGAAGCATAAATAACCTGAATAATGCAGGCATGAATTTTTTTAAGTAAATATATGGCCCAGAGTAACCGTGCAGTAAAGGAAAGGGAGCTTACCAACATGTCCAAAATACGTTGATATTTGGATTATTGCAGCAATAAATGTAGCACGAAGCAACATATAACCAATGCGTCTGTCCCAAGAAGAGGGTCACACCACATATGACTATATTAGACAGGAAGAGAATGCCAGGCTTATGTCGAGCATGAGACGAACCGGAAAAAAAGGGGGGAAAGCTCAAAAACCCCACCAACAGATCAGTTACTTCCAATGCTAGGCAATCTACACCATCCGGTTCCGTTTTGGTAAGTACCTAATAAGAGAAGATATTTAGATACACAATGGCAATAAAATAATTCAAGCTAATCACATGGCCAATATATTCAAGATAATGACCTGGTCATGCTTGTCTTTCCACGCAGCTGATAGATACTTATTGGATCTGCCTTTTATCAGCCTCACCAGGCACAAGATGTACCAAGTTCACCGTTGTCGTAGCTGAAAAATCAAACATAATGTCCATATTACATAGCAAACAAAATGCAATACAACTACAATTTCAGGTTTACTTTGACGACAGTGCAAATGGAACAAAACTGAAAATGATACTATGGACCACTATATATACGCATACCTGTTCTCAACCGGACTAAATGGTGTGGACATCTGATTTCCTGCAACAACAAACAAAGTGCATAAAAATGTGCTGCTTGTTCTAGTGATCCAACTTTATCCTCGGATATTACCAAATCAAAGTAGTGAACCCAATAGATACATATGTCTGTGTTCACGTTTTGCAAAAGATGTCTGCTTACCAATTTTTACAAATCTCAAAACAATGGGCAGTGTTTCTAATATGGAAAATAAGCTCCATGAAAATTGATGGCATGATATTTCAATCCTTCATTTTCATATATATGCAAACATGCCTAAGGAAACGTCATATATAATTAAAAATCTGCCTTGAAATTTTAGGCCACATAAGGTTCTAAATAATTAGGTACCATATACCTTTTGTCAATTGGCAGAACTAAAGGGAAGCTGGCAGCTGGTTCCAGATCAACTATTGCATCATGAACAACCTAGAAAATAACATCTGTAAAAAAAAGGTCTACATTAACAGTGGGCAGGTCCTAAATCTGGATACATGACCTCAGGTGACTGAAAGATACAAAAGCAAAACGAATTTGGGAGATGGAAAGCATTATAGTGCAGTAGGAAAAGGGAGGACCAGTGGCAGGTCACCTCAGCTCAATCTCATCTGTTTGTGGCGGCGGTCGTGCTTCTCCCGCTCCATAGAATGAAGTTGGATGCTCACCTACAGTCCTGGGGCAGCCTTCATCTAGAAGAAACAAACAGTCACCAAAACGGTGGGCACATTTGAGCCATCATGGAAGAAATAACATGTAAATCAGTACAACAGACCACCAAGGTTGGGCATCACCATTCTTCTCCAATGAATTAGAAATAATCCGAAACAAGCACAACCGCAAAGCTATGGATCCAACCAAGTAGGTCACAGCAGCGCCTGCAGAAACAACAAACTCCTATAAAGGTGGAGCATATGGCACTTAAAATTAAAGCCTAAATGAAAGACCATAAGCAGGAAAATGCCAACAATGCAAATCAAAACAAAACAAAACAGAGGTTCATCAGGAAGTAACCCACAATCATAATAGAAAAACACACCTTCAATTATTTTTCAGGATTCTTTTGGAACACGGTATAGGAATCATGAAAGGAATTATTAAAGTACGCATAACACATCTTGCAATAACCATTATACCATATTGAAATCAACTTGCATATATAACAAAAACAACAATTGAATTCCTTTGAGAGACGTGGACACTGAATCTAGCACAAATTAGCAAGAAGTACTCCCTTAATTTCCATACCATCAAGATTCAACCTTTAACTGAAACTGAAATACTGGATTTTTGGTACGACCAACTACTTCTACTAAATATTGATCTATACATCTACAAAGTTTGATCACAATTAATAAAGGTCTACAGTTGCACAATTTCTAATGAATTCAGTGACGCGAGATGACATACGTTGGCGATTAATTCTAGTTTTCATGGAGCGTTGAATTCTAACAAACTACTAATATTTTCCAGTGTGAAGTACCCAGAGAAAACACCCCACAGGTGATCGTAACCTAGAGAAAGGTTGAATGTGCGTATACAAACTAAATCTATCTGATTGCTCACCTCATGGTCATGTCAGTCAAGGAATCAACATATTGTGTCTTACAAACAAATGCTGCAGATGAGGTCCATGTCCGGAACTGCATCACAAAAGCCATTCTTAGTACAAATTATGAATCTGGGATGCACAAACAATGAAATATGGTAGGATACATCAGCAAACGATAATTTTCTTTGCATAATAAGAAACATTCCCAACTTAGACTACGGTTCAAATTTCCAAACATAAAGTTCCAATCGATCACCTGTACGAACAGGAATGGTTGGACCCAAACTTCCATGCAACTTCATCTTCTTCCTCGAGAATACACTGTAATCGAAATATCAGAGGGATAAACTGGATGCACCTGAACAAAAAAAGAATTTATCTGCTGTGAAAATAATGTGGGCTGGGAAGAAGGGCACACCATTTCAATGGCGAGGCCAAGTGGACTTCTCACAAACGTTCCTCATTGGTTTCTAGCGTCCTCTGAGCTGCAGAAATAGACAGAAAGTTGCAGACTAAAATGTCAGATTTGAGCTGCATAAAGCGGAAGAACATGGGCATATCAAATCTGAGCAAGATCAAGAAGGGACAGGAAGAAGCCCAATCGACAGGAAGCTGACCTCACCGGGATCAAATCTTGCAGCAGCCAACGACACACAAGAGAGAGAGAGAGAGAGAGAGAGAGAGAGAGACCTGGATCCTCCAATCGAGTTCCTGCTGGCCGTGAAACGCCTCCGCCACCAAATCATGGTCGTATCTCCTCGGAGCAGCTCGCCGGCCGCCGCCGTCGAGGTCCAGTCCCGAGCCAGGCAGCGGTCAGCCTAGCACTTGGCGCGCGGGTGGACAGGGACAGCCCAGCGCCTTTAAGAAGGAGATGGAACAGGGGGCGGGCTGGACGGCGAGGACTGCGGCGGCGGCGAGCTGGACAGCGAGGAGGAGGCGGAGGGACGGAAGCAAAAGGAGCGAGTGGGATTGGGGAGGAGTGCAGCGAGCGGGATTGGGGAGGAGAGCGCGCAGGATTGGGGGCTGGCGGCTAGGTTTCACCGCGCGCGCGGCTTTTATACCTCACGCGCGATAAGAGATCGACGGCCAGGATCGTCCGTAATTCCTTATCTACGGTCAATATTTACTAATCACTGAGGAGGCTCCTACCTCCCCATGATTATACTCTTTAGATGAGTCCCACTCCTTTAACTGAAGTGCTGACATTAGTAATGTCAAAGTCGTCCGCAAATTGTATAAATGCACCATCAGCCCGGACAAATGTTTTGCATCACAAGGGTAAATGATACTTAGGGAACAAAAACACTATAAAAGAACAAATGACAGTAAACAAGTACTCCTAGACAGTAGCAGCATGAAATAAGCAGTTGAAAGACCCACCAATAATTAATTCTTTTAGTTTGACTAGAGTTGATAGTTGAAATGTTTAACTAATATATATCAAGCAATTTTCATGACACAAAATGTTACCTGGGTTTGTTCCTGCATAGATACCACTAGTAGAAAACTGCTTATAGGTGAAAATTTACCTGTGGCGCACAAGGTTTTTGTGTGCCACTGGTATTCTCTCTTCTGTTTGGACAAATCTATGGAAATTTACCTATGACGCACCACCATGCTCGTGCGCCACTGGTAAATTATTACCTGTGGCGCACGAGCATGGTGGTGCGCCACAGGTAAGTTTCCACTATTTGGCCAGCCAGGAGAGAAGTTACCTGTGGCGCACAGGCTACCTTGTGCGCCACAGGTAATACAGTTACCTGTGGCGCACCGCCAAAGGTAACTGTATTACCTGTGGCGCACAGGCATGCGCCACAGGTAAATGTGGGCAGATATTTTGTGAGTTCCCATATGAGGCTGAAACTACCTGTGGCTCACAGCATAGCTTGTGCCCCTGCATCGCCTTTTCAGATTTGCAAACAAGAAAAGAAAATGATAAAATGTTCAAAAAATAAAATCCTTTGAGATGTAGTTAGGTTCTAGTGTCTAGTTGGTATAGAAATTTTGAAATATGAATTTTGACCTTTTTTACAAAAAACAGAAAAAAAATTAAAACGGCCATAACTTTTGCATACGACATCGAAAAAATGCGTTTAATATGTAAAAAAAAAACATGAGAAAAAAAGGAGCTCGATTTCACCCGGGTTTACCCGGTGAACTTTTTCTTAGATTCGGGAAATTCCAAATGAGTAAAAAGTTATTTCGAAAAGAAGATTTTTTTCTACAAAATCAAAATTCAAAAAATTCAAATTTTTTAAAATAGTCGAGATTTTTTGAATTGTTGAATTTTTTGGGTTCTTTGGATTTTTTTTGAAGTTTTTGAGATTTTTTGAATTTTTTGAGATTTTTTGAAACTTTTGAATTTCTTTTGAAACTTTTGAAAATTAAAAACACACATACACACATAAACTACACACACATTTATACACATACAAGGCTTAAGAGGGTTGATATGATACTTATGTCAATAAGAACTTGAGTAGCATAAGGGTGGCTGAGCTGAATAGAACTTAGTGGTTAAGCGTGCTTGGGTTGGAGCAATTTGAGGATGGGTGACCTAGCGGGAAGTCATCATCTAAGATAGGTTAAAAAATTCAAAAAATTGCTAATAAAATCAAAAAATTCAAATATTTAGGTTTTCCAAATTATTTCATTTTTTCCTGAATTTTTTTGAATTTTTGAATTTTTTTAAAAAATTGCAAAATATCTTACCAGTGGCGCACTGGACAAGCGGGCTCGTGCGCCACAGATAAGTGTGGCGCACGAGCCGTGCGCCACAGGTAACGTGTTACCACTGGCGGAGCGACAATGGCGCACGTCCCGTGTGCCACAGATAAGGTTTTTTTGTGCGTCACAGATAAGGTTTCCTGTACTAGTGTACCATACCAAACATCATCCGTGATAAAAGATGTTTCTCTCTCAACAGCACCTAGGTGAACTCCAGGTCCAAGATTAGGGGGCAAGGGATGGAACATTTTCTGGTTAGGATAATCCAGGTCAACTGCGACATGTCTGTTCGTTAGGAAGCCTACTTGCTTGTTGCCACTTCGGCTCTTTACAATGGCACCCAAAGTCCCATATGTTTCAAGGCTAGCTACCTGAGGATAAAAAAACAAAACAACAATGTCAGTTCATGAAACTGATGCATATGTCAGAGAGCTGACAGCTAAAGAATGATTTACCTAAAAAAATAGTGAATAATAAAGTAACAGAATCTTTGGTCCTTGTGTTATCTTAGTAAGCAAAGCCGATCAGATGACAAGGGCCTCCTTGATGCACGATTTGATAAACGTATGAATAATTAAAATGTATACACTGGCAGAACAGGTCAAAGGTGACTTATGCAGTGCAAATGCTTTTTAACTGTGAAGAGGAAACGAAGCAATAGTAACTGTGGAAAACAATATGACCTGTGAGCCAGAACCTGCCACGCAGTCCATCAACAAGCTCATCATACAGTTGCTCCTTTGGAGTCTGTGCGGGCGCACCGTAATAAGAGAATTCGACGACGTCAACATCACACCAAACACCTCCAGGCCCTGTTTATGGAACAGTAAGAAACAGATTTCCCAAAATAATTTGCTAAAGAATACACACTAGAATATATCATGTGTATGTACCTCAAGGGCAGCCGGAAGGCACTGCGTAGGCCGGAGCCACTTCTTGTTCACCTTCCTGGCAACAAACACGAGGATGGCCGGCGTGTCGGTCAATGTCCCCTTCCTGATCCAAAATCCTATCGCCGTACCAAAACTAAAGCGGCGCAGGATCTTGCTGTGAAATGCCCTTATGATCATGAGATCAAGCAAGGTGGTGGCCTGCTGCCCCTTTGGCAACCGGCCGAGGTGGCCCGGCAGCACGCCCTTCTGCAGGTTCCCAAAGTAATTTGCGCGGCCTTCGGCGGAGCCGTGCATGAGGGTAGACGTAGGCTAGGAGAAGTAGGCGGCGCTGCTCTCGCCTCTCGGAGTGCTGACCAGCTGCAGAGGCGATGGGCAACAGTTATGGTGGTGACTGCTGCATCCGTTTCTCTCCATGTCCAGCGCCGACCCCTCCTGCTGTGACGGCGCCTTCCGGATATCCGAAGGCTGCATTATTGTGCCGCTAGTACCATCTGGTCCTCTCCAGCTTTAGAGATCCTCTCAACTATCATCAATCTGCAGCATTCTGCCTTAAGAGGAACAACACTCCATTTTAGTATTATAGTAACTCAGCTTCCTTCAAGCTGGTGCAGAGTGATTCTAAGATAAAGGGTAGCATCGACCGGCATAATTTACCAGGAATTCTTGTAGTGCTACCAACCACAAATCAAAATACTAATTGCAAATCAGCCATCGGGATAACGACGACAACATGGGAAGAAACGGAAGCTGAAATGTGTGGAAGACTCTATCTGGTGGTAGCTAGTGTGAAAAAAGATTCAATTTTGGGGATTTGGTTGCAAAGAGAAGAAGGGTGGAGGGCAGATCCGCTGTTCATATGTCGGCCGGCACACACAGTGAGCTCTCCAAGAAAGTAGGTACCTGCCGGTGGGGGGTTGCGGGTGTAGAGTCGGGCGGCGGGCGTTTTTTTCAGGGAGGCGGCGGCGCCATTGCCAGCGGATCTGCGGCGTCCGGAGAGAGAGAGAGAGAGAGAGAGAGAGAGAGAGAGAGAGAGAGAGACCCCGGCGGATTCCGATCTGAGGGCTCCGCTTGCTCCGGTGAGGTCAGATGGATGGATGCAGGAAGAAATGGGGGCAGGGGTCTATCGGGTAATTTTGGTGCATGTCTGTCACTTTGGGGCAATTTTGCCCCCACTCTTAAGGCAAACTCGGAATTTCTATTTTCTTTTCTCCCCTCTCAAATTTGTAATCTGAATTTGGATCCTGAATTTGCCCAATCAGTCTTCGTAAATGTTTCTAAGAAAAATCACTAAGGCCCCGCTTGGATGGCAGTTATTTAGCCAAAACGATCGGAAATAAATCCGGACCACATGAGCTCCGTAGACTTTACAGCGTAAGACGGGTGCAGAAATATGGACCGTAAAAGTGGACCCCCTTTCCAAGCGGGGCATAAGATGTGAAAAATATAATTGCTCTGGTTTAGTTATACAATCTCTGCTAAAAATCAAGCTGATTTTATTAAAGACAGAATTATCATAAAGAGTGTAGTTGTAGCCCATGAAGTTATTTATGAGGTTCATTCCAAGAAACCCTCCAGTCTAGTTTGAGAGAAGTCCATGTTTCCCCCCTGAACTTGCAGCAAAGTTCACATTACAACCCTGAAGTCCAATACCGTTCAGAACACACCCTCAAAATCTCAAAACAGTTCAGATTACAACCTTCTCCCCATTTAGACTTATTTTAACCCTGATTTTTTCACGTGAGCTTGTCAACGTCAGCCTCTTCTCTCCCCATGTCTCCTTCATCTCTCTCCTGTGAGCTGCTTCTTCTCTACCGCTGTCACATCCATCTTTGCTGCCACATCCGTCTTTGCACTGATGCTGGCGGCCTCTGCGATGGTCTCCAGGCAGTGCCAATCTTCCAGAGCGATTACGCATCATCGGCCTCCGTGGTAGAAGATGAAGATATCACCTACACCATATATATGGTCTCGCTACAGTTCCGGTCTGACCTCAACCTCCCGCCGCCGTTGGTCCAGGAACACGGACTGCACAAAGAGCTTATGGCTCTGATCGGAGAAGCTAGAGATTTTGTGTTGTCTTCCTCTTATGATTAGATCGGTCCTTTTGTTCCAAACCAGAAGAGTGTGAGATGTTGCAGACTGCGGCAGGAGTAGAAGCAGTTGGTGCGAGAAAAGAAGGGCCATTGGGACCGAGTCCATGGGAGAAGAAATAGAATGAACTGATGTGGATATGTTAACATATCAAAACCGGGTCTCAAACCACCAACAAATGCGGGAGGGTTGAAATATGAACGGTTTTGGGAGTCGAAGGGGGTATGTTGAACGGTATTAGACTTTGGGGTTGCAATCTGAACTTCGTTACAAGTTTAGGGGTGTAATATGGACTTTTCTCGTCTAGTTTCCATGTGAAAGTTTATTATGATAGGATTGATTGGGCTTTGCTTTGGATAATATGTTGGAATATAGAGGTTTTAGTCTTATTTGGAGGAATTTGGTAAAAACTATTATCGATAATGTTTCTTTATGTGTGGGAGTAGTTGATGTCAGTAAATTAACTATTTTGTTGATGGTAAGGGGTTAATTAAAACCAAGAGATACTCTTTCCCGTTCTTTTTATATGGTGTTTGAAATTTTTATCCAAATCAACCGATAATCATTTTCTATTTGGAATCCATGTCACAAGTTGTACCCGGACTCCCGGAGGCCTCCGATATGTTGATGACATCATATTTTTCGCGGAGAAAGATGTTGATATGGCCAGATACCTTAAATGGCGGTTAACTGTTATGGATATATATCTGATATGAATGCCTAGCACCGCGATAGTATTATCCAAGATGTTTGCCTTAAGCATCCATAAGCTCACTCATCTAATAGAGTTCACCTTTCCTTGTTATGCTTATATGTTCTTTTTGACTTAAGTGCTGAGACATCACGCGAAACCCCTGTCACATGTTGAGCTCAAACTAAATCTCTGATACAGACTTTAGACCAACCGACGTGAATCAAGGGAAGAAATACATCAAAACACCCCCATTGCTTCAAAACATACATGAACGATACAGTAGGTCAAGAAAATCTACCACCACAAATGGAATGCAACGTTACACGTTACCTCCATGGACATGCAACAGTGCCACGTGCAATAGCCATGCTTTAATCACATGATGCTCGGGGTTTTGCCACCCTAGTCATAATAAAAGCCTCGGGTGGTCAGATTCGGAGCGAGAACCCTAGACACGACCTCCGGACCCGTAAGGGCCACCCACCATGAGAAAAATACCTCGGTCGAGGTTTCGTAACGTAGCATGACTTTTTTCGCATGCCACGATATAGAAACATATTATCACAACATTATACATTCAATGTCTTTATGGTGAGCAATCTCAAAAATTATGTGAATGCTACCTATTTTAGGGTTTTGTTATTTCTCGAACAAGAGAGAACAATAGCCCCGTCACCAACTCGGTGAGGTGAAAGCAGGAAGAAAGAAGAGAGGGAGCTCTCCGTACCAAAAATATCAATATCAAGTCAAGAAAGTCAGCATGAAGCATCATGTTTTGTCACTGCTCGTATTTTTGCCACAAGTCATCCTATAGTTAGCATGAAGCTTAAGGTACTCTGATTATATGTTCTTTTCGACTTAAGTGCCGATGCATCATTGAAAACCCTGTCACATTTTGAACTCAAACTCAATCTTTAGACCAACCGACGTGAATCAAGGGAAGAAATATATCAAACACCACCATTGCTTCAAATAGGATGACATAGATGTCCGGAAGATATACATGAGCACCCCCCCCCCCCCCCCCCCCCCCCCCGCGCCCAAATGGAATGCAACGTTACACATTATGTCTCTTTCGACATGCCAATACTGCCACGTGAAATAGCCATGGTTTAATCACACGATGCTCGGGTTCTCCCGCCCTAGAGCCCCCATGAAGCCTCGGGTTGTCAGATTCGAAGCGAGAACCCTAGGCACACGACCTCCTCGTCCGTAAGGGCCACCCACCATGAGAACAATATCTTTGCTGAAGTTTCGTAACGTAATGTGACTTTTTCCGCACACCACGAAATAGAAAACATATTATCACAACATTACAGATTCAATGTCTTTATGACGAGTAAACACGGGAATTTCGTTATTTAACGGTTTTGCTATTTCTCGGCGGAGGGAGGGAGAACAATAGCCCCCTCACTCCAGCTAGGTGAGTGAAAGCAGCAAGAAAGAAAGAAGAGGAGCTCTCCCTGCCAAAAATATCAATACCAAGTCATCAAGAAAGAAACCCTAGAAAAGGCAGGCAGCTCGCTGGGCGGATCGATCGGCGGCGGAGCACACAGACCATGGTCCTATGGCTCCTCGCCGCCGCGTCACCCCCGCCGTGCGCACCCCTCGCGTGACCACCCGAGCTGCCGCCGCCGCCTTAGCCCGTCGCGTGACCACCCGAGCTGCTGCCGCCGCCGCCCGAGCCGCCCAAGCACAAGCACAACCTCAGCAGCAGGAGAGCGCACCCGACGACGTGCCCCTGCCGGGCAGCAAGGAGGAGGAGGAGGAGGAGGAGGAGATGGCCGACAGCGGCGGGGTCAGCGCCAACAACGCCGCCGCCGCCGGCAACGACGACGAGGAGGGCAACACCGCCCCCTTCCCTGAGACGGTACCCTCCCTTATCCACAATATGCCCACCAGATCTGAGACACAGTTTAGCAAGAATCATCATCCTGCGTAGCCAGACCATCCACCAAGTCCTCTGCTTTTCTCCTTCTTTCTTTCTTGCTCACTAGCTTGACACACACAAACTAGCCTAGCTCCTTCTTAGAGAATCATCATGCCAGTCTCAGTTCAACCCATCCACAAGTTTTATCTTAACTACAAAAGATACGAAATGTGGAGCAGCATTCTGTGGTTCGACTTTAACAGACCTTAGAATAGATGAACGACAATTAACTCCGCCTTTCTTTCCGTTATCAGGTCCAGATAGGAGGCTCTCCCGAGTACAGGGTCGAGAGGAAGCTGGGCAAAGGTGGGTTCGGCCATGTCTTTGTAGGCCGGCGTGTGACCGGTGGAAACGCACGGTCCACAGGCGCCAGTGCTCAAGAGGTTGGTGCTAATCTCTGTCTGTCCCATTTAAAGCATTCTTATCATCAGAACAACAAACCCTTCTGTTTTGCAAACAAAAGCCAACGACTTTTCTGTAGGTTGCGATAAAATTCGAGCACAATACGAGCAAGGGGTGCAACTACGGTCCTCCGTACGAGTGGAACGTCTATTCGTAAGTGTCATGTTTGTTCCTTGTTACAAGTTCATGCTTCGTAAGTTCATCTTGTCGTGACGACGTCTATGCTTTGCTGTGCCAGTGCTCTAGGAGGGACCCATGGAGTGCCCAAGGTGCATTATAAAGGTCGACAGGGCGACTACTATGTCATGGTATGATTTCTTGCCCTTTCCGTTAACCTTGCTGGATCGACGGTGGTGTACTGGGAACAGGACATTTCATCTGATCCTTATTTGGAAAACTGCAGATAATGGATATATTGGGCCCTAGCTTGTGGGATTCGTGGAACTCGTCAGGCCAATCGTGAGTCTCTCCATACTGTTAGTCTTCCTGGCAGCTTAGGTCGACTTTTTTTTCTGGCTATAATCACCCAAACTGTTTTCATAGCGGCTGCTTCTCTAGGAAGCCGCTCTTTTCAAACATATAACCAGAGAAAATGTCATGAATATCCACTTCCTTGATATACTGTACCTTTTCAGAGATATAACAATTGGTTTTGCTGTAGCATGTGAGAAAACAAACTGGTTGTAGTTTACACATGTACGGTCTTACTTGAAGGGCCATGTCTGCTATTTCTTTCCACACTCAGTCATAGATTTTTTTATCCTGCACTTATGCTTACATTTGAGATTGCTTCTTTTCTGGTAGAGCAAAACTATGTTTACATGAAGATGTATAATCAAGCAACATGCACTGTAACCTGTTACTTCCTGGTTATCTAACTTGTGTCAAAAACTTTCAGCATGTCATCGGAAATGGTAGCCTGCATTGCTGTAGAGTCCATTGCTATCCTGGAAAGCATGCATTCTAAAGGGTAAGCACATTTGAAGTTTAGCTATGTTTAATGCATTAGGCATTTTTTCTCTTTTTCTCATGATGCTTTCTTTCAGATATGTACATGGAGATGTCAAACCTGAGAACTTCCTTCTCGGTCAGCCTGGAACTCCTCAAGAAAAGAAACTTTTTCTTGTAGATCTTGGATTAGGTAAGCAATTAAGCAAACCTCTTTTATCAGACTGTTGTTTGGTTACGGCTTTATGCTGCAGAGGTGAAAGTGCCTATTATTCTGGTAGAGCAATGTTGCTAAAATACGGTAGTTTAGATTTGTCCAACTTGATAATTTCTTTACTGCTTTAGACCTTCAGTGTTTTCCCATATTGCTTTTGTTTTGTTCTTCTAAGATTTTTCATTTGGCAGCAACAAAGTGGAAGGACACTGCTACTGGACAGCATGTCGAGTATGATCAACGTCCGGATGCCTTCAGGTCTGTTTTATCTTTTGAACTTGTCAGCTCAGTACAACCTTAGTCATATATCTGCAAATATTCTGAATCTAGCTTTCGTAATCTAGAGGAACAGTCAGATACGCAAGTGCCCATGCGCATTTAGGAAGAACTGCAAGCAGGAGAGATGACTTGGAATCACTGGCTTATACACTAGTATTTCTTCATCGAGGCAGGTTGCCGTGGCAAGGATATCAGGTATCATATTGCCTAATCTGCTTTTTTGTCCATTCATCTTCACTTTTGTAGCATGTTTGTTTAATATTTCGTGGGTGTATTTGTGTGTGTTCGCAGGGTGATAACAAATCGTTTCTGGTCTGCAAGAGAAAGATGAGCATCTCATCTGAGCTCCTTTGCGGTATCTGTCCTCAGCCTTTCAAGCTGTTTCTTGAGACTGTAGTGAACATGAAGTTTGATGAGGAACCAAACTACTCCAAGTTGATTTCTTTGTTTGATAGTTTAATTGGACCTAACCCTTCCATCAGACCAATCAATACTGATGGAGCTCAAAAGGTTCGTTTTAGGGCATTGCACAGGTTTTAGAGTTATGAAATGAACCTGAAAACAGTTTAGTTGCATGCGTTTGTATATTCTTTCTTATGGGCAAATTCTCCTGCAGGTAGGGCAGAAGCGTGCTAGGCTAAATAATGATGATGATGATGGTAGTGCAAAAAAGAAGATCCGCCTAGGTCTTCCGGCGACACAATGGATTTCAGTATATAATTCTCGGTCACCCATGAAACAAAGGTACAGTGCTGATTCTGAAGCGAACTTTCCTGTACATGATTCTATACTTTTCGCTGCATGATGCACAGATTGGAGGGTGTGCTACTTGTTTTATTGTTAACCAAAGAATCATCTTAGGTTAATTTGTTTGACATCTATCTATTGGTTTAAGTTCAGCTTCGAGGGTTTACCCCTATTATTACAAGGGGCCCTTATTACAATTGTAAAGCAACCAACGTCTCACATGCCTTTTCAGTTTATCATGTTCACATCTTGTACCGAAATATGATGTCTATCTATAGTGATTTGCTATGCATGATCATCAGTCGTATGGAGTTTATCTGTGTACAGGCTGAGTGGCTGACTAAGTTTCCCCCTTTGATAGGTACCACTATAATGTGTCTGTCGCAAGGCTGGAACAACACGTGGAGAAAGGGAATGAGGACGGTCTGATGATAAGTTCGATATCGTCATGCGTTGATCTTTGGGCAGTCATAATGGATGCTGGAACTGGCTTCACGGATCAAGTGCATCAAATGTCTCCACATTTCCTCCACAAGGTATATAAACATCCCATCTGTTGTTCCTCATGTAGTAGTTTATGCTCTTTACTTGCCCCTCATTTTCACCGTGAAAAGCAGGACTGGATCATGGAGCAGTGGGAGAAGAACTTCTACATCAGCTCCGTGGCTGGCTCCAACAATGGAAGCTCTCTTGTAGTGATGTCCAAAGGTATTGTTTCCTTCTTGTTTGTTAGCTAGCTGTCTCATTTGTTGGAATATAGCATGTAAAGCATGTTTGTGGTGGTGAGCGTAGTTGCTTTCATAACATGTACAATTGCTCTAGTGGTCTTTTGATATGGTATCTTGTGATGATTGGCAGGCACACCGTACACGCAGCAGTCCTACAAAGTGAGCGATTCTTTCCCGTTCAAATGGATAAACAAGAAATGGAAGGAAGGCTTCTACGTGACATCGATGGCGACGTCGGTCAGCCGATGGGCCATAGTCATGTCACGCAACGCCGGATTCTCCGACCAGGTCAGATGTTTGCTCCCACAAAATGCTAAAGCAATGAAGATGCTCTGTATGTGTGGTCTCAGGGTTTAACTTGTAACATATCATGGTATGTAACCCTGGCACTGGCAGGTGGTGGAGCTGGACTTCCTGTACCCGAGCGAGGGCGTGCACAGGCGGTGGGACAACGGTTACCGGATTACGGCGGTGGCGGGCACGATGGACCAGTCGGCCCTGATCCTGAGCATGCCGCGACGTCGGCCGAGGGACGAGACGCAAGAGACGTTGCGGACGTCGCAGTTCCCCAGCGCGCACGTCAAGGTACGGCGTGCAAGCAAACAACATGAATCCTGATGAGTTAGTTGTTGTCAGAGAGTTTGGAGTTTTTTTACTTAGTTTTTCCAATGTTTACTGATGTTGCAGGACAAATGGGCCAAGAACCTGTACCTTGCTGGGATTTGCTACGGGCGGACGGTGGCATAGTGAGGGGCCGGGCTAGGCTGGATCAGGAGCTCTCCTAGTATAGGGGGTTCGGTTTATGTTTATCCAGCCTTGATGTCGTCTGTCTGTTGCTGACCAACACCAATCTCTCATCCATCCCCATCCCATCGATGTAAATTTCATTCTCTCACTGACTGATCAGCTGCCGCAGGCAACTTACTAATACTTTGTAGGTGTTTTTGTTTGATGGCGAATCCTGATGTAATGTATCTAGTAGTAGTAGTAAATTGTATGCTTGGTTTCAGTGAAGGAATATCCATTCGCCTTGATGTCGGCTATGAAATGCATATATGTTCTTGACAAAATTTATGTCACTTGTCACGTAATTGGGGATGAAGGGAGTCGACTGAGATTTCTTGAACCACGCAGGGATCTCATGTTGGGAGTGGAGATTTCTGGCTCCCAGGCTCGAGTGCTCCCATCATTTAAAAAAAAAATTCAAAATCATGTTTATAAGATTTTAAAATCTGGAAAAAATCATGTATGTTGTCAATGATATATTGAAAAAACATGCAAAATTTCAGTTAAAAATATTCACTTCAAAAAAATCATGTATGATTACATACATGATTTTTTTCAAATTCTTGCGATCTCGGCATCTCAGACCACACAAGGCTGGAGTCGCTCGGGCAGGAGATGCACGTGAAGGAGGAGGTCGTCTGGCATCGAAGGTGCTCGATCTGGTCGTATGACGGTGGCGAGCTCGGTACTGTAAGCCGGAGCTCTTGCTAGAGGAGGGTAAGAATTGGAGAAGAACGAACCTCGAGCTGGTGGTCGTCTGGCCAGGAGCAGGCGCTCGCTCGGTGGTCGGGTTTCCAAGCTGCGCAGATCACCAGGATACGACAACAGGAGGGCGGGCCGGGAGCGGAACGGGAGCAGCGCCGGCGGGGCGGGACTCCATAGGACTATAGGAGGAGGTCGGAGCGATATTGGTCAAAAGCCAGAATTGGCACAAACCTTTTCTTTCGGTCGAGGAGACAAGAATTAAAGAAATGGTACAGTGGCGATTTGCTCATAGTATGTGATTTGGTGGGAGGGTAAAACTGTAAAAAGTGAATGTAGTTATTTAGAGCGATCCAAACTGTTGATCAAATATTGAATGACTCAAATTTAACGTATCCAACATATGTTTGCTCTTTCAATAATAGTATAGATACTTTTGAGTTTTTTGAAATATATGGATCTAATGTTCCGCTCATGTTGGGTGCTATATTCCAAACCATGTCTTGTAAGATGAACCATGTACAAAAGAGATACTTTAACTTACTATTAATCTGCATTCCAATAGTTCTCGAAGAAACTACATTCTGAGACTTCGTAGTTTTCAGAAGAAACTTGCAATGTTGATAATAATCATTTGATGTCGACTATGAACCTCAACGAAAAGCGCTATTGGAGCCCTTTTTTAATTCTAAAACTACATTTTGAAATCTCAAAAATAATATAAAATACATATACATGTCTAACAGACGAAGTTTCATCAAATATGATGTGCACAAAAAAGACTATTGTGGAAACAAACTCAAGTTTTTTTTTCCTTTGTAGAAGCATAGATACGACGTATTTTTAGCGAAACTTTGCAGACATATAGATCATCTATGTGCCAAAAAAACCAGAAATTTTGACACATGTTAATATAACCAGATCTATACATGTATTAACAAAACCGGGCTCCATCCATGGGTGCCAAAACGACACAGTCTGGAGATGGAGAACCAATCAGGCCCACCTTGTGAGATCGCCCCAACAGTGACGGCATCCTCTCTTCCTCCCCGCGTCGGCTGAGCCATCAGCCATGGCCTTGATCGTCTTTCACGAAGAAGAAGCCACACATGGAGACAGACTTGTCTGTGGTCTCGCTAGATACTTTTCGTCGCCGGACTCCACAAGCTAGAGCGTGGCTTCTTTTTATGCAAAGAGATGGCATGCCCGCCATGGTGCTCGGCCAAATGCCGGCCTCATTCTGCACTGCGTCTGCAGCCTGAACATGAGCAACTAGAATGAATGTCAGCCTTTTTCTTCTTCAAGTCACACCAGAAGGCAGAAGCAGAGGTAGGGACTCACTCACGCATGATTTCTTATTATTAAGGTTAGATGAGGTCCATTAGCTAGCCTCTGCCTTGCACAAAATTTGCTTTAGAAAAAGGATAAAAGATGGAAGAAGCAGGAATCACTTTCTTCTTCACTTTGCTCCAGCCTCAAGCAAAGAACTAACTAGCTGCAGCTAGAGGGACCAATCGGTGCTCAACTAACTACTTTGGCAAAGGAAAGCCAACTGCACAAGTGAAGCGTCGATCCCTGATTCCTCATGCTTCGCATCGTCATCGTGCACAACATTATCCTCCAAACTCAGCACCACACAAGCATAGATCCATGTGCACCCTGACTGCCGAGCAAGGTAACTTATTCTACTCTAATTCATGGCAGTTTTGTTTTGTTTTGTTCAGTTTGTTTGTTAACATATGTCAGCCTAGCTAATTCCTACCCATCTCCAGCGTATCGTACGTAACTATGCGGCAACAATTTGTCCTGAGGTTGGCACGGATGGTTTTCTGGAGCTTCTCGTCATAGTTTGCAAGGCCGGCCTTCCTTTGGAATCGTATTCATCCATCATGCCTCGAGAGGTATTAGTAATTTATATATGCCTACATACTATGTTGATAATCCCTACTTATCTAGAGGATACAAGGAGAAATAATGCCTAAAGTGAGTGACCTCAACTAATTATGCAGAGGATTATAGCCGACACTGTCCAACAAGCTGTGCGACTGATAATCCCTTATCTAGAGGATACGAGCAATAAAGCCCACGGGGCCATCTATTGGGCGGGCTGGAGCGGGTTGGCCGCTTCGGCAGTGCTTAGAGCAATAGCCAATGGCCCCTCGCCCTACCTGCGGAACAAATTCGACAAGATCATCCGCGTCGACTGCTCGAGGTGGAGAAGCCGAAGAGAGCTTCAGAGGACAATCGCACGAGAACTGAAGCTTACTCATCGGGTAATGGATGTCTTCGACAAGCAAGATGAAGAAGATGATTTTAGAGGGGTGGATGAAGGCTCCAGAGCTGAAATAAGATCCGTTGGGAGAGAGATCTTCCAGGCCCTTATGGGGCGCAGATGTTTGGTGGTATTTCATAACGGAAGCAACGATGTGCTCAATTTGAGTGCCTTTGGCATCCCACAAGTAGAATTTTTGGATACCAAGGTGTTGTGGACCTTTCAAGGAAGGTTTCGGCTCAACCCAAAAATCAGTGAAAAGGTGGATGATTCAAATCTTTACCTCTATGAAGAGTGGAGTACTCGTGGGTGGAATTTTTTGCTGCAAATAGAGGCTAGAGAAATTGCTGGGTACATAGATACCCCCGCTGAAGTAGTTGAACAATGCTGCTTGTATCTGTTGTCATTGATCTCTCAGGGGGCGACATCATAGACTACAACTGGGCTACCCGTGCTTCTAACTATTGGGTCTGTGATGGTATCATAGACGGAGGCTGACAAAGCATGGGAGCTTGCAGCTGCTTTGCATCAGCAGATACATATAAAGGATTACTCATTTAATGCACTATCCTATTCTGGTTATGGACTCATTACTCCCCCGAAACGATGGATATTGGCTCACCAAAACACTGTTGTGCATCAAGAGTCAACGTCCTTATTCGTTGCTGCATCAGGACCATTATATAATGGCATGTTTCATCGATCAGACAAACTTCGTGTGCTCAACTTATCCGGCTGCACCTTCAGTTTTTCTTCACCTCCTTTCCATTGTTGTTGTGGGTTAAGGTTTCTCGGATTAGATGGCTGCAAGGATCAACAACAACAAGAAGAAGATGAGACGCAAGATAGACCAGCAATGCTAGTTTTTCAGAACCTATGGGTGCTTGACATATGCAACACAGACTGGGATCTGACTTCATCACCAGATACAATAATAGATCAGATGGCTACGAACATTAGAGAGGTGCATATAAAGAAGGGAAGGATTTGGAGTAGTGGTTTTTCTTGGAGACGACTTCAGAACCTTCGCAAACTTCGAGTAATTGCACCTACATGCATTTGGGAGACGGGTCAAAAGGATGAATTCACAGATATGGTGAAGATAGAGTTCCTCGACCTGTCTGGGAATAGCACAGATCTGTCAGGCACATTGGTCAAAACGCTTGACCTCAAGGATCAGGTGGTCGAGGCCCCGAATCTCCAACGAATAGTTCTTTTGGGTTGTTTGCAGCTCCATGCCATTCTGTGGCCAAAACATGGTTTGCAGAAACTGATGGTTTTACATATTGATTCTCTGGCCTGTCGTGTTCAGGCAGGACTTCATCAAGCATATGGTACTATATTGGACATGAGGTTTTTTCAGACCTTGGTATTAGAAAGTAATCTTGCCTTCTGTTGGAAAAGTAGTGGGTTCCATCTAAATCTATGTATCCCTTGCACGAACAAAGTTGAGGAAGAAGAAAGCGATAAGAAGATGAATGGCCATGGTAGTAATAGTGGGCAACTAATTTGTCTGCCTCGACCCATGTTATTAACCCCCAATAATTGTAGCGCCTACGCTGATGTCTATATTGAAATCATGACTACTTCTCAGGACTACAATACTTCACCACAGCTTAAGCCGTTGGGCTGTCATGTGGAGATTGGTGAGGGAATTAGCAACATTAGCGTGGAGAGTCTAGAAGGAAGGAATGCTATCGTGTTTGTGATGAACAAGGCAGTGTCGCTGCATGTGCATGATAATTCTTGCATCACCACCGTGATCCCTGAAAACATGACATCCGTACAAGGGAATGTACTTGCCTGGGCAAATCTGCAACAGTGTTATGTGGTGAGATGCCCCAAGATGCACACAGTTTTCAGCAACGACTATGATCGCCACTATTTTATAAATATAAAGACCTTTTGGGCAGCTAATCTACCGATGGCGCACTGCATTTGGAGCAAAGGGAGAGCATGCACTCGTTCATATTCCTACCCTAGGCTCACCTTTGTACTTCCGATATCCTATGCTCCTCGAGGGTTTCCAAAGTTAGAGACCCTCCACATCGTCAACTGCGGTGATCTCAAGGATGTGTTCCCCTTGGAGCCCTCTCTTTCCATACAAGTATCTACCGACCACAGAAAAGGTGTAGTTTGGTTCCCAAACCTGAGGCATATCTACCTGCATGAGCTCTATAAGCTGCAGCATATATGCGAACTCAAGATCAATGCTCCCGAGCTCGAGACCGCCAGGCTCAGGGGCTGCTGGGGCCTCAGGCGCCTTCCGGCTGTCAGCCGAGACATCCGACGACGCCCTGTCGTGGAGTGCGAGAAGGACTGGTGGGAGAAGCTGGAGTGGGACGGGCTGGAGGCTAGCCACCATCCTACCCTCTTCGAGCCACGCCACTCGTCGTACTACAAGAAGCCCCTGCCTCGAGTGTCGGTGCTCCGGTGAACTGACCTCACTGTCCAGGTACGCACTCACTCTCGTTTTCTACCTTGTTGGCTTCATTATTAATACATAATAGGAGCTGAGAATGCAATCCTAAGAGCAAGTTCAATAGTAGAGTCAACAGCCGGCTATATGAAACTGCCATGTCATCAAAAGTTAGGTTTATAGTTAGCTCATACAATAGAGTTGGCTATAAGGTTGGCTATTAGGTTAGTGTTTTTCCAACTTTGTGTCTTTATCTCTCCTCGCATTTAATGTTTTTGCCTAGGAGCACGCGTAGAGTCTGTCTTTTGCATGAGAGCCCACTCCACCTCTTTTTCCTTGACATAGGCAAAAGTGCCAAGGCGGGCTATAAGCCCACTATTGTACTTGCTCTAAGTTAGTCCCAACTCTATGTGCGGAAAATTCCTTGATCTACTCATTTTCATCGACCCAAACACGTGTACTCGCTTCTAGTAATGTGACGTATCATAATTGATCATTCCCTACATTTGTGTAGGTTTGTTGGTGGCAAGGCTGACGACGGCGACTGCTTCCCAGTCCAAGTGACGAGTGTTTGCTTGCCAAGAATTAATTGATATTGTGTGTTTGCTTGCCAAGAATTAATTGATATGAGATAGCTTTAATGTTTCCCTGTGAGATGGAAACAATGCCCGTATGGTCTGTTTGGGGTTTGTTGTGTGCCTGGTGTGTATTGCCAAAGAATATGAAACAATATAACATTGTGTGTGATTGGTTGATTAATTCAACAACATGTGATATATTTTTCTTGGAAATGTCATGTATTATGAACTAAGATTCAACAACGGATGGAGCTGTTTGCTTACACCCCCTCTGGAGTCATGATTGGCAGCTTACATAGTTTGTTTGATGGCTAATCCTCCTGATGTAATGTGTATATTTAGTACATGTAATTTCTATGCTTGATTCTATTCATTCGTTAGAGCTTGTTGATGCGACTTTGAAATGCATGACTACCAAGACAACATTGACTTTTTTTTTACTAAATTTATTATTGGGGACGGAGTGAGTATTATTATGAAGTGATTCATTCTCATTCCCTCAACCGTAAACCATCTTCACGTTCGGCGTGTGTGGCGTAAGATGAGCCAAATAAAAATACTCCCTCCCATACATAGTAATTGTCGCCGACTTGGTGCAATTTTGCACTAAATCAACAACAATTAATATGAATCAGATGGAGTACAAAAACCATAATAAATTATAATCTGCATTCCAGTTCTCAAAGGAAACTTGTACTTGCTTCAAAGAGAAGGAGAAAACACATTTTGAGATTGCTCTTCAATTCACAAGGCGCGCTGGTGTTGTTTGCATAATATTTCCTCAGTTCCATTTTAAACTGTAAGATGTTTTAGATATTTTAATATGAACTACATACGACTAAGTGAATCTACGCACTGAAACACGTATAGATACATGTGAATCGGGAAAAAACTAAAATATGTTATAATGTGCAACACATGGAGTAATAATCATTGTAGTATTTGGCCTCATATTAACTTGCATTTGGTTAAATCAAGAGCAAAACGATATCAAGTAAAAAACAAACCTGTGAATTTTATTCATTCATTGACTGACCATCTCCGACAAAACAACGATCAACATCTGACATACGACAACAACAAGATACAACCATGTTCGAGACGCAAAAAAAACGAGACCGATTTCAGAGCTAGCTCTTTCAGCATGATGATGATATACAGACAGATCCCCCGTGCCTAATGTAGTGTACTGTAGTAGCGTCCCCGGTGTGTGTCTTGGAACAACGAGTGCAAAGAATGGTTGCAGCTTAACTTGAGGAGGATGTACAGACGATGTACTCTGAATCATCATCGCTGGCTTCTCTTCTTCGGCGCGATGCGAGCTCGGGGGAGCCCCAGGATGGCCACCAGCCCGCCCACGAAGGACGCGCCAGCGGCCACGAAGAAGGACGGCGCGTTCCCTCCGCCAAACAGCGCATCCCATGGCCCGCTGCCCAGCGACACAATGATCTGCAGGAGGTCACGGGGCTCAGATGCAGCAGCTCACGAATATTCAGGACAAATTTAGGTACAGAATCAATAAATTTGAGGAAGTGTCAAGGCTTCCAGAGCTAGAGACACGTCGTATCTCCCAACATTGGTGATCATGTATTGACCACTATGTTGACTAAAGGGGGACGAGTCCCTCCTTTAGCTGTCCGTTGTTAGATATGGTGAAACTCCACGAATTAACGCGGATAAAACCCAGCGGAATACGCGCAGGGTTGGACTGGAACGCGGGTGGGCGGGTTCAGCAACTTGAACTCCTGCCACTCAGCTCAGTTCTCATGTATTGACCACTTGGCTTGGCATATTTCTATTTTCCATGGTTTTCAGTGTAAAATGTTCAAGGGTTCGGTTTCCTGGGCTCACAAGTTTCTGCCTTACTTTATCCTACTAGCAACCAGTCCAAGGATCAGGAGATGACTATAGTGTTCAATAGGTTAGTCTCAACTTTGAACGAATGATATACCAGCAGTGATTACATAATCTGAAGCTATAACATGGGTGCATGTTTCAGTACCAAACACGAGAAACCTGGAAGCGGTACTTGTATCCAATGCATAGATTCAATTGCACTTCTACTTATAGCAGAAACCCAACAAAAAATATAGCTCCAAACCATTCATCTATTTTGTGTATTGCATCACTTTAAAGACGTGCCTGAATCTGGACATTTTTGCAAATAATGTTTTGCTTGGGTTTCTTTTCGATGGGAAGGCCTTGTGTGCAATCTGTCAACACAATCGACCTTTGTAATGCAAGTCAGCAAGTGACTATGCAGATCAATGTCATGGCCACGAGTTGGATTAATTCAAGGCAATGATACAATGTAGGTTAAGAATGTTTGCCTATCATGTTGGTCTTAACTGGTCAATAGATTGGGCTGCTAGAAGAAGTAGTTCTAACTTTTGCTCTACAATTCAGATGGGTCAACTAGCTACTAGATTGAACCAATCGGGTGCCAGAAGCACTTCGTATAAAGTAGTTTATCACCTCTCTTTACCATGGTCTAAGGTTAGTTACGTGTGATTTTGGGCATATATCATCGTGTTTGCTACCTTGGTGTTCCGTACAAAATATCCATATAAACAAACCATGCTCAAAATAAAACATAATAAAAAGAAGTAAATACCTGCGGTATGACAATGGACAAATTGAGGATGCCCATCGCTAGACCTGTGGGGAAAAAAACGGGTATATAAGAACACAAATCCAGGATGATACATACCAGTTTAATAGTTCACTCAAACGCAAATTACCTTGGCCAAGCCCAAGATTCTCAACACGACTTGAAGCCATCGCGTATGGTATACTGTACGTGACCTGCAATACATAGCAAAAACATGAATCAATACACAGATGTGCAACATATGCGCCTACTGGAAGAGAACCATACTGATGGAATACTGACCGACAGGGGTGCTCCAAGGATCGTAAAGACTATAATGGAAGCGACGACGATGCCGGTCGGAGGGGCTCCACTAGGTCCATAATCCATGTTCTGCGCCACATATGTTATAATAAGCATCGCCACGAAGCACAGAGCCATGATGATGTTGGAAACACCCCATACGAGCCCAGCTCCCCACTTCCTGCACATCTTCTCCATCACGACAGATGTGATCCCGAGAAGGACCGAGTTGAGCATTAGACCAAAAGAACCCATTCTCACACCGTCATGGTACTTCTGAGTGTCGGCGATGATGTCTGGGCTTCCCCGGTAGATCTCCCGGCCCATCCAGTCGGTGTCGAAGAGGATGAACGGAAACCACCCGATCCAAGTGAGTGAGGTAACGATCAAGACCATCCAGACAGGGAGCGTGAAGTACTTGAACGACCCGAAGAGCTCAAAGAGGAAGGCCTCCTCCTCGTGGCTGCTTGGAGGTGCTGCTTCGTCGGTACCGAACGTCGGGTTGTCTTGCACCGTTGCTACACTAATGTATGTCGTAATGGCCAAGATGATGATGTCGAGCAGGAACGCGGACTTGAGGTTGGCGCAGCTGACGCCGCAGGATTCGGTGACAGTGAAGGGGAATATCTTGTACCAGCCGCTGTACGCTCCGGTGGCGTACCCCAGGATGTTCCCGAGGGCCATGAAGAGCGAGAAGTAGGCGTTGGCGATCCTAGTCCTCCTCGGGTCATTCTCTGCAACAGAAAGGGTCGGTGAGTCAGATATGAGTTAGGTTCGAGTTCTACAGCAACTTAACATTTGTGTTTATCCTGCAGAAATGGACCTAATATCACAAATAATTGCATGCATTTGGGTAATGAGTCAGCCGAACTCGATTGCCTACTACACAGAATTACATTACATTCTGAGAGAAGTAGCAATAACAATTTCAGATATAGTACATTTCAGCTGGAAATCTGCATGGCCACAGCAAATTCATCCCAATCTCATCAGTGTAATGTTTCTGGCATCACATTCACACCTGATGATAGAGCAAAAGGCACATTGGGAGAGCACAGCCACACAGCATTTGCAATTATTAAGCAAGCAAGCAGGGCCCCTCAAATAATACTACCTGGCTGCTGACAAAACAAAAGATGCCTCCTTTGATTCGAAAAATCGCAACATGTTGGACTGTAATACTTAAATATCTCCTAGTAATGCTTAAATATCTCTAGGCCTAGCTCGATCGGAAAGCGATGGATCGCTTGAATCGAGCTTTCCCCATGTTTCATGATCGATCCAACATAAAATAAATATTACAAAAAAAAGTGTCTTGATTCTGTTTTTTTTATAGAAAAGGGCAGCCCAGCCTCTGCATCGATTGATGCATGCGGCTTTTATTATTTTATTATCAACAAAGATGTGACAAAGAGTATAAATCAAAAAGACCCGAAGCCACCACTCAACACCTACAAGCCCGACAATGAGAGAAAATCACGCCAGCAGGGCCTTGTGCCCTAATGACAAGAAAAACCCCATCAGCTAGGAGCCGGGAACATTCGCATACCCCGAGACACCCTCTAGGTGAACGGGAGCGCTCATCCGGTCAAGCAGACTCTTAGTGAAATGGACCTACTGGCAGATACGCCTATCTCAGATGAGCACAGTTATCCACATGCATTTGGGTAATGGAGATTATTGTCAGCCGAACTCGATTGCCTACAACTCATTTGTGTAATGTGTGGCTAATCACAATGACATCTGATGATATAGCAAAAGGCAGATCGGGAGACCAGCACAGCCACACAGCATTAGCAATTATTATGAAGCAAGCAAGCAAGCAGGGCCCCTCAAAGAATACTAAGTACCTGGCTGCTGCCAAAACAAAAAAGATGCCTCCTACGATTCGAAATTTCGCAATAATGTCATGGAGAGCAGCAGTAGTGATATTGGCTCAAATATCTGTCGATCGGAAAGCGATCGATCCCTTGAATAGATCTTCCCCCGCAGCACTACGTTTTCATGATCGATCCCACATAAAAATAAATTAAATGAAGTGGTAGCTTAGGGAAAGACAGGATCTGGTGGCGACATTTGTACCAACCCAACCGTGGGTGGGATTATTCAAAGATTGCATCGCTGTGATGGTGTGCCACGTCGTTATATTTGGTTTGTCTACTAACCCCGTCCGTCCCATTGCTGCTAGAAACATACGTATGGGGCAGCTGGCAATAATGAGGGAATAGAAAATCGGGAGCCGACCAACATCAACATCGGAGGTAGAATCTTTCCTCGCCCAAAGGGGAAAGCGACACCATGTTTGTTGCTTCCTCTGTTGTGCATGCAGTTGCAGTGGCCACACATTCACAGTGAGACGAGAAATAAACTAGGATTGTTTTGCGGCTGACCCCTCGTCGTCTAGCTAAATCACGAATCCCAAATTATCAATCTACACTTTCCCCTGCTTGCTGGAGTTCATAAATTAGTAAAATTGGAAGAAGGAGCGGTTTGCAATCGATCGGGAGCAATGTTGTCAGCACAGAAACAAGCAATCGAGCAAGAGCAACTGAATTTCGTCGGAAAATTAGTACCGGTGAGGTCTGCGAGGAACGCCCGGCAGGGCCCCTGGGTGGCGTTGTTGCCGACGTCGAGGAGCCAGAACCCGATGAGGTAGACGATGATGGCGCCGTATCTTGTGGACCCGGGCCTGATATTATCCCCGAAGAGCCTCCCCAAATCGGCGGAGAAGCCGACGGTGAGGACGGAGATGGCGATGGACGCCGCCCCCGCGGCGATGAAGGGGCGGCGGCGGCCGAGCGGGGAGTCGGCGGGGGCGATGCGGTCGGAGAGGTGGCCAATCAGGGGCTGCACCAGGAGCCCCGACAGCGGGCCGCAGAGCCAGACGAGGCTGGCGAAGGCGTGCGGGATGCCGAGCTCCTGCACGTAGGGGGTGAGCAGCGACAGCTGCAGCGCCCACCCGAACTGCACCCCGCAGGCGACGGAGGCGGCGCGGAGGAGCGAGCGCAGCGGGACCTTCCGCGGCGGAGGAGGGGGTGGCGCGGAGGTGCCGCCGGAGGTTGTGCGCCGCGGGGGCGGCATCTTGTTTGCTGTGTAATTTGCTCCCTCCCCCTTTTGCGCCCCCGAACTAGTACGGCGTCCGTCCTTGGTTGGCGGTGGTGTGTCTGGACTCTGAACTGCAACAACTGGGACCGTGCTTGCTCGGAGGAAGAAGAAGGGAAGGGCAAAGTATCTGGGGCGGCGCCAATCCGGAGAGGCCACGGAGGAGCCGGAGCTTGGCAGAGGTGGCACCAAAGAAACGTTTTTTAACAAATGGACGATGGAAAAACGATGTCTTTGGATCTCGCTGTAGTATGTCGACGATGCTAGGCTCCAAGCAAGGGCAGCAACCGCTATCATTGAGGACGGAGTGGGGGCGACCCCAATTCTTGTTTTCTACTGGCATGGCCCCCAATCATTTTCTTCTGTGTTATAGTTTCACTCTAGCCGCTAGAAGCCTCCCCTTCCTCTCCACATGTGTCTCTCGTGTCACATTTTGATTTTCTCTCTTCGCTCGCTTGCTTGCTTGCGTGTACAAACGCGCATGTCCAATCAGTTAAGATTTTTTTGGCTGAAGGCGGTCGATGTCCACCGCTCGAATAGATAGAATAGAATTGATCCAGTTTATAAGAGAAACTGTGTATAAAAACCATACAAACTGTATAAAAGAATCACACAGACGAAGGGACCCGCCGCCCACACGACACAAGCCGACAAAACGTCACAAAACACACCACCCGCTCCGGAGCCGCTGCTCCGGCGTAGCAACCAGATCGACTTTCGCATTGCCCGAAAGCGATCCAGTCATGGTCCACGAACCCTCTGCCCGCGCAGTCTTCATCCAGGTTGCCACCAAAACCACCATGCTCCGGGGCCGCCGCCCCGGCGTATCAACCAGATCGACCTTCGCATTGCCCGAAGTTGATCCAGTCAGGTCGACGAACCTTCTGCCCGAGCAGTCTTCATCCAGGTCGCCACCCAGACCCCCGCTAGACAACGGCTCTGCCTCATAGAACCGTCGTAGCGTGGGAGACCGAGGCCGCCGCCTCGACATCCAGCACCATCCGGGGCCGCCGCCCTGGCATCCGCATCCCCGACCACGGGGCTATCCTGCCCATCCATCGTGAAGCCATCGCACCGCGAGGGCCAATAACTCCAAGACGATGCATCCAACAAGGTAGTGACGCGTCTGTCACCATCGCCTGCCCCCGACAGGGCTTAGGTTTTCACCCGGAGAGTCTTGGAGCCACTCGCGTCGGACCGGGTGAGATTTCACAACGACGCGATCAAGAAGGGGGCGCCGCCATCATTAGCACAGACCGGAGTCCGTGCAAGCTTTCGCTTGGAATTCTCCCCGTCTGTGAAGCTCAGGGAACAGCCAGTTGGGAGCCTAACTCCGTCGCCACCGCCGATCTTCATCGCATGCTGCCGCCACCGTGGCACCTCACGCCACGGCAGCAACCCTGCCGGCCGCAGCCACCAGTCCGGGGCCGCCGCCCCGGCTTCCTCTGCCCCTACCTCCGCCGCACCGCCAGCCACCATCCCAGCGCCGGCCACCATGGTCCCAGAATCAGAGAAGACCCCAGCCACACAGCACAGCCAGGCCACGGTGCTCCATGCTCAGAACCGTCCTCCGCCAACCACGCCGCCGTGCTCGTCCACCACTCCGCCGCGCCCGTCCACCACTCCAAGCGCCGCCACAGCTCGGGCCCGACGGGCCCAGATCAGGCCCGCCAAGCCCATCGAACCAGCGGCACCACCGTGGACACAGGCGACGGTGCCTCTCGCCGCCGCTGCAACCCACGCGCCAGCCGCCTCCACCCGAGCCCGCCGGCTCGGCTTCCTCTGCCCCGACCGCCGCCACCCCCACGGGCCGGTCACCCACCAGACGAGAAGCGAGGACCTCCCCTCTGGCCACCTTTTGGCAGCGGCAGAGGGGTGCCGCCACCGCCGCGGCCGAGGCCAGCGACGGTAGCGGCAGGATGCTGCCGACGGGAGAGAACGGGCAGCGCTAGGATTGCGCCCCTAGCGTCGCCTGGGGGGCGACGCGAGGGGAAGGGTCGGGGTGTTTTTGAAAGCCTGTAGCTTCCTTCAATGTTCGATATTTTCATGTCCTTCTGACTTTACACCTTGCATCAGCACAATGTCCCCTTCTCCTCTACTCTTTCTTCACCTGCGCTTGGCAACCCGGCCTCTTGCCCTAGGTGGAGCTTCGAACGAAAGATCGGGATTGCAGAGATGGGTTGGAGGATATGATCACCGCGGCGTTATTGACTAATAAGAGAGGAATCACTGGGAATTTTTCATTGTCGTGAATGAGTGTTTTGCTGCACTACAACTATGTCTGGTGTTCCGTCTATACCCATGAATGACACGTTGCAAAGATTCCAGGTGTATGACTCGATAAGATTTTCACTCTATTTGTAATTGTGTGTTTCTCTGTTTTTGTTGTCTATGTCTTTCACATTTGTTGCCTAGGTTGATTTCTCATGTTGTGGGAATCGTAACTCATTTGTCGTCCTACATGGTTCACGACATTGACACTCTTCTCTTGCTACGTTTTATTGCATGATGAAGGAGGCTAGATATGGGAAAACGAGACTTGCATCTTTGCCCCCACCATCCAAAGGATACTTCTTGAAGTTTTGAAAGATCTCAAATAACTACTCTCTTGTTGAACTAAACAACATCCACGTTTGGATTGAAGGAAAAGGGGATGCAAGGTTCGGGTTAAATTTGCTTGTTGTACATCTTCAGCAATGTCGACAACTCCTCAACAAAACAAACTAGGAAGCAAATCATAACTTCGTAAACACCTTCACAACTACAAACTTGCACCTAATGCAAGTTTTTTTTGCTTCATACTAACTAGGTTGCATTTCCTTTCTCGCCATACTCATGTTGGCTACATCTTCTCTCCTCCGCCAGGTTAACTATCACATCAATGCTGATAATATCATTGGCGGCCTCGTCGGTAGCTCCTTGGAACAATGGCTTTTGTTTCTGATACGTCGTCTTTAGCTCCTTAAAGTAGGCTTTATACGGAGCCTTCTTCTAGGGAAAAGCCATAGTTATAGACTTATTTCTTGCATGCTAAGCCTTGGGAGTGGGGGCAACTCAAGCTCCGGAACAACCCGCAATCATTTATATTAAACTCTTATACTTATTTTAGCATGCTAAGTCTTAACGGTTATCATTTTTGTTCTTATTTGACATAGTTAACCAGATAGCAAAATAGCTAAATGTTCGTTGTAGCAATATTTTTATATATTTGTAATGCATATAGTAAAAATAGATTCGCATTGTGTGTTAGATTTAAACTATATTTTGTAGCATAAGTTTCTTCATCAATTAGTTTCTAGTAACTGCGTTATAAAGTGTATAATGTTTTTGGTAGAGATATATAAAGCTTAGTCTAGAAATATCTTAATAGGTATACACTTAGTTAAGCATATTTATATATAGAAACTTTAAGAGTATAAGTTGAGCGTTGTCATGATCTTTTCCGTGGTTAATTATGTATTGAAGTTATAGTGAGTTCAGTAATGTGTTAACAATGTGTGCATATTTGCTATTCAAATAACATAGATAATATTAACCTCAATGAATTTTAAATAGATTCTATAGCTTCTGAGTAAATACAATTGATATGCTCGCCTACAATCTGCTCGGTATCATCTACTTTGTCAACTTAGAAAACACCATTAGATGGGTTAGTTCCCACATATGTGATGCCTGCAAAAGTGTTGGTGTTGCGTAACCGGGTAGGAAATTTGTATGCAGGTAAAGCCTTGGGACCACGGTCGAATGGGCTAACAGCATCAAGCACAAAAAATGTATACAGGTACGTACTTCGGGATCGTCTCTGTCATCATTACTACTCATGTGCGGATCGATCCTGCGTGTGAGCCGCTCAAAGTATAAGAGAGAGCCGGCAGACGGTACAACAAGCTAGGTGGTTTCTCCCAGTGAAGAAGATGTTTGGTGTTTGTGTGTGTGTGCGCGCGCGCGCGCGTGTGTGTGTCCTCTCTAAGAGAGGGATGTCCCCCTTATATATGGGTGTGTCATAGCCTTATAGACATGGCGGAACGCTATTGCATGCCCTAGTACGGGCTACGAGGAGACATGTGCGTCTATAGGTCGTTGTAGTAGTCGTCAATGAGAGGACTTCGAGGGTCCCAACGCGCCCAAGGTCTGTCCGGAATGCTCGGGATGTGACATGAACCGGGTGGCGTGTGTCAGTTTGCTTCCCCAAGGCGCGCCGTGTGCGTCAACATACTGTTCAGTACTGTGCGTCAAGATACTTTTTTATTTGGCGTTGATAGTAACTTTTTGTGTTTTTGGTAACCTGGGTGACCATGGCATGACTATCTCAACTCATAAATGTTGAGTTTGGCGGGCTGAGGACTGCGGTGACCCAGCACACCACTGCATGTTGTAGTGTACAAGTCGTTGATATAATACTCACGGAAGGACCTATCCGCAAATATTACATCCCTCAGAGTAGTACAACAGAAACATAGCCGGTCCAAGGTAACACTATAGGATTACAACACTATTCAATACAAAATCTCGAGACCCTTCTTTTATATTGAAGCAAGCCTCTTGCAAATGAAATACAGAAAGATCCAAATCGTAGCACTAGCTGTATATCAGCTCTATCTCTAATTCCTAATCCACTACTGCTGTTGTCACAGCCCTACTCTATCTCATCTAGAAATCTTTATCCAAGATTGCACTCTTCCTTCCAATAGGCGTTGTCTCCTCCATTGGCAATATTGTTGTCGTATATCCCATTGGCACTATTGTCATCATTCCTCCATTGGCACCGTTGTGGTCGTACTTCCGTTAACGGAGTAGCACTCGGCTCCTTCCAGCTTCACCAGGTAAACTTGATTCTTTGTTGAAGACCTTCTCGACGTCGTGATAAATATCTGTCAACTCCTTTGCTGGCTCCAAAATCTAAGCATGGGGTCAACGGGGAAAGGGTAAGCAACTCGAGCGTTACTTAGCAAGTTCAAATAATATAGGAAAGAGTTTTTGTTTTGAATGCACTAGCTACTGCCATGACCAACGGTCCTAGGCATAATGCAAGTTTTGGAAAACATTTCTTCAAAGGTCAGTTTTATTTCAGAAAACTATGCTCACAGTCTCCACGGGTTCATAGTCATCACTTGGGATGCCTTTCCCGCTGCGGTCTGTAGTTCCTTCCGGGAACACGGATGTGACAGTCACAATTTCTTGTTGTTGACTCTGCAGAGCTGCGTAACTTTACCCATGAGAGAAACCCAGCCTTGTTGCCTTTCCGAGTTGCAATCCTCGTCCATACTTCCATGGTATGGGGCCAGGTGTGAGTCCAAAGCCAATCACCGCCCTCTCCGCACAACACATATCCGCCCATTTGTGACGCGGCTGGTAACTAAGACCACTGGCCCGCCACCCCTCCCGAGCTTCTATTCCAGTCACCCCGTCGAGTGGGAAGGTCACGCGCTTCCACGCAGTTGGCCGCCGCAACGGACGCAACCAGGTAATAGCCTGCCGAGGATATGTGAACGAGAGAAGATACGGCTGACTTTTACCGTCCATAGCAGATCTCATGGTAAACGCTTCAATACGGCGCTAGGATCACTGTGACATTGGTAATTAATCCTAGGTATATACTTTCCCGTACAATGGAACCTCCACCACAACATCAAACCGTGGTTCCATTGCCAGCCACACAATAATATATATAGCAATTCACATCATTCGAAAATAGTTTTCCTTTTCAATGCAATGATAATAGTATGCTTTTGAAAATAGTTTTTGTAAAAATAGCTCAATAAGGATATGCAAGAATGAACTTGCCTGTGGTAGAAATGGCCGTTCAATCCTTCGGGGTTCTAGGGTTTGCGATAAAACCCCGAGTTCTGAAAATAGCAAAGTAATCCTGATAAGGACTACTGAAAACTCTAGCAGCATGCTATTATGCATAATCATGAGATGCATCGTCACCCCAAAATTCCCAAGTTATGGATTTTAATACTTTTCAAGTATTTTGGAGTTTTTTAATTATTTAAAGAGTTTGACAATAATTTTCATGAGGAATAAATTTAAAGTGATTAAATTGAAGTAGTTCAATATAATTGAACTTTAAGACTTTATTTTCCCATATTATTTTATTTTAGGAAAATAGTTTTGAAAAAGAATTTCAAATCATTTCCACTTAAGGATCTTTGAATTTTTATTCACAAAATATTTTTCAAAACTTCAAATAAAACTTATATTAAAATTCCTCATAATTTATAGAGTGTGTTGACTATTTTTAGCTGATTTTTGTTCCTTTTGTTTGGGAGTTAAAATTCATTTAAGTTTGGATAATTTTATTTGGTGAATTACCAAAATGCCCCTGGGCCTAATGGGTTGGACTGGGTAGAACCCAACCATTTGGGTTGAGCCCAAATAGTTCCTAGGTCGAACCCGACCCGGTCTCTCTCTCTCTCACGCTCGAGCCCGTGCTCGACCTCCTCTGGCTCCCGCATCGCCTGCGCCGTCGCCGCCTCGCTCCGGCCAACTCCGGCCACTTCCGCCGCCGTGGCTTTGGGGCAAAACACTTCCCCGACTCCGCTCTACCACTTGGCCCGAGCGATTGGAGCTTCGTTTCCTCTAGCCGCCGTGCGCTGCCTAACCCTAGGGTTAGGGTTTCGGTGCACCGGCGCTGCTCGCCGCTCTCTATTGCTCGCCCTCCCCTCGTGCTCACCATGGCAGGTGCAGAGCTTGCTCTCTGTGCCGCCGTGGTGCTGTGAAGCTGGTCCACGACCTCCATGAGCCCCCTCCAACGGTAGCGCGGGCATTGCCTCGCCGCCGTGGAGCTACGGCCATGGACGCAAGGTACAACTTCTTCCCTCCTTCTTCTCCTCCTCCTAGCCTCTGCTACTTCTAGATAGAGATGATTCTAGACTTGGATTAATTAGGCTCTCTTTTATTTGTTAGGTTCTTGATGAACAGATGATGTCCCTTGATGTTTTACTCCTTTATGTGCACTGTCTACCTAGTGTACATCAAGATTGAGATGAATGGTGTAGATCTAGCATGTTTAGATCCATCCATTACCTCAGGATAATTGTTGGGAGCATTTCTTGCTCACAGATGATGTAATTCTCTTTGGAAAAATAAATCTGAGCTAGAACTTGTACCAAATGATTTATGATCTAGCTGTGATGATTAGGTGCTATAAGGATGATCTAGGCAAGTTTTGCTTGCTGTGATGCCTCCTTGTAGAGTTACACAGTAGCTTGCTTGTTTAAAAATGATTTTAATACTTTCCTGTGCTTCTTCCAAGTGTGCAGATGTGCAAAACACAGTTAATCCAGCTCTGCTGGTTCACTGCCTTGTATATTTTGATAAATAAGAACAGATACTATACTGATGCTATTTTCCCTTACCCCTTTTTATGCTCAAACAATTGCTAAAGCACTCAACTGCACTCCCTTTCTTCCCTCTTTCCTATTTTCCTTGCAAAGAGCAGATGTTCTCTGCCTTGCACCACTTTTTCTACAGCACCTTACCTTGCTTAGCAAGGTTCTGTTAAGAACAGATGCTGAAAAATTCTCTCTAGCATGGTTCTGTCAATTTCAGAACCTGCTGGGTCTCTCTCTAGCTTTCAAAATCAACCTGCTGTTGATGAGCAGCTTGTTCTTCTGGACAATGATGATAAACCTGCTTCTTGTGGAATTTGCCTCCTCCTCCTCGCTGCTTCAAAGTTCCTAAAGTGTATTTAACTAGCTGAAATGGCTTGTGGTGGATGGACTAGGTAATCTCCATGAGTAGAGATGGGTTGTGCTTGTTCTTGTGGAAGAACAGATGGATATGTGTTCTGGATGTGATGATAGTTGTGCTCTGTGTGTGTTGTGGTTGTTGTGACTTGTATGTGCCGGTGGCTGCGGCTTGGGCATGTATTTATACTAATTTGGGCACTCCTGTGCTTGTGACACCAGGATAACTGGGCTGTGGTGATTCACCTGCTTGCAGTGGCCCCTTCTACCTCGAGCTGCTCTATTTGACCATTCTTGCACTCCTTTTCACCTAGGAGATCAGCTCAGCTCTGCTGCTGCACAGTTCATCACCCCCTGGTGATAACTCTGAGTCATTCTTGACTCATTGATCCTATCTGATCCAGATATTTGTGTGGAAATGCTTGGCTGAGAATTGGGGAATGCTAAAGATAGTCGGTTTGCTAATTAAACTCAAGTGTGTGGCCAATTAAGCTGATGGCTAGCTTAATATATGGTTTAGGGTCCATTTGTCTAACTAATAGGCAAATGTGATACCAACTGTGCCTTTTATGTCTATTTGTTTCCTGGTTTAATTGTGGAGTTTGCAAATTTAAGTGTTGCCTTGTTTTTAAAATCATGAGATCAAAATGCTCAAAACAGCACTTGTTGCCTTTGCTCTTGGTTGCCTAAGATGTTTCTATTCAGTGCTGTACAAAGCCTTTGCCCCTCCTGTTGTCTTCAGATTAATGAGCATGATCCAGATTTGATCAGTCCCACTGTTGCCTTTGGTTTACTAGCATTCTCCACTACTTAGCCTAATTGAACCATAGTTTTGGTTAGGCTAAAAACCAGGTTCAATATATTAACATGCCAGCACCCAATGGTGTTGGCAACATTCTAACACTAACCCTCATTATTTCTTTCCTTGTGTTGTTTGTTTTGCAGGTCTGAAGATCTCCTGGAGTTCCCAGAAGTTTTAGTTTTAGGAATTTTGTTTCTCTCTTTTGTAATAATTCATACTTGTTGCAAAGATGCAATTGTAAATCAGATTGTAATAATCAGATTGTATTTATATGTAAAGAAATGATCTTGTGTGTGAGGATTGATTCAAATATTTGAAGTTATGAAATATATTACTTATGTTGTTATGTTGATATTATTTGAAATGAGTTATTCACAATCTTTTGAATTTATATACTTGGGAGTTTGAATTATATGTAAGGTGTGTGATATAAGAGTGGATAAGTTATAGAAATGATTTGAACTTAGGGGTTTATAAAAATGTCCATGTCAAAATTTAAATGTTCATTTTGGAAAGATACTACTAAGGTTTTGAAAATATGTCGTAGGTTTATCGACACCTCTCGACTAACTGTCAATGTCTGACTCCCAGACCATCGACACTCGTCTGATATCGACCCTCTATACTTTTAATACAAAGGCGCGAAATTTTTCCAGATTTCACCAAAAGATGCATGAATGCACAAATGAAATTTCCTATTTCTACCCTCTCGAGTCCTATAACTGCGGGGTGTTACATTCTCTCCCCCTTAAACTAAACTTCGTCCCGAAGTTTCGATTCCTCTCACGTAGAGTAAGGTAGAAAGAACTTTTGCAGATATTGATTCTCTCAAATTCCATTCTGACGTGGATGTAGATTTGGTTAATCTCTGTCAAAAATCCTATGGTACATCCTCCACTGATCCATTCTCCATCTGTCGACTTTCGTCGTTCCTTAAGTGAATTCCAATGATTTCACTACCCTTTCATGCCACTCGGATTGTCCATTTCAGACATTCTTGCATTACCCCGGCTTTATAGCCTTCTGTCGAAGATCCTTTCCTGCATCCTTATATGATCTCCAGGTGGTACACTTCCTTAAAATCTTGAGCTTAAGAAGATTCCATTTCTGATGGTAAACCTCATCTCCTTTTGATCGAGAACATGAGAAAACTATTCTTAAATGGTCTCATAGAACATAGTTTGGTCTCGATGATTTGCTTCCTCTGAATGCATCAGACCCTTTATCCAACCATGATTACTCTTATGTTCTCTGAAATCAATTGTAATCAAGGTTACAAATCCCTCGGATATTAATCCCCTAGGATCATAATCTCAATCAGATTCAACTGGAATAAGTATTCAGACTTTCCCAACCATGAACTCTGGTCTCTTTTGTTCACTCTACTTTAAATCATTTAGTCATAGCTTCTATGACCACTAAATCCCTTGCAATTTTCAACTTCCAACTCTTAACTTCTTCCTTGACTTCATAATTTATCAAGGATTTCCGACAATGCTCATCTTTCTCGAAGAACTTTCTAATCACTGATAACCAATTCAGTCGTGTCTCAATCAAAGTCTTCCTTTTAAATTTTTACCTCATCTTCTGTCAAGTACTATCTAATACACTTGTTCACTCTCCCCCTTGGTATTCCCTAAGACTTCCTGCGTTCTGATCTTATGTCACTCAAGTTTCACTCAGCCAGCTCCATTCAGTGATCTTCATAATCCACCTTTCTGGTCATGCTTCCACTGTATTGGACTCCTGGTCTCACGAAGAACACGTGGTATATCCACCATGTTGTGAATACCCAGTATTGTCCTCTGGTAGAATATGTATTAACTACTACTTTATATCCAACAGTTTCCCGAAGAATACGTGATATATCCACCATATTGTGAACAACCAAGGCGATTCTCCGATAAATTGGATAACGACTCTGGCTAGCATTCCAATTGGCTCATCCAATGGTCTCAAGAAAAGAATCACACACCTAAACTTGTGCATGAGATGCTATCTTAAATTCAAACTTGAATAGGATGTTGGTCATCATTGTAAACCTTGGCTGTCGTGTCATCTCCTTCATGTATGATGCTGCAGACTGGTTCCATACAGTCACGACTTGTTTGACCATATAGCTCTGCAATCTCGCCTTGATGCATCCTCCATCTGAGTGGTTATCTCTTGGATGTCATTCTTCTTGATAATACCTCTTTCTCCACCGTTGCTCTATATGTAACTGTGACTTTAGTACCTTGACATCATATATTTGAGATACTTTTTCCAAATTGGTCCATCTTCTTGGGTTGTCGATAATTCACGACAAAATGAACTCTTCTCTCGTAATCCTGATGTTCTCTTGAACATTGGACTCTATAATTGCATTTCTTGAGATGGTTGATATTCCATTTCTGGAGTATATATTATCGCACTTCCAACCAAATACTGCACTTTCCTCCACCCTTACTAACTTATCATCATTTGTCAGATGGCTTTCTCATCCACTCCTTGTAATCTATGTATCTAATACCAAGTTATCTCTTTGTAATTGTCATATCTCTAATAGGAAACTCTCATTTGACGGTTAATTTCTCCACTTCCATCTCTAGTAATGCCTCAGAATAGACGCTCAACTTCTCATTTATTCCATCAGAACTGGAGATATCCATGTTCTTGAAATCTTCAGACTCCCTTAACTTCAATCTTATGATACTTTTAGACACATAAGTATTGCTAAACTTCTTCTCGAACTTGATCCAAGTAGTAACAAAATCTCCTTATTACTCCAACAATAACTTATTTCACCAAGTTATGACAACTCTATTTGTATCCTTGATGACCCACAAGTATAGGGGTGTATCGTAGTACTTTCGATAAATAAGAGTGTCGAACCCAACGAGGAGCAGAAGGTGCTGACAAGGAGTTTCGGTAAAGGTTTCACTGTAAATACTAGCAGACAAGTTTTTAGGGGTTTTTGATATTGCAGGTAAATAAAATGCGAGTAAGTAAAAGACAGTAATAATAATTGCAGCAAGTGGCCCAATCCTTTTTAGAGCAAAGGACAAGCCGGTTGGTTTACTTATGATGACAAAATGTTCTTGAGGACACACGGGATTCTAGTCAAGTGCTTTCGCTTCACATAGTTGATTAATCTTCATTGTTTTGATAAGTGTTGTGTGGGTGAACCTATGCTAATGCACCGCCCTTACTTGGACTAATACATACTTGTGATTATACCCTTGCAAGCATCCGCAGTTACAAGAAAGTAATTAAGATAAATCTAACCACAGCCTTAAACTCTGAGATCCTACGCTCCCTTGTGCACCGGTATACTAACGGGGGTTTAGGTTTCTGTCACTCCGGCAACCCCACAATTAGCAACCAAATACACAATGCATTCCTCTAGGCCCATAAAGGTGAAGTGTCATGTAGTCGACGTTCACACGACACCACTAGAAGAATAACACCACAACTTAAATATCAAACCATTAAATATTACTCAACATAATTCCACTACTAACAATGACTTCTCCCATGTCCTCAAGAACTAAACAAACTACTCACAGACATCATATGGATCATGATCAGAGGTGATATAATGATGATAACAATCTGAACATATACTTTAATTCACCGATAAAACTCAATAGCATCAACCACAAGGAGTAATTAACACCGGGAGAGTTTCCCCTATGAACTAAACAAAGTATAGCCCTAGATGTTACAGCGGAACGAGATGGTGCAGCGGTGATGGTGGTGACGTGTGGAGATGATGATGATGATGATCCCGATGAAGTCCAGCACGATGACGATGAGGATGGCGATGATCTCCCCCTCCGGGAGGAATTTCCCCGGCAGATTTCTCCCTGCCGGAGAGCTTTTTCTCTCTCTGTTGTTTCCGCCTCGTGGAGGCGGCGGAATATTTTCTCCCCCCGTGTCTTAGGGTTTCTGGGGGATGAAGTACGCGAAGGGGGAGCGCCTGAGGTGGGCCAGGGACCACACCCTGGGCGCGGCCAAGGTGGGCCCGCGCCCAGGGGTGGTGTGGGCCCCTCCTGGCCCATCTCAGCCTCCCCTTTTGGCTTAGTCCATCTTCTGATAAAATAGGAACATCTGTCTTCTTGGAAATATTTTTAGTGCTCCAGAAATATAGTGCCTTGACGTGCTTTTTCCAGCTGAAATCTGACTCCGGCAGTTAATTATCCAATGATCATCAAACATGCAAAATAAGACAAAATAACATAAGTAACTCTCTTAATATGAAATATATCATTGAATAACAGTAAATTATGCTATAAAATAGTGATGCAAAATGGACGTATCAACCCCCCCAAGCTTAGACCTCGCTTGTCCCCAAGCGAAAGCTGAGCTCAGTAAACTAGAACAAAAGTTTATGGAGTGAAGCGTCGATAATAAAGAATACGGACAAGAAGCATCAGTAATTACTAAACAACACAATCATTTTAAACAGCAACTACTCTTCATATAACCTAACTTGAACATGAGTAGTGAAACAACCACAATAAAAATACACGAAGGAAATTATAGATTAGTAATGGCACACTTCATTCTTGGTCATAGAACAATAAGCAATCAATACTTATCTTTCGAAAGGAGTCTTTATATTAGAGCTTATATTGCAGAACTTCCACACTCAATTATCACACCTTCTTTACAGTCATTGATAACTTGCAAAGCTATATTCTTAGAGGCAAAAGTCTTTGTGCTAAGACAAGGAAGGATAAAAGACATGATTGACAATATTAATGATATATATGGTTGAATCACAACAACTCAAATGCTTGCTCAAGGAAGAAGGAAATAGGTGTACTGACTCAACATGAAAAGTAAAAGAAAGGCCCTTCGCAGAGGGAAGCAGGGATTAAGTCATGTGCTAGAGCTTTTAAGTTTTTGAAATCATATAGAGAAAAAATTAAGTTTTGAGAGGTGTTTGTTAATTGTCAACGAATGGTAGCGGGTGAAAACAGTATTCTCCCTGTCAAACAGACTTTTAAGAGCGGCTCCCATGAAGGACGTTATTTCTACCAGCAAGGCAGATCATCCCTCTTTCTCTTTGGTTTACACACGCAGATATTTCACTGTTTGTCATGCTTACTGATAATCAGGGCAAAAGTGTGAAGAGAATTAAGGTTAAAGTTGTAATTAATTGGGACTGGGCACCCGTTGCCAGCTCTTTTTGCAAGTTATTGGATAAGCGGATGTATATGCCACTAGTCCAGGTGTAAAGTCTTTGACAAGTAGAATAAAGGATAACCACACTACTTCCTCATGAGCTAGTAAACATTGACACAAAAGGGAATAATAACATTTTGAATAATTTAAAGGTAGCACATGAAAAATTTACTTGGAGTGGCAAAGAAATACCACATATAGGTAGTTATGGTGGACACAAATGGCATGGGTTTGGCTCAAGGATTTGGATGCACGAGAAGCATTCCCTCTCAGTACAGTGGTTAAGGCTAGCAAGGTCATGTGCAAGCATAAAAGTTGGGGATACACACAAATATACATGTAATAGAACAACATGCTATCTTCCCTGTAAGCACAAATGTTTTAACTCAAAGAATACTAATCTTATTGGCTAGCAAGAAAGAAAGATAAAGGGATAATATTTTTGCATGTAATTCCCTCCTTCTACTTAAGTTTTCATGGTAGTTGCTAATGACCAATACTAAGTTTGCCACAACTAATATAATTTACTTGATGTACCCAAAAGTGGCGTCAATACCAATGGCAAGATCAGCACATAAAGAAGATTGCAGGCTAAAATAAAATGTACCGAAAGTAAAGGTGGAACTTCTCATTAATATTCTGAACAAAACACACTCAAACCAACGGATACATGGATAACTAAAGGATTGACACTCCACATCGCAAACCATCTTATAAGATAACTTCTCTACTCATGATATGACCACGAAATTATAAAAACGAAAGGATAAAGATGATACTGGGCACTCCCCCAAGCTTGGAACAAGCCAAGGGAGTGCCATTACCCCTTGACGATTTAGGCTTGATCTCTTGGTGGCGACTCCTAATGAGCTTCTCGACCAAATCCTTCAATTCATCTATCTTGTATGTGAGGATGCGGATCATCTCCGTATTGTGTTCGATGCGGTTCATGAACTGGTCAGAAGGTGAATCCCAGCTCTTGGAATTTTTCCCCACTTCTCACTGGACTTAGGGCTTTCTTTTCCTGCATTGTTAGATCGATCTATATCCCAACAAGTAGGCAACTCCATCTCCGGAACTCTCTCAAATTGATACTTATGGATGAGGGTATGGAAAGGGTTACTGGAGTTTGAGGCGAGTGTCTTGGGAAAGGCATGACGCGATGCCTCACCACCCATGTTCTTCTTCACAGGATTGAAAGGGTTGGCAGTCACCCCGATGCTTGCAATAGTAGCGCGAGGACGTGGAGTTGAGTCTTCCTCTACTTCATCATCGGTTTCGCTCTTGACCTCCTCCTCGATCCTCTGGTCCATGATGTCCTCCACGCCTCCTTGTTCTCGTTGTCGTTGGAGAAGACCATGGCGCTCTAAATCTGAAAATAGTTCCTGGCAGAAAACAGCTCGAAACAAAACTCGACGAAAACACGATATACGGACCTCGGAGATCCGGGTGATTATATAGCAAAAAGTTTTACGACAAAAGGAAGGTACAGGACGAAACGGGGTCGGAGACGGGCTCCGAGGAGCCCACACCACCACGGCGCGGCCAGGGTGGGGCCCGCGCCCTGGGGTGGTGTGGTGCCCTCGGGCACCGTTTCCTACCCTTTTCCGACTCATAATTTTCCATATTTAAAAACAAAAATATTTAAGTTGGAAAGTAAATCGCGAACTTTTTCTTACCGAAACTGTTACCTATTCCAAATCAGCTTTGCAGTTGTCTGAATTTGACTTTTTATAAAATCCTCTGGAGTTACCACTTTGATAAATCAACATCTTCATTATAAGAATCTCCAGAAATGTAATGCTTGAGTCTTTGACCATTAACCACTTGTGGTCTGTCCCCATCTAGTGAATTGATTTTAATCGCACCTGAGCGATAGACCTCCTCGATGATATAAGGTCCTTCCCATTTTGAAAGTAATTTTCCTGCAAAAAATCTGAGACGAGACCTATACAATAAAACTTTTTCACCTACGTTAAATTCTCTCTTAAGAATTCTTCTATCATGCCATTGCTTAACTTTCTCTTTAAAGAGCCTAGCATTTTCATAAGCTGCATTTCTCCATTCATCTAAAGAATTCAAATTAAGCAATCTCTTTTTACCGGCAAGTTTAAAATCTCTATTAAGTTCTTTCACCGCCCAATAGGCTTTATGTTCTAATTCTAGAGGCAAATGACAAGCTTTTCCATAAACCATTTTGTAAGGAGACATTCCCATAGGATTTTTATAAGCAGTTCTATAAGCCCACAAAGCATCGTTAAGCTTTTTAGACCAATTTTTTCTAGATTTATTAACAGTCTTTTGCAAAATAGACTTAATCTCTCTATTTGATAATTCTACTTGACCACTTGTTTGGGATGATATGGTGAAGCAATTCTATGATTAACATCATACTTAGCTAAGTTTTTCTAAAAGCACCATGAATAAAATGAGAACCACCATCAGTCATGAGATATCTAGGCACACCAAACCTGGAAGATAATATCTTTAAGCATTTTTAATGATGTCTCACCATCAGCACTAGAAGTTGGTATAGCTTCTACCCATTTAGTAACATAATCAACAGCAACAAGTATGTGAGTATAACCATTTGAGGAGGAAAAGGACCCATAAAGTCAAATCCCCAACAGTCAAAGGTTCAATAACAAGAGAATAATTCATAGGCATTTCATTACGTCTACTAATGTTACCTACTCTTTGACATTCATCACATGATAAAACAAATTTTCTAGCATCTCTAAAAAGGGTAGGCCAATAAAAACCTGATTGTAGAACCTTTTGCGCAGTTCTATCTCCAGCGTGATGTCCTCCATAAGCACTTCCATGGCATTTGCTCAATATTTCTTTCTGTTCATACTCAGGAACACATCTTCGCATAATGCCATCTACTCCTTCTTTATACAAATGTGGGTCATCCCAAAAATAATGCCTCAAATCATAAAAGAACTTTCTTCTTTGCTGAGCTGTAAAGGTCGGAGGCAAATACTTGGCAACAATAAAATTAGCATAATCAGCATACCAAGGACTTTCGCGTGAGCTTACCTTTATCGCAGCCAATTGTTCATTTGGAAAACTATCATTAACAGGTATAGGATCATCTGAAATGTTTTCTAATCTAGACAAATTATCAGCAACAGGATTTTCAGCACCTTTCCTATCTACAATATGTAAATCAAATTCTTGCAGTAAAAGTACCCATCTTATGAGCCTAGGCTTAGCATCTTTCTTTTCCATAAGGTATCTAATAGCAGCATGATCAGTGTGAATAGTAACTTTTGAATCAACAATATAAGGTCTAAATTTATCACAAGCAAAAACAACTGCTAAAAATTCCTTTTCAGTAGTAGCATAATTCTTTTGAGCGGCATCAAGTGTTTTACTAGCATAATGAATAACATTTAACTTCTTGTCTACCCGCTGTCCAAGAACAGCTCCTACAGCAAAATCACTAGCATCACACATTATTTCAAAAGGTAAAGTCCAATCAGGAGGTTGAACAACAGGAGCTGTGATTAAAGCCTTTTTTAGAGTTTCAAAAGCTTCCTTGCAATCATCATCAAAAACAAAAGGTACATCTTTTTGAAGAAGATTAGTGAGGGGTTTTGAAATTTTAGAAAATCTTTAATAAACCTCCTATAAAAACCGGCATGACCAAGAATACTACGGATACCTTTCACATCCCTTGGACAGGGCATTTTCTCGATTGCTTCAACTTTAGCTCTGTCCACTTCAATACCTCTTTCAGAAATTTTGTGCCCTAGGACAATTCCTTCATTAACCATGAAATGACATTTCTCCCAATTAAGAACAAGATTAGTCTCTCACATCTCTGCAAAACTTTATCAAGATTGTGCAAGCAATTATCAAAGGAAGTTCCGTAGACGGAAAAATCGTCCATGAATACTTCCACAATTTCTCACAAAAACCATGAAAAATAGCAGACATGCATCTTTGGAACGTAGCAGGAGCATTACACAAACCAAAAGGCATACGTCTATAAGCATAAGTTCCATAAGGACAAGTAAAAGTAGTTTTCTCTTGATCTTGTGCTTTAACAGCAATTTGTGAGAATCCAGAATAACCATCAAGGAAACAAAAATGGTTTTCTTAGACAACCTTTCTAACATTTGATCAATAAAAGGCAAAGGATAATGATCTTTCTTAGTTACTTTATTGACCTTTCTAAAATCAATGCACATCCTATACCCAACTACTACTCTTTGAGGAATAAGTTCATCATTTTCATTTGGTACAACAGTAACTCCTCCTTTCTTAGGGACACAATGCACAGGACTTACCCATCTACTATCAGCAATAGGATAAATTATACCAGCATCAAGAAGTTTTAATACCTCATTTCTTACCACTTCTTTCATCTTAGGGATCAAGCGACGCTGATGCTCAACAACAGGTTTTGCATCGGGTTCAATGTTGATGGCATGTTGACATATAGTAGGAGAAATCCCCTTTAAATCATCCAAAGTGTATCCCATAGCTCCTCGATGTTTCTTTAGTACTTCTAATAACCTTGCTTCTTCATTACCTGAAAGTTTAGAACTAATAATAGCAGGATATATTTCTTTCATCAAGATAAACATACTTAAGATTATCAGGTAAGGTTTTAAATCGAAGACAGGATCTTCCTTAGGAGGCGCTGAGGTACCCAAATCTTCCACAGGCAAATTATGCTTAAGTATTGGTGGTTGACGAAGAAAGGCATTGTCAATCTCATTCCTTCCTCCATAAATACTTCACTTTCGTGTTCCTCCATGAATTGCTGCAAGGCATTGTTAGGAGCAACAGCAATAGAAGCAAGTTGTTCAATTGCTAAATTCTCATTAGGTAATTCAGTTTCATAAAGTTTTTACCAAACTTAGAAAATTAAACTCATAAGATTCTCCATTAAATTTAGTGTAATTTTCTCTTTCTTACAATCTATAATGCACCACATGTATTCAAGAAAGGCCTACCAAAAATAATGGGACAAGTTTTACTAGCAACAGAACCAAGTACTAGAAAATCAGCAGGGTATTTAGTCTTACCACATAAAACTTCAATCTCTCACAATACCAATTGGAGAGATAGTTTCTCTATTAGCAAGCTGAATAACCACATCAATCTCCTCAAGTTCGCAAGGACCAATTTCATGCATAATTTCTTTATAAAGATCAAAAGGAATAGCACTAGAACTTGCACCAATATCACATAAACCATAATAGCAATGTTCTCCTATTTTGACTGAAAGCACAGGAACACTTGTTTTCCTAGCTCTACTGGATGTGAAACAATATTAGAGGCATCTTCACAAAAGATAATATGTCCTCCTTCTACATTTTCAGTTACCAAATCCTTTACTATTGCTATTGTGGGTTCAACCGCTATTTGTTCAGCAGGTTCTAAAGCTTTCTTTGCACTTTTATTAACCACACTAGCTATGATAGAATGTTCCTAATTTTAACAGGAAAAGGTGGTTTCTCAATATAAGGTTCTGGCAAGATACGATCAACTGTATGAACTTCAATGTTTTTTATTGGCAGAATTAGTTATCTTTGTAAGGCAAATGATACTTATTGCAACTTTCTTTAGGAACATCAAGATAAGAGGCAAAAGCCTTGTAACAGTTTGCAATAACTTGAGAATCAAGACCATACATATCATAGAGATTACGAAAATTATCAGTATTCATAAAAGTTTAATGCATTCGTAATCATACTTTATACCTGATTCTCTACCTTTGTCGTTCTCCCATCCTTCAGTATTTTCCTCAATCCGATCAAGAAGGTCCCATTTAACTTCCTCTTTATTACGCGTAAATGATCCAGCACAAGAGGTATCCAATAGAGTTTTATCTTGAAGAGAAAGCCTTGCATAGAAGTTATCAATAACGACATTACCAGGAAGCTCATGAATGGGGCATTTGAGCATTAATGATTTCAATCTCCCCCACGCTTGGGCAATACTTTCTCCATCATGAGGCCAAAAATTATATATATGATTCCGATCTTGATGAATTTCACTAGGAGGATAAAATTTAGAATAAAAGAGAGGCACAATCTCCTCCCAGCCAATAGAACGCCCATTCTTCAGCATCCTATACCATTTTGCAGCTTTACCAGTCAACGATATAGAAACAATTTCTTCTTGACCTCTTCCATTGAAATACCTGCACACTTGAACAACTCGCATAATTCATGAATAAATAGCAAATGATCCCCAGGAGGGACAGTTCCATCTCCTGCATAGCGGTTATTCGTAACTCGTTCAACAATTTTCATAGGTATTTTAAATGGAATTACTTGATCAGGTGGTTCCTCTTCTACTACCGTAGCAGTGGTAGTAGTATTTCCAAACAGGGATTCAAATGGAGATCTCTCCATGATAAAATAAAGTAGCAAGCAGAAATAAAAAAGCACCTACAGTAAAAGTTTCCCTTACCAATTCCACTCACCAATAGCGCTTCACTCCCCGGCAACGGCGCCAGAAAATAGTCTTGATGACCCACAAGTATAGGGGGTGTATCGTAGTACTTTCGATAAATAAGAGTGTCGAACCCAACGAGGAGCAGAAGGTGCTGACAAGGAGTTTCGGTAAAGGTTTCACTGTAAATGCTAGCAGACAAGTTTTTAGGGGTTTTTGATATAGCAGGTAAATAAAATGCGAGTAAGTAAAAGACAGTAATAATAATTGCAGCAAGTGGCCCAATCCTTTTTAGAGCAAAGGACAAGCCGGTTGGTTTACTTATGATGACAAAATGTTCTTGAGGACACACGGGATTCTAGTCAAGTGCTTTCGCTTCACATAGTTGATTAATCTTCATTGTTTTGATAAGTGTTGTGTGGGTGAACCTATGCTAATGCACCGCCCTTACTTGGACTAATACTACACCGCCCTTACTTGGACTAATACATACTTGTGATTATACCCTTGCAAGCATCCGCAGTTACAAGAAAGTAATTAAGATAAATCTAACCACAGCCTTAAACTCTGAGATCCTACGCTCCCTTGTGCACCGGTATACTAACGGGGGTTTAGGTTTCTGTCACTCCGGCAACCCCACAATTAGCAACCAAATACACAATGCATTCCTCTAGGCCCATAAAGGTGAAGTGTCATGTAGTCGACGTTCACACGACACCACTAGAAGAATAACACCACAACTTAAATATCAAACCATTAAATATTACTCAACATAGTTCCACTACTAACAAATGACTTCTCCCATGTCCTCAAGAACTAAACAAACTACTCACAAGACATCATATGGATCATGATCAGAGGTGATGTAATGATGAATAACAATCTGAACATATACGTCAATTCACCGATAAAACTCAATAGCATCAACCACAAGGAGTAATTAACACCGGGAGAGTTCCCCTATGAACTAGACAAAGTATAGCCCTAGATGTTACAGCGGGATGATGGTGCAGAGGTGATGATGGTGACGGTGATGGAGATGATGATGATGATGATCCCGATGAAGTCCAGCACGATGACGATGAGGATGGCGATCATCTCCCCCTCCGGGAGGGAATTTCCCCGGCAGATTTCTCCCTGCCGGAGAGCTTTTTCTCTCTCTGTTGTTTCCGCCTCGTGGAGGCGGCGGAATATTTTCTCGCCCCCCCGTGTCTTAGGGTTTCTGGGGGATGAAGTACGCGAAGGGGGAGCGCCTGGAGTGGGCCAGGGACTCCACACCATACCTGGGGGCGGCCAAGGGGGGACCCGCGCCCAGGGGTGGTGTGGGCCCCTCCTGGCCCATCTCGGCCTCCCCTTTTGGCTAGCTGCATCTTCTGATAAAATAGGAACATCTGTCTTCTTGGAAATATTTTTGGAGCTCCAGAAATATAGTGTCCTGATGGTGCTTTTTCCAGCTGAAATCTGACTCCGGTAGATAATCATCCAATAATCATCAAACATGCAAAATAAGACAAAATAACATAAGTAACACATCTTAATATGAAATATATCAATGAATAACAGTAAATTATGATATAAAATAGTGATGCAAAATGGACGTATCAATCCTCCATATTGTCCTTCTTCAACCATGAATTAAGTTTTAAGCTTGACTATCCAAACTCAAGGGTTTGTCAGGCCAAAACCTTATGATATGCTCTTCAAACTACCTATTTCTCCTACTTCAACAAAGTTCCTTCTGTAGCTTTCCTTGTATCTTCCTCATTAGATCTTCGTCCAACTTATTGTACACTCTTAGTTGACTTACTTTGTTCCTCAATCCAGCTGTGTACGGGTATAATACGACTCCATATCCAAATATGATGTGACATTCTCCACACTTCACATTAGTAACTTGTTGACTTCTATCTTTTGGACTTCCTTCTCTTCATGAGCTTTCTTTGCTTCCTCACCTTTCTAATTACTCGTCTCTCCCTTACACGACTCCTATCTACCTCTAGATCAGTAACATCAAGAGAAGAACTCAATGTGACAATCATGCCATTGTACATTAAATCCTAACTTCATGTACCAACCTAGTCAATCAAAAATCCAATAAGAACCAATAAATCCGAATGCAGTTATATAGCAAACATGCAACATAAGCCCGGAAAATAAATAGTACTTTGAGTAAAAACATCTCAAGAATACCCAGGCTTAGATGCTATACACTACAAGATAGGTTCATATCACCTTTTAATCCTATTCTAACAACTCTTTGACTCAGTAGTTACCCCAATTGCCCATTTGCAAAGGGATAAACTAAGACAAAGTACTCAAAGAGTAGTTGTGGTCTGACTTGGTTGCGTGCAGAACTAAACTCCATGTAAGTTGAATCCTCCGTCTGGCTTGAACAAACATCTTTTGACATCTCTGGATCCTTCATGTAGTTGCTGATTATACACCATAAGTAGTACTATAGCTTCCTTCATTACTTATGCCGTCTCCTATTTTCTACACTATACTAAGATGAATCTCCATATAAATGAAACTTTAGGGTATTGGCATCCTCTCCACGGTTACCATACTTTAATATCGATGATCCTTCAGCACCATGTAACATCTTCTGACTTCATCCTCCACAACTTACGATAGGGTTCTACTTCATCTCATGTCTACATAGGATGGTGTTTATCAATGATACCGTATAGGTAACACTGACTTGCATGTAAATATATTTGGGATACAAGCTGGTAGAAGATAGTTTAAAACTTGTCATACCAAGTTTGAAACAAATGAGATAGATAAGTATTTTACCTATAAAAGAATAGATAAGATGATTTACTCTTGTCGAGTAAGAAAAAGTCTATACAAGTATAACAGTCGTATTCTCAAGTGAATAACCACCATAATTGTAGGAAGATATGATTTAGATAAGATAACTTCCTATAGTCTTACCAACCTACAAGTCTCCTGAAAGGGTTTTAATCCTAAGGTCGTTTTGCTCTGATACCATCTGCGGTGACCCAGCACACCACTGCATGTTGTAGTGTACAAGTCGTTGATATAATACTCACGGAAGGACCTATCCGCAAATATTACATCCCTCAAAGTAGTACAACAGAAACATAGCCGGTCCAAGGTAACACTATAGGATTACAACACTATTCAATACAAAATCTCGAGACCCTTCTTTTATATTGAAGCAAGCCTCTTGCAAATGAAATACAGAAAGATCCAAATCGTAGCACTAGCTGTATATCAGCTCTATCTCTAATTCTAATCCACTACTGCTGTTGTCACAGCCCTACTCTATCTCATCTAGAAATCTTTATCCAAGATTGCACTCTTCCTTCCAATAGGCGTTGTCTCCTCCATTGGCAATATTGTTGTCGTATATCCCATTGGCACTATTGTCATCATTCCTCCATTGGCACCGTTGTGGTTGTACTTCCGTTAACGGAGTAGCACTCGGCTCCTTCCAGCTTCACCAGGTAAACTTGATTCTTTGTTGAAGACCTTCTCGACGTCGTGATAAATATCTGTCAACTCCTTTGCTGGCTCCAAAATCTAAGCATGGGGTCAACGGGGAAAGGGTAAGCAACTCGAGCGTTACTTAGCAAGTTCAAATAATATAGGAAAGAGTTTTTGTTTTGAATGCACTAGCTACTGCCATGACCAACGGTCCTAGGCATAATGCAAGTTTTAGAAAACATTTCTTCAAAGGTCAGTTTTATTTCAGAAAACTATGCTCACAGTCTCCACGGGTTCATAGTCATCACTTGGGATGCCTTTCCCGCTGCGGTCTGTAGTTCCTTCCGGGAACACGGATGTGACAGTCACAATTTCTTGTTGTTGACTCTGCAGAGCTGCGTAACTTTACCCATGAGAGAAACCCAGCCTTGTTGCCTTTCCGAGTTGCAATCCTCGTCCATACTTCCATGGTATGGGGCCAGGTGTGAGTCTAAAGCCAATCACCGCCCTCTCCGCACAACACATATCCGCCCATTTGTGACGCGGCTGGTAACTAAGACCACTGGCCCGCCACCCCTCCCGAGCTTCTATTCCAGTCACCCCGTCGAGTGGGAAGGTCACGCGCTTCCACGCAGTTGGCCGCTGCAACGGACGCAACCAGGTAATAGCCTGCCGAGGATATGTGAACGAGAGAAGATACGGCTGACTTTTACCGTCCATAGCAGATCTCATGGTAAACGCTTCAATACGGCGCTAGGATCACTGTGACATTGGTAATTAATCCTAGGTATATACTTTCCCGTACAATGGAACCTCCACCACAACATCAAACCGTGGTTCCATTGCCAGCCACACAATAATATATATAGCAATTCACATCATTCGAAAATAGTTTTCCTTTTCAATGCAATGATAATAGTATGCTTTTGAAAATAGTTTTTGTAAAAATAGCTCAATAAGGATATGCAAGAATGAACTTGCCTGTGGTAGAAATGGCCGTTCAATCCTTCGGGGTTCTAGGGTTTGCGATAAAACCCCGAGTTCTGAAAATAACAAAGTAATCCTGATAAGGACTACTGAAAACTCTAGCAGCATGCTATTATGCATAATCATGAGATGCATCGTCACCCCAAAATTCCCAAGTTATGGATTTTAATACTTTTCAAGTATTTTGGAGTTTTTTAATTATTTAAAGAGTTTGACAATAATTTTCATGAGGAATAAATTTAAAGTGATTAAATTGAAGTTGTTCAATATAATTGAACTTTAAGACTTTATTTTCCCATATTATTTTATTTTAGGAAAATAGTTTTGAAAAAGAATTTCAAATCATTTCCACTTAAGGATCTTTGAATTTTTATTCACAAAATATTTTTCAAAATTTCAAATAAAACTTATATTAAAATTCCTCATAATTTATAAAGTGTGTTGACTATTTTTAGCTGATTTTTGTTCCTTTTGTTTGGGAGTTAAAATTCATTTAAGTTTGGATAATTTTATTTGGTGAATTACCAAAATGCCCCTAGGCCTAATGGGTTGGACTGGGTAGAACCCAACCATTTGGGCTGAGCCCAAATAGTTCCTGGGTCGAACCCGACCCGGTCTCTCTCTCTCTCACGCTCGAGCCCGTGCTCGACCTCCTCTGGCTCTCGCATCGCCTGCGCCGTCGCCGCCTCGCTCCGGCCAACTCCGGCCACTTCCGCCGTCGTGGCTTTGGGGCAAAACACTTCCCCGACTCCGCTCTACCACTTGGCCCGAGCGATTGGAGCTTCGTTTCCTCTAGCCGTCGTGCGCTGCCTAACCCTAGGGTTAGGGTTTCGGTGCACCGGCGCTGCTCGCCGCTCTCTATTGCTCGCCTTCCCCTCGTGCTCACCATGGCAGGTGCAGAGCTTGCTCTCTGTGCCGCCGTGGTGCTGTGAAGCTGGTCCACGACCTCCATGAGCCCCCTCCAACGGTAGCGCGGGCACTGCCTCGCCGCCGTGGAGCTACGGCCATGGACGCAAGGTACAACTTCTTCCCTCCTTCTTCTCCTCCTCCTCGCCTCTGCTACTTCTAGATAGAGATGATTCTAGACTTGGATTAATTAGGCTCTCTTTTATTTGTTAGGTTCTTGATGAACAGATGATGTCCCTTGATGTTTTACTCCTTTATGTGCACTGTCTACCTAGTGTACATCAAGATTGAGATGAATGGTGTAGATCTAGCATGTTTAGATCCATCCATTACCTCAGGATAATTGTTGGGAGCATTTCTTGCTCACAGATGATGTAATTCTCTTTGGAAAAATAAATCTGAGCTAGAACTTGTACCAAATGATTTATGATCTAGCTGTGATGATTAGGTGCTATAAGGATGATCTAGGCAAGTTTTGCTTGCTGTGATGCCTCCTTGTAGAGTTACACAGTAGCTTGCTTGTTTAAAAATGATTTTAATACTTTCCTGTGCTTCTTCCAAGTGTGCAGATGTGCAAAACACAGTTAATCCAGCTCTGCTGGTTCACTGCCTTGTATATTTTGATAAATAAGAACAGATACTATACTGATGCTATTTTCCCTTACCCCTTTTTATGCTCAAACAATTGCTAAAGCACTCAACTGCACTCCCTTTCTTCCCTCTTTCCTATTTTCCTTGCAAAGAGCAGATGTTCTCTGCCTTGCACCACTTTTTCTACAGCACCTTACCTTGCTTAGCAAGGTTCTGTTAAGAACAGATGCTGAAAAATTCTCTCTAGCATGGTTCTGTCAATTTCAGAACCTGCTGGGTCTCTCTCTAGCTTTCAAAATCAACCTGCTGTTGATGAGCAGCTTGTTCTTCTGGACAATGATGATAAACCTGCTTCTTGTGGAATTTGCCTCCTCCTCCTCGCTGCTTCAAAGTTCCTAAAGTGTATTTAACTAGCTGAAATGGCTTGTGGTGGATGGACTAGGTAATCTCCATGAGTAGAGATGGGTTGTGCTTGTTCTTGTGGAAGAACAGATGGATATGTGTTCTGGATGTGATGATAGTTGTGCTCTGTGTGTGTTGTGGTTGTTGTGACTTGTATGTGCCGGTGGCTGCGGCTTGGGCATGTATTTATACTAATTTGGGCACTCCTGTGCTTGTGACACCAGGATAACTGGGCTGTGGTGATTCACCTGCTTGCAGTGGCCCCTTCTACCTCGAGCTGCTCTATTTGACCATTCTTGCACTCCTTTTCACCTAGGAGATCAGCTCAGCTCTGCTGCTGCGCAGTTCATCACCCCCTGGTGATAACTCTGAGTCATTCTTGACTCATTGATCCTATCTGATCCAGATATTTGTGTGGAAATGCTTGGCTGAGAATTGGGGAATGCTAAAGATAGTCGGTTTGCTAATTAAACTCAAGTGTGTGGCCAATTAAGCTGATGGCTAGCTTAATATATGGTTTAGGGTCCATTTGTCTAACTAATAGGCAAATGTGATACCAACTGTGCCTTTTATGTCTATTTGTTTCCTGGTTTAATTGTGGAGTTTGCAAATTTAAGTGTTGCCTTGTTTTTAAAATCATGAGATCAAAATGCTCAAAACAGCACTTGTTGCCTTTGCTCTTGGTTGCCTAAGATGTTTCTATTCAGTGCTGTACAAAGCCTTTGCCCCTCCTGTTGTCTTCAGATTAATGAGCATGATCCAGATTTGATCAGTCCCACTGTTGCCTTTGGTTTACTAGCATTCTCCACTACTTAGCCTAATTGAACCATAGTTTTGGTTAGGCTAAAAACCAGGTTCAATATATTAACATGCCAGCACCCAATGGTGTTGGCAACATTCTAACACTAACCCACATTATTTCTTTCCTTGTGTTGTTTGTTTTGCAGGTCTGAAGATCTCCTGGAGTTCCCAGAAGTTTTAGTTTTAGGAATTTTGTTTCTCTCTTTTGTAATAATTCATACTTGTTGCAAAGATGCAATTGTAAATCAGATTGTAATAATCAGATTGTATTTATATGTAAAGAAATGATCTTGTGTGTGAGGATTGATTCAAATATTTGAAGTTATGAAATATATTACTTATGTTGTTATGTTGATATTATTTGAAATGAGTTATTCACAATCTTTTGAATTTATATACTTGGGAGTTTGAATTATATGTAAGGTGTGTGATATAAGAGTGGATAAGTTATAGAAATGATTTGAACTTAGGGGTTTATAAAAATGTCCATGTCAAAACTTAAATGTTCATTTTGGAAAGATACTACTAAGGTTTTGAAAATATGTCGTAGGGTTTATCGACACCTCTCGACTAACTGTCAATGTCTGACTCCCAGACCATCGACACTCGTCTGATATCGACCCTCTATACTTTTAATACAAAGGCGCGAATTTTTTCCAGATTTCACCAAAAGATGCATGAATGCACAAATGAAATTTCCTATTTCTACCCTCTCGAGTCCTATAACTGCGGGGTGTTACAAGGACATACCACTGCCCTTTGTTTCGTAGCATGCACGAGTAGAGACGGTCTGAGTTGAGATCATGTTTGGTGCCTGATGGCACTTAAATGGGTTAGGTTGAGACCCCAATAGCAAAGTGTGTAGTACGGGCAAGACAATTTTCCCCACGAGGGATGACTCGAGGGTTTATATCGAACTCTCGGGGAATCAGTAGTGAAAACTTTACCTCCTTATCCTTCCCTTGGAAATCTGCAACAAAAATAAATTTTTTTGTGCCCTCAACCTCACCAAGTGGTTGTCAAGCACAAGGTGTGAATGAGTAAGTTATGAATACAAAACAATAAATAAAAATACCATGATGATAAATAAATATGCAAGGATGGTGGAAACAATGATGGATGATATTTTTGGGTTCTATATGATGAATGCAAGATGCAAAACTATTTTTGTATTTTCGGATTTTTTAATGGCTGAAAATAAAAGATGCTTAAAAGTGGTTGGAAAGGTGTTTCTTATGATTAAAAATGGATCGGGGTTCATGGTTTCACAAATGCACTCTCTCTTTAATAATGTGGTAGACAATGGAACACAAGAGTTAACATATGAGATTGCAACAAAGTTTCATGACAAGTTATTAATCATATGGGCATCACGTTCTAACATAGAGATCTTTTGGTTATTAATCTCTCTCATACTCCACTAAGATGCGAACTAAATCATAACACCTTAGTATTAACATAAATCAGAGCATAGCAATAAGTTTCATGACATGAAGTTGAAATAAGAACATGCTAGATCTAGTCATGGAGTAGTGGCATGGTCACACCCACATCTCTGGTAGCAAGGTATTTCTTTTTATCCCTAGTGAGGCAACAAAGTAAGGTAAAGATACCCAAGTGGATCGCGGAACTTTCTCTCACGTTCACCGCACTAGCCACCCACCCGTTACTCCATCTAATGCACACGTTTCCCCACACACGCTCTCATAAACATGCTTGATCAAAACAAGTAAACAAGAACGGGGTACATAATATGCATCTACTTTCATAATTGAAACAAAACAATTGCAATCTCACACATATATTAACTCATAAAGATCCACCACAATGGTATTACATAGATGACCGTAATCATGTTCGGCAGCTCATACGGTGCTAATTAGTGAAGCTCAATAGAGAGAGATACATAAGTTACTTCCACAAACCCATAGTCTAGGGGTGGACTACTCCCTCTTCATCATGGATACGGTGGAGAAGTCGTTGGAGAAGGTGGAGACCTCTCCGGCAGCGCCCCGCCGGAGTTTTCCCCCTCCAATCTGCAACTCCAGATCTCTGTTTCGTGGTTTCTGTGTTTCTGCGGCGCTCCTTTCCGAAGAGCCTCGGGGACTATTTTTATAATCGATTTTAGGTTAAGACGAAGTCGGTGGAGAAAAGATCGACGACAACGGAGCATCGAGGCTCCAGAAGGTGGGCCCCGCGCGCTGGCCGCGTGGGCCACCCCCTTTTGTCCCTCGAGCCTCCGTTTGTTCGCTTCCTTCGCTCCCAGGTCTTCTTTCTTCCAAATATTGATACTCCTAAATTTGCAGGTCATTTGGACGTCGTTTGGGTCCCTGAAACATCAAAATATAGAAAATAGGGTTTTCTGCCTTTGCAGGGTTAATTCCAGAAAAATAGGGCAACTTGTGAAATATTCCCAAAATCATTATAAAACAATAATATAACCCTTAGATGATGCAAATATGATTGGAATATGAATAAAATAATGCAAAGTTCATGTATGCATTTTACATGCATCAGTGCCCCGTATGACTTGGGAAAATAAAAAACAATCAGGCCCTTGAAAAAAATATAAAGCAGTTCATAGCTGATTAGCTCGCTCTCGTCTCCATCAAGGAGCTCGCTACGACATGATGCAAGAGATTGCAAGCTTTGGGGAGGAGCTGTAGGCAGCCGAGGACGACGGAAGAGCTCGGGAAGGAGAGGATGACTTGCCTCCCAAGACCTCCATGGCAGCCTCGTTGGAGCTCGCCGTGCTGGTTCGGGGCTGGTGCTAGGGAGACGACAGTCGTTGGTGGGAATCAAGCCGGACCGACAGACAAGCTTGAGAGCTCCATGGCGGCCATCGTTGGAGCTCACCAGCGTCTGTGCGAGGTCAAGCGCGAAGCGGATGGGTGGGTGGGGGGCGAAGGGGACCGGCAATGGGACGAATCCATTGCCGGAGTTTACTGTGGGTGTGCAGCGGAATATTTTCGCAGTGCCGCGCGCGCTGACAACTTTTCGAGATGACCACTGAAAAATGTGTGGGGTGAGAGTTTATAGGCTCACTTAGTCTACCAAACACACCCTTTGTGGTTTGTGCTGAACAAATACTTTCAAGCCCGGCGCCAAGTGAATGCTTGTTATGTCGAGCCATCTAGGCTTGTCGGTTCGTGCTGAATTTTGTAGCGTGCTATCAGTTTGAGCCCGGCCCATGGCTCCTTCTGACCCTTTCTTTCTTTTAGATACAAGGCACAAAGTGCCCAGCTTTAAATTAATAAAGCCAGTTACGGCAAGTACAACACATGCTGCAAGAACAGCTTACAGGCAACGAATCAACAAGCAAACAAAGAAATACAAAGAAAAAGCACAACTTGATCATCGATGCCACCGTCTGCCGACAGTGTCAGCACCATGGAGACACTGTGAAGCCAAACGCCGCCGGAGAATCCCGCCTTCGTCACGTCCGCTGCTTGTCGAAGACGAATGTCATTCGCCTCCACCTTCGAAGAAGACCCCTGTCTTCTCGTCCTGGCTCGAAGGACGCCGCACCGTCAGAAGGCAGAGCCGCTCACCCGAGAGCACGAAGAACAGACCCACCGATTTGCAGAGGGACAGAGTCAAGCACGGATGTCACAGCCCGCGAGCAACCCACAGACATCACCGCCGGCACCGACAGCACGACAAGACGCAGGCTATCGGACGCGGGCACGCACCGAAGACACGGCAGAAAGAAAGCAAGGGCCGCCATGGAAGGGCAGAGCTCAACCAGGTCTTTGTCTCCCAACCAAAACACCAGGCTGCTGTCTCCGCAGAGGGGAACCCATTCCCCTCTCGCCCAGGCTCGAGGGCGCCGACCCGCGGACGGACAGACCACCTGCGAATGATAGCAGCAAAGGAAGGAGCATCGGCCAAAACCCGACAACAACTCGCCACAGGAAACGCCGCCACTAGCAAACCACGAACAACTCGCAGATCCTCCACCTCCCCGTAGACCAAGACGACGTCTTCAAGGAGAAAGCGACGCTGGAGCGCCGCCGCCGCCCGCTCCACAAGGAACTAGGGTTTTCACCCGGGCACAGGGGAGGAGAGCGGGAAGGAGCCAAACCTCATCGTCGCCTCCAAGGAGGGGATCGGCATCGGAGACGTCGCCGACGACGCGGCCACCACAGCTGGCCGAGGATTTCTCCCGGCAGGCCCACAACCCAGCCAACACCGGAGGCGGGCCGGGATCTGCGCGGATCGGAGTCGCCGTCTTCAGATCTGGCGCTAGGGCTGACGGGGCGCCCTCCACGCCGAGCCCACGAACCACCGCGCCCCTCGCCGCCCGCACGGCCGAGAGATACGGCCACACAGCACCAGCCAGCGTGCCCCGCCGCCAGGGCCAACGCCGCCCTCACCTCGAGGCCGCCGCCCCAGACGCCAAAGCTCTCCGCGAGAGGCGCGCAGCAGCGAGATCCCAGCCGCCACCGTCCTTGGCGACCGCACGCCGGCTTTCCGGTGGGTGCCTCTGGCGGCGGCGAGGAAGGGAAGGGGAGGAGGAGGCGCGAGGCGGCTAGGGTTTGGGAGGCCCCCGGTGTCGCCCCAGAGGAGCGACACGGGAGGCAGAGGAGAAGGGGGTCTCAGCCTCTGACCCTTTCTCCTATGCTGCAAATATTGAAATGTACACACTTGCATACACTCGAGAAAGTGCTACATACTTTAATTAATGCATACTTTAATTTTTATGAAATGCTGGCAGTTTTTGACAGGTCTCACGTGTACCCAATACTATTCGGGTGCACTGCCAATATAATAAAAACTGCACCCTCCCGTCCCAGCATGGCCGGCCGGATAGGCTGAACCTAAAATTTGTCGCAAACGATGGCTGAGGGGTTGGAGGTGCTGCTGACGCTGCTCTTCAACCTGCTGCTGCTGGTGTTCCTGCTCAAGCTCCTCCTCGCCCTCTTCAGCACCAAGCTCTCCCTCATCCTGCTCTACCTCGCCGTCCTCGTCCTCGCCATGGCCTTCTCCGGCAGGTTCCCCGGCGGTGAATTCTTCTAGCCTGCTACATCTCGTCTTTTTTTTTTCCATCCTTAGTTAGCTGGGGCCTGGGGCTAGGCAAGAGATGAGAAATCGCGATGCCAATTTTTGTTGATGGATGTGATGTAGCCCGTTGCTTATGCGTGTTGGAGGCATAGATGTTTGTTAATTTGTAATATATCCTGCTACCTGCATGATTACTGCCTCAGCCGATTACTCAACTGCCTCTCGTCTGAATTTCCCTGAATCTCTACTACTCGATCTTAACCGAAAATTCCAAATTCGTCCGCGTACTCAGGCATGCATATTATGTTCGATTTGTGCATCTAGAGTTCCAGTAATCTCTATCGCGTTAGTCCTTCAAAGTCTTTCGGTCATGAACAAGAAAGAAGAGGGGAAAGTGGTAGCGGCAGCAACCGGACGTACACGTGTCATGTCTCGTTTTCCACATCACGCAACGTGTGCCCTACTCTATTACCCGTGCCAAAAGTAACTTGAAAGAGGTTAACTAGTCAAGCTCCATAAGTCAAAAACTTGGTGGCCGCCAAAATTTTATTTCATCGTATTTCATCTATCTATTTATCGTGAAAGATGCCGCACGGCAGTTCGATTAAATACGTGACAGATACTTATAATTTGTACAAAGGCCATCAAAATAAAACTGGGTTCATTAAGCATAGGTCAAAATAGACTCCTTGCACACCGATATATCCTATAGATCGGTGAGAATCCCGACGCAATGTGAACATTTCGCTCGTCAACACTAGTACGACTGATAACCTAACCATTGGTTTGATTGCTATGATGCATGACGTTTTGTACCTCTAACATATTATGTTTGGTACCCCATATATATTGTGCGAGCTAACGATGGTGGTTCACATGTGGTGATTTTGTCAATTTCGAAACTCCATGAATTTTTTTGCTATCGGAAGAAACCTAACCGCCGCCTCTCGAGAAAAACCGCGCCGTCTCCACCGTCCCAGTCGGCAAAGCGATGGGTCTCCTCCTCCTCCTCTGTCTACGGCACTGTAGTTAATAAGTTCTCATAGGGCTAGGTTTCGGCGGTCAATCGGCAGCGGCGCTACGATAGCTTTATGTGATTTAACACTAAGAATTCCCTGACTTTTCCACCTTGCCGGTGGTGTAGTCGGTGGCATTGAGGAGGTTGAGGGGAATCGTCTCATTGTTGCTCTTTTGAAATGGTGGATCTAGTTGTGTCTCGTGTTTCGTGGATGGTTTTTCATGTCTTAGTATGAAGGTTTCTTCTTCGAACGCTGAGGTTTGACCAGCTTCAACTTTACCGTGGAGATATTGAGGTCATATGCCTCCCTGATCTGTCTGCACAGATCTGGGGTGGTCATCCATCCTTCTCCGACGCTTTTTTCTTCGGGATGACGATACATTTCATAGCACTGTCGCTGGTGTCTTTTGGCCCTGGCCCCACGACTTCCCATCTCCAACGCGGTTTGGAGGTCCAGAGACAATATTGAGCTTCTCTCATGGCACACTTGCGATGAGTGCAGGAGGAACACAACATCGACTTCTCCCGAAGATTTATGTCTCCTTTAATATATGGCATTTGCTCTCTTCGCAAGAAAAAATGAAACTCCACTTTTTCAGTCTTGAAAGGACCTTTTTTTGAAGGGAAGTCTTGAAAGGACCTTATGTATGCGTACAAACTGTATTCGGGTTTAAAGAAACAAAAGCAGCATATAAAAAATGAGATGTACAAGCCAAAATACGTGGTGTCAATATACTAAAAGAAATTATAGATGGACAAAAGTCCCAAACCTCATGAAAAATGCAAGTCGTCGTTCTCTAGACCAAATGAAAAACACATGGACGGAAAATTTAAAAAACAAGACGATAAAATATGGTGCATTATTTATTTGCGCTGATCAAGCATTGTTCATTTTTCTACTGGTCGGCCTGGTGGCTTGCTAGCAGGTGCAGATGAACACAATTTGTTTATCTGTAGACAGATTCAGAGAAAAATCAATGCTGAAGCAACAAGCTGCATGTGCAGCAGCCGTTGGTGCTCTTAACAACGAGCAACAATGCTTATTTTTAAGAATGACAAATCAAATTCAGCAAACAAGTACTCCGCAAAAGGAAAAGAAATCAGCTCACAAGTTGTACCATTCAGATACGCTACAATTCATGTGACAGAATGAGTGTGGTGATTCAGAGGACGAGCTCCACGGAGCTTTTTTTTTTGAAAATTCGAAAAGCATATTTCTAAGTTTCGAAAAAATGTGAAAAAAACCTGGAAGTAGAACATGATTATTTCTACCGGTGTGCAAAATATCAACGCGAAATATTATGTATTTTCGTCTGTGTAAAAATGACAAATTTCTCGATCTGAGATGTGAACATTGCAAAATTCGAATTTTTGCAGATTTGTCAGGATTTGTCTTTTTTGTGTGGGTTAGAATACAAATTATTCAGGTTAAAAATTTGCAGCATTGTCAGGTACGTCATTGTTAACCTCTGGGTTTGTTTCATAATTTTTTGAAACTTTAAATGGCCAATTTTGAAGAAAAAATAAAAAAAGGGGCTCCATGGAGCCCATGCTCCAAAGTCACTTTCCGGTGACATAATCCATCTTTCTGCGAGACAGAGGAGAAACAAGAGTGAGCCGCTCACGTCGTCCTCAGGAGACGCACGAGCAAAACCGTGGTTGTCGCCGCCGTTGCCCTCCTTATCTTCTGTCGCTCCCCACACTGTCACCGGAGGACATCAGTGCTGGACAGTGGCGGTGGGGGCTGCCTCTCTCCCATGGCACAAATGCATGGCTCACACGGGATGGCAGTTGTCGCTGAAGAGGTAGCCGTGGCACAAATCGATATGGTAGTGGTGCTCCTCATCGCCATAGTGGTGTAAGCCGGTGGTGCGACACACAGTTCCATGGGTGACAACGGGCGGTAGTCAGGTTCTTGGACCGAGGGTCGACGTGCATGTGGCCATGGACGATGTAGTTGCAATAGCAGACCCTTTGTCCACTGTCCTTTCTTCTCCCAAGAACGGGATTGAAGGTGGTGCGGCAGTGGGCGAATACAAGGCGGCAAGGTCCTCAAGGTGACTGTTTTCTTCAGCGGCACAGGCAGATCTTTGGCTCTCTCAACAGCACAACTCAAGTCTAGAGTACGGAAGTTTGACGCATGGACGAATTCAAGGTGCTAGAGAATATTTGTCAAGATGGAGTTTGTTATGTTTGTGTTGAATATTATGTTTTCTCTAGTTGCGGCCGGTCTAGTGGCTTTGCTTGCAGGTGATGCACGAGAAATTGATAAGTTAGTAGTTTGTTTACGCTATGCATCATGATCATAGGTTAGGTTCATGTCATACGGAAGCAAAACATGTACATGTTTAACCGGCTTAGCTTTTCCTTCAATCTAAAATATACAGATTAGAGAAAGTAATGATAATATATGTCCTCACCGTTTTAATGAGACAAGAGAAAGTATTCGTATGTGCTCACGAATGAAGGAATCCCGTTTATTTTTCAAATTATAGTATTTAAAGTTTCATATTTTTTATAGATTTATGTTGGCATGGTTCTAGTTTAAATTTGAACTAAAATCATGACCAGAATTATGTACTGAGGGAGTAATTATGATTCTTATGAAGGTGCAACGTTTTTTGTTGAAAAATATGTTATATTTTGAGCTACACAAAAATCATAAAAATGTAGCCCTAAGTAGACATAAAAAAATGATTTTGGTCTTCACATTTTCTTTTGTGTGTAGGTCGCTGATGAAACTTAATTCGATGAAACTCTTTAGACGTACATGGTACACATCCATATGTACGTGTATATTTTTTCAGATTTTCTGGAACTTTTAAATATGATTTTTTTTAAAATGGGCTCCATGGAGATGATTTTTTAAGTTTTAGATTTTTTTGTACCATTCGGCCTTCCTATTTTCAAAGGCCAATGAATATTGGTACATTGAAGAATATTGTACCACAAATTTTCCGGCAAAAGGAGAAGATGAAAAGAACGAAGATCTGTACCTTTATGCTAGTATATTCACAGAAAAATTGACAAACAAGGCATCTTTTTTGATCGATTTTACACCAAAATTTTGCATTCCCCATGATCAGGTAGGGTGTCATCTATCTGGGAGCCGAGAGCTGCTGCGCCGACACGCACGACGGCGGCGACCAGCTGCTGCTGGCGCCGCCGCCGGTGGTGATGATGTTTGACGACCCCTTCCACTTGCCTCCGCTGCTGCCGACGATGCCACGCCCGTACATCCTGAGGTAGGCCAGCTGCTCCGTCCTGGGCTCGCACACCTCCATGCTGCCGTCGAGCATGGCGGCCACCGCCGTCATGGGCGGCCGCAGAGACGCGTCCTCGTGGAGGCAGCACAGCGCCACGCGCACCACCCGCGCCACCTCCGCCGCGTCCGCCCGCCCCTCCAGCCTCGGGTCTACCAGCTCCGCGTACCGGCGCTTGCCTTCCTCGTGCGCCTCCAGCGCCACGGCCGGGAAGTAGCTGCCGCTGCTGCCGCTTGATGAGGCGCTGCCGGCGCCGGAGACGACCGAGCTGCTGCTGCCGTCCTGCTGCTCCTCGTCCTGTGGTGGCAGCAGCCTGGAGTTCTTGGCGCCGCGCACGATCTCCAGCAGCACCATGCCGAAGCTGTACACGTCGGCCTTGTCGGAGACGGGCGCGTTGGTGAGCCACTCCGGCGCCAGGTATCCCCTGGTGCCGCGCATCGTGGTGAACATTCCCGACTGCTCCGGGGAAAGCAGCTTGGCCAGCCCGAAGTCGGCGATCTTCACGCCGCCGCGCTCGTCCAGCAGGATGTTCTCCGGCTTCACGTCGCAGTGCAGGATCTTGCGGTCGCACCCGGCGTGCAGGTATGCCAGGCCGCGCGCCGCGCCCACGCAAACCCCCACCCGCTCCGGCCACTCCAGCAGCACGGGCGTCTTCTTGCCGGAGTGGCGGGAGAGGAAGAGAGACTGGTCGAGGGAGCCGCGGGACATGAACTCGTAGACGAGCATCAGCTGCCGGGACTGGTCGGCGCAGAAGCCGCGCAGCTTCACCAGGTTCACGTGGTGGACGTTGCCGATCACGGCGATCTCCGTCAGGAACTCGCGCCGCCCCTGCGTGCCCAGGTTGTTCATCCGCTTCACGGCCACGGTGGTGCGGTCGGGGAGCTCGCCGCGGTACACGGACCCGAACCCGCCGGACCCGATCTGCGACCGGAACCCGCTGGTCGCCGTCTCCAGGTCGGCGAACGTGAAGCGGGCCGGTAAGCCAGGGATGAGGACCTCGTCGTCGTCCTGGTCCTGCTCTTCATCGCCCTTCTCCGACGGGGCGTTGGACGACGCCCGCGACGACGACATCATCTTCAGCATGAACCAGCTGCTGCCATGGCCGTGCCCGCTGCCGTGCTTCTTATTCTTCTTCTTGCCCCCGTCGGGGCCGCGGCGGTTCTTGAGCCACTGCACGGTGAGCACGTAGAGCAGGAAGGTGATGAAGACGGCCGCCATGGTGGGCAGCACGATGCCGAATATGATAGTTATGGAGCTCAACGGCGACGACGATGATGTGCGCGACGAGGACTGCGGCGGGAGCGTCTTGATGAATCCGGCGGTGCCGGCGTCTGTGCTGGCGCGGACGACGGAGCCGATCTGGTCGTGCAGCAGGAAGCAAGACCTGGAGGAGTTCTTGTAGAGGAAGCCGAGGCAGGAGCAGTTGGCGGAGCAGAGGTCGCGGCACGCCGGGAGCGCGTCGCCGGAGGTGGTCGGGACGGCGAACTTGCTGGCGAAGTAGCCGACCCCGTCGCCGAGGCTCGCGTAGCCGTAATCTTTTTTGGTTGCCGCTGGAGACGACGACGACGCGTTGCTGGCGAGACAGGCTTGCGCCGGGACGGGGAGCGCGGAGCCATCGGCCGGCGCACAGCCGCCGGTGGTGTGGGTGCTGAACGCGTCGGGGCACATGCAGGAGGAGGTGTTGGTGCCGGGCGTGCAGAGGCCGAGGGAGCCGCACTCCAGCGGGAGGTCGCAGTCGCTGGCCGGAGCAGACCACACGGCCGGGAGCGTGGCGCGCGCCGCCGTGGCGGAGTAGGCCATGCTGAGCGCGCGTAGGCGGCCGGACGAATCGACCTTGAGGAGCTTCGCTGTGGAGGGGTCGGCGAAGAGGAGCGTGAAGACTGTGTCGATGCCCTTGTCGGCAAGGAGGTAGATGCCGGAGGCGTTGACCTTCATGGAGTGGACGGCCTGATTGGACTGCTGCACGGAGGCGGCGTCGGAGGAGAGCGCCCAGTAGGTCACGAAGCCACCATCAGAGGAGGAGTTGGTGTTCGTCGTGGTTTGCCACTGGAGGAGGGCGTCGGTGGTGGTGAGGACGAGGCGGTATGCGCCAGGGGAGAGGTCGCGGTCGGAGGCGGTGGCGGTGAGCGGCACGCCGACGGGGAGCGTCTGCCCCGGGAGCAGCGTGTCGGTGGGCGCGTCGAACGATGACCAGAGCGTGGCGTTGGCGGCGTTGATGAGGGCCAGCTGGCCGGTGTCGAGGAGTCGCATCGCGGCGACGGGTGCGGCGAGCGCGGCGGGCGTGGACCAGGACACGGAGCCGTCGGCGGGGTCGGAGAGCGCGAGGCCGGAGGCGGTGAGGGAGAGGATGATGGACTGGACGATGGTGGCGCCGTCGGTGGCGGTCCAGACCGGGGTGCGCGAGGCGTCGTGGATGACGGAGAAGAAGAAGCGGGTCTCCTCGTCGTCGTCTGAAGAGGTGCCGTAGACGGCGGCGGCGAAGGTGGCGTTGGGGGAGCGGAGGAAGACGCCGTTGGTGTCGATGAAGTTGAAGTAGGTGAGGTTGTAGGGCGGGTAGAGGTACTCCACCGGCACCGTGCGCGCCGCCGCCTGCCACCCGCCATGGCCGACTAGGATCATGCATATGAGGAAGAGATATCGGAGCTCCATGGATTAAAAAAAGGACGCCTTTCTTGCTTGCTAGCTAGCTAGCTGCAGTGCCCCTCCTCAACGGCAACGTCGGCGACGCGGAGAGGAAGGAGGAAGAAGCAGCTAGCGGCATGGTGATGGAGGAGAGGGTTGACCTTGGAGTGGAAATGGACGGCGACGCAGAATTTAATGACAAAGAAAATGAGGAGTGTACATTGAATGCAGTGAGGGCGTCGTTGTTTGGTCGAGCTGATCTGCGAATTAAAATCATTACATGTTGTCATCGCAGCAGGAAAATGCAATTTTATTTTCGATCGAGAGGAAGAAAATGCAGGAATCGATAAATAAAATAAAATTACAGGTCATACTGGTTCAGCTGCGCTATGATTCGTTAGTTGAATTTGGATCTCTAGGGATTGATCATTGATCAATCTTCATGCCTCCAAACTTGAAAAGGTACTATAATTAATTATTGATGTTCTAAATCATTCTAGTACACACATATGTTACAACAACAAAAGATTACTAATCAACAAGAGGGGTTTTGGCTCCCGGGTGCATATGCACCCTTAATTTAAAACGTATTTTGAATGTACTTGGAAATTTCAAAAAAAATGAAAAAAATGTTCACGCATAAATCTTAACATGCTATGTGTTCACGAAGTCGTTTCACGAAAATCAATATTTTTTTTGGCTTGTGCAAAAAACACAAAATTTGGTGCTAAAATAAGGCTTTTCAAGAGACCATTTTTTGTCTTTTTTACACAGGGCACAAAACATATCGGTTTTCGGTGGAACGACTTTGTGAACACATAGAATGTGAAGACGTATCCGCGATTTTTTTTTGATTTTTTTGACATTTTAAAATATGTTTTTAAAATACCGGGTGCATATGCACCCGGGTGCCAAAGTGAATTTTCTTCAATGGTACAATGATGGATTAATTAAATCTAATATTTTTATATCATAATCTTCACATTGTCGTAGGTGGCGGGTTTATATCAAACGAAATCGACTCCATCCTTCCTCTAGGTTTAATTACAACGAACGGCTCACCCGGAAAATAATGATGGGGTAGTGGTCTTCCCTCACGGTGGAGTTGTCTTCGTCCTGTCGGCGAGTGACCATGACGAACTCTTGTGGCCCGTTGTGGCGTCCCTAGTCCATGTTGTCCCATATATCTCTGTGGCTCGCATTGGCCTGCCACGGCGTGCAACCATTTGCAGCGTGGGTGATGCTTGGAGAGCAAGGTTACAAACTTCTTTAGGTGCTCTATGCGAGAATTCTCATACTTGCTCAACATATGATCTGACCTTAGTGTTGCATCCCACCACGACGGTATTCCTGGATCTCTCATATCCTAGAGGCGTCACTTTGCAAGAACCTTTCTAGAATTGGGGTGGTGATTGGTGTTGGAGGTGTTGCTGCTGGTGTTGCATGTGGTTGATCGCTTCGTCATTACTTGTGGAGCAATGCATTTTATTTTCCTTTTTTATTTTTAATAGTTTGTCCCTCGGTGTCTTACTAGCTATGAGAATTGTGTTGTTGCATATGTACTTGTTTACTTGCGGACTCCTTTTTGTTTTGGAAAATGTCTCAACATATTGGCTCTTGATTTTAACTTGGCATTACCTTGTTACTAACATTGTGAGCCTCTGCATGAACCGTGCTGGCTCAAGATGCAACGCAGGCTAGCTTAGGCTTTGTCATACATACATACTCTGATAGAGAGAGATGTATGATGAGATCACATCTAATAAAAAAAATTGTGAGATGATCACATCGAATATATTTATCAACGAATCGATAATTAACCCTTGTTGAGATCTTGTTTTTATAAATATTACTCCCTCCGTTCCTTGATATAAGGTGTCTAAGTTTTTGAGAAATTTTCAAAATATAAGGTGTATTGTGATTTATAGACAATTTTACCCATCAAAAAATGAGTCACAATATAGAACGGAGTGTCGGGGGGCTACCCCGAGGTAGGGTCATGGTAAGGTATAAACAGTGTCCAAGAGTGGACCGAGATATATAATAACCGAGATACCACGGCCTAGAAGAGACCGAGGTATGTAGCTGTGCGCCGAGGTAAGGCAAGGCCCAGAAGGGGCCGGGTTATGCTGACCGAGGTATACAGGCCGACATACGAATGTCGGTGTCTCTTTGTCTTTTGTTGTGAGCAGGGACTCTCCGAGTTAAAGAGGAGAGGCAGTCAAACATTCCGAGGTATCCAAGCCGAGTTAAGAGAAGAGGCGCAAAGTCAATGTCTCTGCCACATCCCGCCTGACACGGGAGCGTGGCAGAGAATAGGGTGCAGAGATGAAGGGACGGGCATGCTTATCTCTGCCACGAGGCAACCCTGGGCTCGAGGTTGCGCGGGGCTCAAGGCAGGGCAGGACATGTCCTGTCTCTGCAGAGACGCAGTGATGACCAAGAGGATGACAGAGGCATACGTGTGCGTGGCAGAGGTACCATCATGAGCTTGAGGTTGACTCGGAAGTGACGGCTACAGTGTCGGTTTTGGACAGTAGTGTTTGGACCGTAGTGTTTGGATTATAGCGGATACACTGTAACTCGGTTACTGTAGCTCGGCTACAGTAAGTCGGTTACTGTAGCTCGGTTGAGGCCTATAAATAGGCCTCCACCCCCTCTTGTGTGAAGGACGGCCACATAGAGACATACGCAGAGATACGGGATAGATCCCTGAGATATTTTGCACTCTGCAGTTCATCTTCTAGCTAGTGCATATCCACCATTGTTGGATCATACAGCTCAAGGAGCAACTCTGTATTTCGGTACCACTGATATATTCGAGACAGACAGGCAGGAGTAGGGGTTTTACCTCCACACGAGGGCCCTGAACCTGGGTAGATCTTTGGTGCGCTTCATCTTTTCTGTGTGCGCTCCTTAGCGCGCTAGCCCTCCCCGGTATCACCAGCGTCCATCGGCCCCAGCCTAAGCCATCCTATGGCATCTGCCGTGTTCACACCACGACACGGAGTAATTTGACGGATTATCTTCAGTTTGTGGCTAATAGGGACTCCTTTCTCTCAAATTTTTTCAGTAGAAAATTAGTCCACCGGATGCAAAATACTGGCGTCTTAATATCTGTGCCAAAAACTTAGACACCTTATATCATGAAACGGAGGGAGTATGGTGTAAGGCTGTGCGAGGATATATATTCGCAGAGCATGGAAGCAGTTTGCTGGCCGGGAAGATTTGAGATACAGATACAGAGTCGATTGGAGGAGGATCATGCGAGCTGGATGGCTAGGAGACACTAGCTTATTACGACCAAATCGACTCTACTTTATTATCATCGGTGGCTACGAAGTGAAAAAGGCAGCATTTTAGTGCTGGGTTTGACTCCGAGTAATCTGATGGAAGCCCCGGGTGGAGTGTGTAGTACTCTTGTTCGCAACGAGTTTTAGTTGTTATACTCCACTGGGTTATGTTGTATGGATTGATGTCTGCTCTTTTTTTAGCAGATAAATCTCTTCTTATCTATCAATGCATTGAAACACAAAGTTTTTGCGTTATAAGAGAAACCGGATGGATGCAGTTGGCTAGCCGGGAGGTTTCAGATATACATATAGAGCACATACTCAGCCTCTGGTTTCGTGCTCAGTGCTCACAGATGTTGCTACTACTGACTAGTAGTAATCGAATTGCGGGCGGCAAACTATTAAAAATAAAAAAACATAATGTTAATTCCAACACAGTATTCTGACAGCTATCAGCATGCAATCTCATAGGAGGATCCAAAGTATCTGTATCGTTTTCCCTAAATGGCCCTAAAACAAAATTTTAGCCACTAATGGCCCTTTTAAAAAAACTCAGCCAGATCTAGTCTTTCCCCGAAAACGCCATTTGCTTTTGCGTTATGAAAATATCAGAAGCTCTGGAAATTTCAGAACACGCCATTCACTTTGGCTTGTATGAGACTACGAAACGTAAATTTTCTAAGTCATTTGATATGCGGTTTCAGACTTAGAGAGTATGAGAATCTCAAAATACAGTTGGCGTTTTCTAAAATTCTGAGATTCTCTAAGAGTCAAAAATGTCATATAAAATGGCTTATTTCAAATGACATAGAAATTTTCCGTTTCGCAATTTCAGACAAGACAAAGTGCATGGCGTATTCTGGGATTTTCAAAACTTCTAGGTGTTAGAAAACACCTTTTAATATAGCGTTTTTGGGGAGGGGCTGGATCTGGCTGAAAGTTTTTTAGGGTTCATTAATAGCTAAAAGTTTGCTTAAGTGCCATGTAGGAAAATGATACAAAGTATCCTCAGAGTGTTGCGTGCCACCCAAAAAAGATTTCATACGTACAAGCTGATCAACATGTTCCTGACACCTAACTTTTCTCGTTAACATTGACAGAGCGCATGATGCCACATCAGTTGGTTGCTTGACGCCGCATCTATTTTACTTGCCACATCAGTGTTTTTGTCTCCATACAAAAGACCAACATATGAATATAGGCGCTCCCCTTCTTGCATTATCGTTATCTTATTTTCACATAAACCTACTACTCCAAGTTTACTGACTATATCAAGGTTAATTTTTTTCTTTGATCTGAATAATCCTGACAACGATGATACAAGCATGATATGCATTAGTTAAGCTAATAGTGGCATCGAGTTTAACCGAGCATGCCTCTATTTAAAATGCAACCAATCAAATAGAGAATTTAAAACCAAAGTAAATATTCAAACAAAAATTAGCAGTGCAAAACACCAATTTACATTACAAGTGCGCACGTTGCACATTACAAAATACGTATATTCAAAAGTGCAACATGTCAAATAAAGCTATGAAAACAAGATAAATTATCAAATTAAATCTAGTAGCAAAAATCCCAATTTGCGCGTTATAAGTACACATGTGCAACTGGTGTATACTATTTATTTGAAGTGCAACACACTATATAAAGTATGAAAAAACAGAAAGTACAAGTAAAAGAACGAAGTAAATATTCCTTTTCATGCTGAAAGAGTAAGACAAAGCCATATACAACAGTAGACGTATATGTGTACCTCAATGACGAACCAGGTCATAGCCCCGCTTTATAAATAAAGCCACAATTTGTGAAGACGACATGCATTATTAATTCATCCATCCATGGATCCATGTTAAAAGTCTAGCATCGCAATCAAGCTCCTTTAAAGCTGAAAGTCAGAGTGTTTGACAAACTTTATTAGCAGAGCAAAGCAAAAGCAGTTGGGGAGATTACAAATGCAAGTTGACCTTCGTTTGCCATCCAAATCCACACTTTAGGACCGTAAATACTTGCATAACCACAAACACACACACACACACAAACACATGGGACAGAGAAGTCCTTTTGGACTTTCAGATTCAGTGTTTCGTCTCGTACCAATAATAATTAAGATCAAGTGTTCATGCTATCTAGTATATTAATTTGTAGTTCTCCCTTACACACACACACACACTGTCAAGCAGTGGGGAAGCACTTATTCCCAGAGCACGAAAGCAGTTGGCTGGCCGGGATGATTAGAGATAATCATTTTATGAGACATTTTATGATTCGATCAGTTAGTATATTAATTTGGATGGGCAGGCTGGCTGGCTATGAGACATTTTATGAACACAAGCTAGGAGACATTGCAACTTTTTTTCTCTTAGTCGACCAAATCGACTAAACTTTATTATGACTTGGGTGGGCTACCACTTGCGTAGCACATGGTAGATGAGCCAAACTGAAGGCCGCATTTTGGTCCTGGGTTTGACTTCCAGATTCAGTGTTCTTCAGCTCACCTTTCTGTTTCTTTCTTTTCTTTGTCAAGACTAATCCAATGGTAAATGGTATCTATCATGCACATATGCAGCCTTCTTTTTCGTGCCATTTCGAGCTCACACGTGTTGCTTGCTGTTAGTTTTTTCTTTTTCTTCGAAAAGTAGGTTCAACCGATTGAAACAAGGCAAAACAAACCCAACCATTGATGCCGAACAAATCGACTTAAAAACAAAGGTTAGGGTACGAGGATCACTAAGTTGCTGCATAGGACGAGGAGATACATGAGCGCCATGGATGTTTGCTGGTTACTAGCAACTCTAGCAGTAGCTCCCCGCAGCTGCAATGCCGGCGACCACACGGTGCGAAGGAGGAAGAATCAGCATGGTCATGCTCATGAAGATGAGGATGGAGATACTAGAGTTGACCCAAATGGGCATAGGAATATAACGAGAAGAAAAAGAAAGAAGGGTACCTTGAATGCAGCGATCGCTGCTCTGCTCATCACACTTTTTTAAATACATGATTCACAAAAATATTTAGTATAAATTATACCAGTTATATATGATATCGTTTGGTTGTATACTTTGTACCATGTATGGGGTCTCTAGGGATTGATTTCCATCCTCCTACCTACCAACTAAAAAAATCAAATCAATCAATAGTACAAAGAAGAATTGAAAAAATGTTGATATGATAATCATCTCATTGATGTTGGATCTAGATGCAGCACATGCTTAATATCGATCGAATCATAGCGAGATCTTGATTTGATTTGATTTTCTTTAGGATATCTTTGTTGGGCCCAACGACATGTGTTACAAGTTTCATGCTCACCAGTCGGCAGAAAACTCAGGAAAAAACTAAAAAGGTGAAAAATACAAACAAAAAAACTTACAAAAAAACATCATCTGCACAAAAAGCACAAAATTAATCTTACATTCAAAATGCGCAACTAGCTTATATTTTAGTTGCAACCGACAAAATAAATCCTTTCCACCCTTTTCTATTTTTGTTCCACAGGGTCTTGGTCTCGGAGTAAAGGCAAACTGCCCAAACAAATTATGGCAACCCTTTCTTTTCAGTGATCTCACAACGGACGTGAGTTTTCCCACTGTAAATGAGTGGGGAGCAATCAAATAATTTTGGTGTTCTAAAACCAAAACAAACTACAAACAAATTAAGAAGCACACAAACAATAGCTTACACATTACAAGCACACACGTCACACTATTTTTGAGAAGTGCAACATGCCCAATAAAATTTTAAAATAAAACAAATTATGAAAACATAAATTTGTGGTACAACAAACAGCTTGGACTTGGACCTTATAAGTACACACGTTGCACATGTTTAAAATGCACAACTTGTGCATATTTAACTTGCAAGTTGCAACAGATGATAAAGTAAAGCTTGGAAAGAATCCAGAATGTATAAAAATTTGCATTTGATTAAAAGTGCAACTGCTGAGAAGGAAAAAAAGAGTCAGAACCAAATAAATAGAGTTTGCACATAGCACTTGCACATTAAAAAAATGTACATTTGGTTTAGATTAAAAGTGCAACCGTTGAGTAGAAAAAAAGAATCAGTACGATTTCACTCCAGAAAAAAACATTTAACTCCAGGTCAAAAATAGTCGATTGATCCCGTCAAAGAAAAGACAGAGGGTGGTAGTGTTTGACAGGCTTTCTTAGCAAAGCCAAAGGAGGCGGGGGTGCAAGCTGATCTTGGTTGGTTGGTTTGTCGTCCACATCGTCACGTTGTATATGAACTTAGCCGCATACTTACTCTTTTTTTTTTTGCGAGGATACAACTGGAGATTACAACAAGTAGGCAGAAAAGGACAGCAGAAAGAAAGAAATTACACGTAGGTCCTTCTGCGTCGATGTCGCCGGAACGGAGGAAGACGCATCGATGACGCGCCGCCGCCGCATCTTCCCTGAAGCCTTGGAACGGAAGAAGCCCCCTGACGGACGGGAAGTCGTCGAAACTCGAACCCCGAAGAGCCTCCATCGTCCTCCATCGGCAGCACCGCTTGCTTCATCTCCAACTGCACCGAAGTCGTCGACCCAGATCCGCCGCCACGCCAGATCCGGGAAGGGGGAGGCACTCCCAGAGGATCTAGAGATCCCAAGGAGCGAAGGGGCAGGCATGGCACCGCGGATCTCCACCGAGCTCCGCCGCGAGAGGAAGGACCAACCTGCACCAAAACACCAACAACACCATCCCTCCATGGCGCCGCCGGCCGGAGAACCCACACACCCTACGCTATGTACACACACGCGAAACGAGATCCCCCGCCCTCCCGCCGCCGGAGCGGCCGGCGGAGGGCGAGGGATCAGCTGGATCGACGGCGGAACGAGGTGGATCTGCAGGCGGCGAAAAATCGCCTCTCTCTACTGTAGCGGGAGAGAGGAGACGTCCGAGGCTCGTCTGTTATGAGTCACTAGCCGCATACTTACTCTGTTTGAAAAAGGATGTCATGTATCTACGGAGGGATTAGTAGTGAGTAGGAGCTGCTCAAAACATGCCTCTCAAATCCTGCATATATACATAGCATGCAAAGATTAGAAAGTCTTATATTTTGATACGGAGTGAGTATTTATCTATGATCCGATTAGCTAGCCCGCGTTGAGATATTCTGTTTTATCAATTTGGCGTATGCTCTTACGCACACAAGTGTGAGGGTACGTGGCTGAACAAGGTCCGACAGTTAAAAGTCAGAGCGTGAAAGCAGTTGGCCGTGGAGATTTCTTTCAGACACAGATACGTAGTAGACACTGGCTGGCTAGGAGACAAATTGAGGGCCGCCTTTGGGTTTGACTTTCGTTGTCAGCCTTCTCCAGCTCACCTTTCTGTTTCTTTGTTTCATTTCTTTCTTCTAATGTGCAACTAGTGCGTATTAGAAGTGCAACCGGCCGAGTAAAGACCATACGACTCGATTAAATTATCAAACTTAATTAGTGGTACAAGGAACAAATTTACATGTTACAAGTACTCACGTTGCACACTAAAAGAAAAAAAAAACACAAGTTGCACATTTGAAAAGTGCAACAAGCCAAATAAAGTTGGAAAAATAAATAAACAAAGGCGCGACATACAGCTGCAGTCCAAGAGTTGAAAGTCACAGCAGCAAAGCATGTGTGTTAGCTAAGCGGGGAAATTACTAGAGATGCAAGTAGTTGACCTTCGTTTGCTGTCCAATTCTACACTTTATGACCATTGCTGTCTTTGCCTTTTTGGACTTGTGCACAGTTGCTTGATTAATTGCGGCAGTGATGTTTGACATTCAGATTCAGTGTTTATTTTAGTAGGATTACTCGGTGTTGAATCTCTTGTTTGTATCTTCTTCTTCAGAGTTTCGGCACACAGACCCGCATGATGAGTAGAATCAATCAATCCCCCAACTCGAGATACATCGACCGATCGATCGATCCAGGTAACGATTTACCAATCACTCAAGAGTACTGCAAGGATCCAACCGTTCATCTTCATTTGTTCCATGCATGATGAGGCCTCAGGGTTCGGAAATCAGTTTTTGGTCGTAGGAGCACATGATCCCACTACTTAAAAACCCTATTTAAAAATGTCAAATAATTCTAAACTAAAAATTTCGGGTGTAGATCCAGACACATTTTATGTTTCTACACAAAGTTTCGCGAAAAAATGACATTTTCGGTATGCTGTGCAAAAAGACAAATACTGGTGCTCCAAAATGATTTTGTACGAGACAATATTTTGTCGCGAATATAGAATGTCTAAGTATACCTCCAAACTTTTTGTTTGATTTTTTAACATTTTAAAATATATTTTAAAAACATTCTTATAACGGGTGCATCTAGACCCATGAGTCAAAACACCGTGTTCCCTCAGGGTTAGGCTTGTCATACGTACCCTTGATGTGTGATAGAGAGAGATGAATGATGAGATCACACCTGATATAATCAGTATCCGTTTGCGACACGATTAGTCCTTGTTGTGATTTTCTTTATTAATTTGCTGTTGGTAAGCAATGCAACTGTCTGTCACGGGGAGCAGGTACGTACAACTGTAGATCCGTGTGTGTATGTATAGTATACGTGCCTTCATAAGAGTATTTGACAGATTTTTTTTAGTTGAGCTGAGCAGTTGGCTGGCCGGCCGGCCAGGGAGATCACAGATACGGAGTACGGAGTAAACTGGATGAACCGCTGGCTAGCTAGTACTCTCTCCGTTCACAAAAGATGTCTCAAGCTAGCTTAAATTTGCATGTATCTATACACTAAATTATGTCTAAATACATGCAAATTTGATCTAGGTTGAGACATCTTTTTTGAACGGAGGGAGTAGGAGGAAGAGACGCTGCAACTTGGGAGTCATTGGACCAAATCCTCCTCTATTATGACCTCCACATGCTTGAGATTCAGTCTAATGCAGCTCACCTCCCAGGACAAATCTACTCGGATGATGATATGCAGAGTATGTTCTTGCTTTCGTGCTCAGACGTGTTACTTCTAGACTAGATAGAGATACTCCTGTCGATCCGTCGGTTGCCTAGGAAGCAGCTAGCAATGTGCTACAGACCTGCTCCTATGATATCTGCCCACAGGTATCTTCAAGTATCATGCAACAACCTTGTCATGCCGCCCAGTACACAAAAACAAGACTACGATATTTTATTTTATTTTCTTTGAACAAGGGGCGGGTCTGCAAGGACCCAGAAGCTGCATTAGATTCCAGCGGTGGAAATACGGCTTACATAAAAGTCCCAAAGAAATGACAAGTTACAATGGAAACCCCTAGTTTTGATCCGAGGACACCCAAACATATACAAAAAACCCAATCGGGTCCTTGACCACCGCACTACCACCTTCCCAAGGGGTGGTTCCTGAGCTATGGCGGCCACGTTGTGCCTCCACTCCCCTCCGGCGCGGAAGACAGGATCCTTCCCGCCAACGGCGTAGCGAACACCCGGTGGTTCGATCGCTTCCGGCGTGAGATGGAGGACACCCTCAACACGTGTGAAGAAAGCTAAATGAGAGAAGTGAATTAATGGGCAAAAAGAACCCAACATGTTTATATATGTAATTCGGAAACATAGCACATTTCTTTATCTAAAGACATGTATGTATTTATTTTTTGTATTTTGTTATTCTGATACATTTTACTATTTGATTTAGGGTTACCAACTTTTGTTTCTCGATTGACCTAATGACCTATCAAACTGTATTCAATTTCAATATTAAAGAAGTGAGCTCAACTCACTTGTTTAGGAAAGTGGATGTAAGATCCACCCAGCCAGATTCAAGTCCTCACGGACCCACAGTTGGGTTCTTATTATTTCAAAAAGATCCAATGTAGGGGCTTCCCCTACATCATTCTTTTCAAAAAAGAGCAGAAAATGAAACCACAATTATATCTATTAAATATTTCTATGTGAACCGGCTTCTTGATGTTCGTAGGCTTTTTCTGATGTGGAGTTTGTGGACACATCAACATAAAAAAACAGCACATATGGCCCAGTTCCAGATCGGTATCGATGTGTGTAAAAGGAAAGAGAGGAGTGCCCACGCGTAGAGAGAGAGAGAGAGAGAGAGATCTCCTCACCCTCTGCCCACGCAGCCGATATGGTAACCTCTATTTCTCTTACCTTAGGGATTAGGGATTGTTTCCTTGAGATTTTAGTTTAGATTAGAGGCGATGGATGATTGCCCATGCATGCCGATTTCTCTGGTTTCAATCAATGAATAAACACATTCCTCCTACCACAGAACACCAAATCAATGATGCAAGATTTGGCGTTCGGATGGGTTATATTCCACAACTCCTGAGATTCCACACTATATTCCACAAGTCCTGAGATTCAGTTTTCCTGATGTCGAGATATATCAGTGTGTGTGTGATTTCCACCACCAGCAACCGACTGTGCTCAAAGATTAACCATGCAAAATTGCTGTGTGCCATGACTAGGGTACGAAGGAGTTTTTGTGCATACAAACAACAATTTTTCTTGTGCAGATAGATAGTAGAGGAGCAGCCAGTACCAAATTGCCAGCCATGTGCTTGCTGCATAATTAAGATCTTAACTGAATGTTATAGTTCGTCACAAATGTCCACTCACCAGCCACCAGGCTTCTGGAAAGAAACTACTACACTTATCAAGGCTGGTGCGAAATCTTGTAAGATTGAACCAGCAGCAACTCATGTACCTTTGTTTATGATCATTTCCTTCAAGCAGTGATATCCACCTCCTACTTGTTGTTATGCACTATTAATCGCACAGCAACATCGGATAGATCAGACCGCTGTCTGTCTTTTTTACATCATACATCCATGTGTACATACAGCTTTCCACAACACCCCCTCCAGCTAGTCCAGTTACACCCTCAGCCACTAGGGCCAATCCACTAACCACAAAATTAATTAGACCACCGAATCATATACTTCTCTGGTACCTAGTAGGTTTCAGGTTAGACACCCCTCTCTCTTCCCTGCGAGCCGCCGCCGCCGGGCCACCAGAGGGGTCGGAGCCGGCGTGGCTGGGCCACACCAGGGGCATCGCCGGCGGTTGCTGCTGGTACAACGCGTCACACACCCCCAGCTTCACCACGAACGTCGCTGTGCAGCCCTTCCCTGCGCCCTCGCTCTCCACCCATATGTGCCCGCCCATCAAGCTCACAAACCTGTTTTTTTGTGTTAGAGACAGGAATTGATTATCAGAGGGTTTTTCCAAATCAATGTGTCCATCAGTCTTTTCGCACGCATTCAGACAGATGGTACGTACCTCTTGCAGATGGCGAGCCCGAGACCGCTGCCATTGTTCTCCTGGTTTCCACCGCCTTGCGTGTGCGCAAACTTTGTGAACACATGGGGTAGGTCCTGAAGGCTAATGCCACACCCCGTGTCTTTCACCTGAAATGAGAGAGGTGTTTAGACACTAAGATTTGCGAGAAACCAGCCATGTGGAAACTACAGTATGGTCGTAACCTAATCCTCTCAAGTCTCATATGTTCTCTCTTACTACATCGATGATTATAGCATGGAGTTTCTATGATGTAATTCTTACCTGAACTTTTATGTAGAAATGGCCATCACTTGCAGCCGGATGAAAATCAGTGCTTCTGAACTCTCTTAAGGAGTCGGACTTCACAACTGAAGCTACAAGTGAGATGTGGCCCTCCTTGGTGAACTTGACGGCGTTACCGCAGACGTTTAGAATGGTTTGCATGAGCCGCTTCTCATCACCAACGGCAGATAGAGGCAGGTCAGGGGACAGCATAGCCGATACAGAAAGCTTTTTGATGGCTGCAATCGGTTTGACGAAACCCATCACCTGCAACACCATACAACAAATTTCAGATTATAGTAGTATGCATGGCAGGTATTAAGTGCTTAGGGGAAGAAATACTGACCTCTTTGAAAACAGCATGGAGATTAAACGCACTTATCTCCAACTCAAGACTTCCATCCTCAAGTTTCGAAAGATCCAAAACATCGTTGATGAGTGTCGCTAACAGGTTGCTGCTTTTCAACACAGTTTCCACCATTAGGCGCTGCTCGGGGGTGAGTTCAGTTTCTAGAAGTAAGGAGGAAAGGGCTATTATTGCGTTCATCGGGGTTCGCATCTCATGATTCATCACAGCTAGGAAATCGTTGCGAGCACGTATAGCCATTTCGGCCTCTCGCCGGGCTAAATCTAGGGCAACATTTTGCTCCATGAGTTGATCACGTGCTCGCATGGACTCTTCGAGAATGGCCGCATGAGAAAGGGCAACAGCTACCTGGAGAGAGTACCATATGAGATTCTTCTAGCATAGTCGCATAATTTATCTGCAGAATGCTTGTTCATCATGCATGTATATACAAGCAACTAGTTTTTTTTGCGCACAATCTATTAACTACGACATGCATGGAATGCAGAACAAATCTTCTAGGTAGAGATTAAGTTTTCAAGGACTACAAATTTCAAAAGAGAAACATGATATTACTAACGAGAAGGTTCATTCATTTTCATTAGAAAAATACATTAGCTACACAAAAGTAAGAAGAGAAAAGCAAACGGAACTGTACAGCAACAGGAAAAGAAAAGACTACATGAAAAGGTTAATTCATTAGAAGATAATGTAGCTGACCCAATCCATTCAAGGTGTACGTCCCAATTCATTCAAGATGTAGGAATGTTCTAGAGTTACAGATGGTTTCATGCACTACAGCAGTGTACAGCTAGCGATGGCTCTGTTATTTGTCTGAAAACACCCTGCCCTGCTGTTGCAGTTTTCACAAATCAATTAACCATTGTGAAACTGTGAATTCGTATTATTGATTATTCTACTTTGAGGAACTAGATGCTACGCTGATAGAACAAACAAAAAAAGTCAGAGGAAAGTGCAGTAGTAACCTGATCGGCAACGACCTCGACAAGCTCCAGCTCATGAACATGCCATTTCCTTGCACTGTCAGATGGGAGCATTAGAACCATAATTGCGTAGCTTTTCGCCGACAACTCAGGCCAATCATTAATCTGGAAGTTTGAAAGATGCAGAAGGGGAACTCTGACAGCAGCCACCTCTGGCGGGACATATCGCCCTTGAACAGGCCTGATCCTTGCTAAAGGAGATGTATGTGGCACAATGATGGCCCTGTTGCTACTGAAGACCTGGTTGACAACAGGAAGATTGATCTGCACAGATGAGCCGACCGGAATCTGGTGCCGCAGGGTATGTGACAGCTGAAGGCTGGAACCGCTGCGCGATGGCATCCACAATGCACATTCTTCAAGACCCAGCGTCCTGCCAAGCTCAACCAGGGTAGTCTTGAGGATGGTGTGCCTATCAAGTGTGCTCCTGATCTCATGGGTGAGCATCCTGACATGCCTGCCTGTCTCCTCCTGCGTGCGTATGAGTCCCATCTCCCTGTCGAGCTCGTCGGCCTTCTTCTTGAGAAACAGCTCCCTGGTCTTGACGCTAAGCAGGTCAGGGATGATGTGGACGAGCATGAGGGCGGTGGCGCAAGAGACAACGGCGGTGGAGACCTTGGCGACGGTCATGACGATGGCGACGGTCCTGGTGTGCATGGTGAAGGTCCAAAGGTTGATGAGGTGGGTGGCGCCGCAGAGGACGATGAACGCGCCGAACTGGATGAGCACCCATCGGTAGGGGAAGAAGGATGACTTGTTGACGAAGTAGATGAGCTCGAGCGGGATGGAGAAGTAGGCGAGCGCGATGAAGAAGTCGGAGATGTACTGGTACTTGATGAGTAGCTCGTCAGTGGGCCAGAAGGGCTCGATGCAGTCGCAGCCCTCCATTTGAACTTGGCTTGGGAGGCTATGAAGTGTCTAGAGGGATGCTGCTGTTGTCTCGGCCGGCATATGTTTGTTCCCTGGCCTAAACTAGAGAAGATAAAACACAACCAGAATGTTAGAACATGATGATGGAGGTTTGAGTCATCAAGGCCAAGTTATATTCGAGCGAACAAAACAGCATAAATTTGGTACATCCATTCATCCATCTATTTGTCGTAGACTGATTGATATACATTGAGTCTGCTGTAGAAAACTAGGTAGGTAGCTAGGCTAGGTTGAAGCAATTGTGTGTGTAGAGTTCATATACAAACTAAGAAAATGGGTTGGATGCAGAAGTTATTCTCTCAATATGCAATGCAGGCTTAAAAGCACGTATTGAGTGTGGCATTTCAGTTTCCATAAGGATTGGTTAATTAGGGTGTGCTAAGCTGAAAAAGATACAAGTTTGAGTCATGAGGCAGGTTAATTAGGAGTGCAGAAAACAAGACAATTTTGGGTACATTCGTTCATTCATCCATCCATATGTGAGTGATAGGTGTGATGAACTAACTAATTGACACACATTGAGGCTAGCTGCTGCAGAAGAAATCTAGGTAGCTATGTTGAAGCAAGTGTGCAGAGCAGGTAAGTTTAACTGTCTATTCTCTCAGTCTGCAGCCTAGTGCAGTGCAGGGTTAATAAGTAGTAGTAGTACAAATTCAGTGCGGCATTTGGATTTCCACGGGGATTTGGGGAGCTGCTTGGGCAGCGAGCATGGCAGGTGCTCCAGCGAACCGAACAAGGGCGGCGAGTCGCACCTTCGGTTCTCAGATCTAGGTAAAGCCGAAGAAGGTCGCTCGGTGCCGCTGAGGCAAGCAAGACTGCTCTAGTAGGTCGCAGCACGCAGAGAGCTCCTACCTACGGGGGAAGAAGAGAGAGACTACGTACCCTGGGAGGCGCTGCTGCTTCTGAGGCGGTCGCCGGAGCTGGAGTCGGCGAGGCGACGCGGTGGTGGCTGGTGCGAGTGGGGAAAGGAGGGAGGAGAGTCAGAGGAGGAAGAAACCAGGGGGGACGAACCCAGCCCACCTCACCTCTACGCACTCACACTGACACTGTCAATACAGTAATCACTAATCAGTAGGATTAGTATCATTCCCACCACCAAACCACCTTATAAGAGACAAAATCAAATACTTGCAGTTAACAAATAAAGTAAGCACGTCTTAGATATTGCTTAAAATGTTTTTTTTTATAATAACAATTGGCACGGCGAGCCACCCCTCGTTGTCGCCTTATTTCATATTCGATCTTGATCCGAGGTTAGCCTCCAAGGTGACTAATAAATGTGGGGCCCACCTTTCATAATTTTTGGCGTTTGCCTTGATTTTCCAGATTAGTGACATTTGTTGTTGCAACACCCAAAAACTAATGTTGTTTGCTAAACATCCTCGGTTAATAGTCGTTTTTTTTGTTAAGATGAGCCCAATAGGTGTGTGTGTGTGTGTGATTTACTCAATGAAATATGAAGAACATGCTCTCCCAAATGGTTGGGGAGGAGGCATTGTCCACCAGATCCATTATGGCGGTTAATCGATTCAAGTGGTAGAACTCCATGCATTGCACACCAACATATATGTGTTTACTCTACGTGGGACTTTAAGCTTCCGTAGGAATTTCCAAATAGGGTTGTACATTGAGGTAAATAAATCGAACAAGAGCTCCGCAAGTTTGATCTTGTCTTGATGTCGCCATTCACTATGATATATGTTCATAACACCTTAAAAAGCCACGAATCGAATTCCATGTGAAGAGATGAATGTGGAGGATATAGCCAAACATCAAGGGGCAAAAATTGTCCTCATAAGCTTCTCTTCCCACTAACATGATGTAGGTTCGATTAAATCTATCTGCTTGGTTAAAACTGTACCAAATTTTCTCATTATAACTTTTTCGATTAGCATTTTTGGAATAGCCCTTTTGAATTTTGGATTACGGCTTGAATGCTTTGCTAACTAAAAGAAGATTCATGTTCCGGTCCAGTCTTGAGAGTAACCCTTTTCCTTTTCCGGTGTGCACCCCTTAAGCCTTTCTTTGGTTCTTCTTATAATTTTCGAGAATTTCTTAAATCTCAGTCGATGATTGATGTTTAGATTCGTTTAATACTCCATTTATTTCTAAATTCGGAGAACAAACGCAGGTTCCCCTCACTTGATGAACAAATAAAAAAATCATATTAAATTGTTTGCATACTATACTGACAAATGTTTATAACACATGACCAATTTTTTCCTATTTACTTGAAAAGAATTGTGAAATCGGTTCAGGATTTTTATTTTTATTCGATACATATAGACTCTCCCGGTGTCATAGTGGCTTCTACTATGACAGCACACTAAAAAACACCAAGTTAATCACTAGGTTAGACGCAAATAATAAATACCTGAGAATTAAAACAAATGAGATGTTTGCACCAAAATAGAGTTTAAATTCAATTGAATCGATCCTATGGAGAAGAAAAAAAAATGAAATCAGACTTAAAGTAAGCATATCCCATTCTCACTGCCAGTCTGCTAGGCCACTCCCCCATCGCGCCGCCTCCTCTGTCAGCCGCCCGTTGACCTCCAAAGCCACCGGCCCACCGCCGCCGGCCCTCCTCTCCTCCCACCCCCGTGCGCCGCCGCCCGTACTCCACCGCTCCCCGTACACGCCTGCGGGTTGTATCTCCTTCGTCCAGCAAGCTTTTCCCCAAATCCATGCTGCCGTCGTCTCTGCCACCAACCATGCCGCTGCCGGACGATCTTCTGGAGGAGATCTTCCTCCGCCTCCCGCCGGACGAGCCCGCCTGCCTCGTGCGCGCGTCCCTGGCCAGCAAGCTCTGGCTCGGCCTCCTCACCGGCCCCAGATTCAGCGCTCGCTACCGCGACTTCCATGAAGCTCCGCCAATGCTAGGCTTCTGTCCCATGGACTCCTACATCTTCCCCCCGGAAGAGGGAGTCTTCTGCCCCATGGACCAGGAAGTGCCCGTCGATCGCTACTTCTCCACCACCAAGTTCGGCGCTCGCGTCCCGGAGGACATGGGCTGGGGAAAAATTTCATACAGCGTGCGTGACTGCCGCCATGGCCGCGTTCTCCTCGACGATGGTCCCTCGGCGAATCCCTGACGCTCATCGTTTGGGACCCCATGACGGGCTGCCGGAGGGAGATGCCTGCATCCAAAAACTACGACAGCCACGGCGCTGCGGTGCTGTGCGCCGTCGCCGGCTGTCACCACAGCGCCTGTCACGAGGGCCCCTCCCTGGTCGTCTCCGTCGGTATGGAAAAGTTTCTGTTTGAGGATGATTACGGTGAATTCTTCGCGCGCACATGGTCGTCCGAGACGAGTGAGTGGACCGAGCCATGCTATGCTCCTGCTCTTCCGTCTTATGCACTCATCGATGAAAAGCCGCCTGTCCTCATTCGAGATGCCTTACATTTTCTGATCCATTATCCACAAGAGAAGCAAAATGGGTTTCTCATCTATGAACTGGGTTCTAGTACCTTGTCCGTGCTTGATGCGCCGCCGCTGCTAGAGTTTGTCGTATATAACAGTGGTTATATTCACATGGCGATGGAGGATGGCACTTTGGGATTTGCATATGTGGACATATTTTTTGATCTCTGTCTGTGGTCCAGACATACGGGTTCAGATGCGGTTGAGCCGTGGACTCAACATATAGTCATTCATCTCGATAAACTTCTTCCCATTCAAAATCCTGGTGAGCACCTTGGACTGGTTGGATCTGTGGAGGGCAATGACATCATCTTTGTGGGCACAGACCTTGACATCTACGAGATTGATCTCAAATCACTGTGGTGGAAGAAGCTATGCAATAGAGATAGATTCTTAACTTGGATTCCGTATATGAGTTTCTACCATCCGACAGGTATATTTACATGTTGATACAATTGGAAGTTATGTTTCTGTTTCAGTCTGAGATAATATATGTGCTTGAGCCTAACTATGCTTATGCCTGCTTAATTGTCATTTTATACAGTACCATGTCATATCTTGGAATCACATGGACAAATCTTCATTTGCAGAAAGGGTAATGATCCCGTAACGCGGCACATTGAGAGTGTATGGCTTAATATACTTAAGGGCAGGAGGCCACTCTCTTTAACAAGAAAGGTGACCAACGTGGAGGAGACATCAGTCTTGTGATCAACACTGTTTAGTACCTTTTTTTTTGGGCATCGCTGCTCATACTGTTGTTGGCTTTTGACACTAAGCTTGATAATTTCCCCTGGTTACTAGCGTGCATAAGTGGGAGAATGTAATATCTTGTAATGAACCTCCAATCTGTTGCAGCATCAGCTATGTGATCTGTTGTTTAATTTGCTTGAGAATACATCTACAGACAATATCTTAGTCTTACCATTTATAAAACTCTAGAGTTTGCTCTCTGATATCTGATCCACTCTCTAGATTCATACCTCCAAAGAGGTATCGTTCCTGAGTAGATGATGATGGCATGTATTAAACCCTAGAGGTTGCATTTACTTTGAAATGAGACAATCTGGACTAATTATATAGTAAAGTCAAAGTATGCTTATAATATGGAGTTACATATGAAATATATATGTGTCCCTTATGCAGACATTTGAGGGCTCTACCTTCTATATCACGTACATCATACACACATTTTTATACAATGGATTTGTGGTTTAAGCTATGTTCTTTTTGTTCATGTAGTTTTCAGATATTTTACTACAGAAAATTATAGGCTATAGTTCTGTTGTTTATGCCTATAATATTTTATCACATCACCATCTATTTGAGTATTAAGACACTTGAGCTTTAAATTTTTGAAAAAAATAACCAATAACCGATGGTAAGACTTGTTTCCCTACGCCTTCGAAATTTAGGTAGAAAACTGTGTGTGTACCCACCACAACAGCTGTAGCCTGTCATGTCTTGGAAGCTACATTGCAGATTCTAGTCTCATGAGCCCCATGAATCTGCCAAGGAAACAAGTTTGTTTCTGGGTAATCTTATTGTTGCTGTAGAACAGACTGGAGATGTCAAAGAGGAGTTATTGAGTTGATTCTGACCGCCACTGCAGATTTTGGTGTGGACTCCCTAACAGGTCTCTCTCTACCCCCTTGTTAACTCTCTCTTATTTTTGGTTCAAATAGTAATGTGCTTGTATCATAAAGAAACAGTGCATGAACATATCTTACGTTCTTACTGACATATAATAGTACTCACGGCAAGTTGAGTTTCAGTAAACATATCAAATGGCGTACACTGTCACGTGTTTCTAAATTGAATACATGCTCTGGAATAACTTAACTGGATATTAAGCATCTTTGTCCTTGACATGTGCAGTTCATAAACCATCTTTTTATTTTCCTTCAAAACATAATGTCTCTCATCAGAAAATTGCTTAGAAAAATGATGTGTTTCTTTTTGGAAATTTCAGGTAATTGAAGATAGAACCACCATTAGGAAAGCTACTGTCGTTTTGTCTAGCTTTGTTGAAGGTGATTTACATGCTTTTCTAGATGGTGTCACGGGAGATTTTGAAAGTAAAAGATCTATATCATATTTTCTTCGAGACTTCTTTGCCATGCCAATCTTGCTGGAGGTGCAAAAGCTCACGGAGGCAGCCTAGTGTGGTAGTGTTTTCTTGCTGGTTGGTGCTCTTCCGGTCTTGGTGGTCCGCCTCGTCCGTGGGCCATGCCCATCTGACTCACGCTGGTGGTTGAGGACTCGAGGGCTTATCCTTTCGTCTCCATCTCTCCTCCTGTGAGGTGGGTGCTCTTCTGTTTCCTCCCTCTGGTCAATTTGGGGCTGATTTTTTCCTCTATCTTTGAGGGTTCAGAACCAGCTGTATGGTGTTGTGGTGCTGGTTCCGCGCTGCTCGCGGGTGTGCGACGCAGTTCCTGCAACTAGGAATCATTAGACGATGGCTTCTCTTAGTAGAGATTTCTTGCTTGGAGTTCACTGCATGCATCGACCATGCCTTCAGGCTTGCTTCTAGCCTGATGGTCTTTTGCGCCCTTTCTCCTCCCAATCCGGACCTTCCGAATATTTTCTTTGTTTGTTTAGAGTTGTCTGGAAATATTTTGTACCTATGCTCTTTTTTTTTGTTTTGATGGAAGTTACTTCATGATTGAAAATATAAGCCTACAACAAGTCTTGTGAGGTGTGCAAATTGTTAGGTAGTATATCTCTTTGGTATTGAAAAATGTCATCATTGTTCCTTATCGTTGGCTCAATGCAAAAGAGAAATATAACACCACTATCCCGATGATTGTTGAGCCGATAGCAGGCAGCTCAATTCATACCTAACTAACTGGAGTTTCAGTTAGTCTTTGTCTTTCTAGCAGATTCAACAAGTATACATACTATATTTGATTTATATGCTTGTCTAGATGGTGTTGAAAGTAAAAGATCTATATCAGATTTTCGTCTAGACTTATTTGTCATGCCAATCTTGCTGGAGGTGCAAAACTTCACGGAGGCAGCCTAGTGTGGTAGTGGCGTTCTTGTTGGTTGGTGCTCTTCCGGTCTTGGTGGTCCGCCTCGTCCCTGGGCCATGCCCATCTGACTCACGCTGGTGGTTGAGGATTCGAGGGCTTATCCTTTCGTCTCCATCCCTTCTCCTGTGAGGCCATTGTTCTTCTGTTTCCTCCCTCTGGTCGCTGGGGCTGATTTTTTCCTCTGTCTTCGAGAATTCAGAGCCAGCTGTATGGGTGATGTGGTGCTGGTTCCGCACTGCTCGCGGGTGTGCGACGCAGTTCCTGCAACTAGGAATTCATCATTAGACGATTCCTTCTCTTAGTAGAGATTTTTTGCTTAGAGTTCACTGCATGCATCGGCCATGCCTTCAGGCCTGCTTATGGCCTGATGGTCTTTTGCCCCTTTCTTTTCTCAATCTTGACCTTCTAAGTATTGAGCCACTGTTGACAGAATACTTAGAAATTGCTGTTTTTCTTTTGGATCTTGTGCCCGACATGCAGAATCATAGTTTATCGTATTGTATGTTGTATATATATACTGCGTAGTACTTATATTTCTTCGTTTATGATTTATTTATCCATTGGCAAATGAAATATTTGCTAATATATGAGGAACACGATTAATTGTAGGTAAGCAATTGCATCCATCTGATTGCTAGTATTCTGTTCAGGGCATGGTATTAACTTATGCCCAGGCAAATTCTGGGTAAAAGATTGATGTAAATAATCAGTTTTGACCTGTTCTCCTGCATCGGTGGTTCTGCACTTACATCTAGTTGTTTCCCAGTAACATAATATACTAGCACCATTTGAAAAATCCATGGTCATAGATTGAAGGAGACATGATCTATAGCAGGCTTTTTTCTGAACTTAGTGAGTGGCATCACTGTTATTTGATGCTTGTAAATATTTCGGATATTTGATTTTCTGTGATGTTGTACAAGCATACTGGATTCCTGCCATTTCTTTCCCTTGAAAGACATTTGCATCTTTAAAACAGTGGCTCAATACAACTGCTTTGCACGTATGGCTGGCATGTAAAGCGGAGAAGCGCAGGGCCTGAATTTTGTTGTATCTTTGTTGAAATGTTTGGTATGGCTGTACTGTTGTCTGTAGCCGGTTTGAAATCCTCTGCTCAGATTGCCTTAAGAAGCAAATTCAGCAGGACAAGACATTACTGGCTATGTATGTATAATCATCGTACTCGTGTAGTGCATGATCATTGTTATTATCATAGAATGAAAGTAAATCCAATGAATCTGCAGATGTTCACACGCTGCCTGTGCTTGGAACTTCTGTATGTGTAGCTGTATCAATTATTCTGTTTTAGTTAATCATCAGAGGCCGCCAGTACATACAACATGGCTATTGCAAAGCAAACGAAATTTTTTTTAAACACAGCAAACTAAACGGTGATGATATTGGCGTCCAGTGTCAAACTTTCGTACTTGACGATTTGGCTCCTGCACAACTGCATGGTCCATGGCGTACGACACCTGAGAGAGCCGAGCCACCAAGTTGGCATTGTTTACAGTAGTGCAGTTGCCACTTGCAGCAAACTTATTTTATTATTAGGAGTCTTAATCACCATTTGGGTTCACTAGAGCTGGATCTCACCACTCCACACGTCTCATATATAGTATCACTTGGCTGGGCGCTGGATCTAGATCTCACCACAGGCGAGCTATCAAGAAGACAACTCCACTTTCCCCTCTCCACACAGCTCCTCGGCAGCCAGCAAATGGAACTTCTCCGCAGCAAGGCTTGTCCAGGTAATCACCATCTCGTGTTTGTTCCAGCGAAATATCTTCTCAACTGCATAGCGATTTAGCCTGCACGCATGGATTGCTAGCTTTAGCTCCAGAGCCTCCTTCTTCATCCTGTATATGATGTGCTCTGGAGTTAGACTTAGACCAGTCATTCCTAGCAAATAATTCTCATGTGGATTTCTGGGAGCTCAACTTCTTGCAAATGTTTTCCTATAGGAGTACATCTATTTCATTAAAAGGAATCTTTCTCAGGGCTCTGCTTCTCCACTATAAAGCTTGTTTCATTTTCTGTATTAACAACCATATATATGAACTGCCACCGTAGACTACTTCACAAGTGATTCCAAAGGAAAGTTTTGATTTAGGCCCGTACGAAAAATATCTCACTAAGACTAAGAGCAACTTTCTTCTCCCGTTCTGTAGATCCGTCTCAGGGACTTCCTTGGAGAAAGCAGATCGTTCGATTGGATATGGAGCCTGCAAATGTACTGCTAGATGAGAATATGATGCCGAAAATTGTGGATTTTGGTATCTCGATGTGCCTCGATGAAAAGCAAAGCTCGGTGATCTCTTCAAAACCGGTTGGAACAATGTAAGTTTTATGGGAAACACTCACTCTGTTATGTGTGATTGAACGTCGTTCTTTTTTTCTCCGTTGTTTGATTAGGTTTTATAAATATTTCTGCAGAGGATATTTGGCACCAGAATTCTATATGTATTGACAGAGCTCATTCAAGTCAGACACATATAGTCTTGGTGTTATAATCATGGAGATAACGGTGAAGTTTACAAGGTACGGCGTGGATAGATATATTGATTTGTTTAATATCATTCGTTCTTTAGATGTCGCATTATAGCATCATTAGCTATGAAACTGTGCTCCATTTTAACAACGGTTTTAAATAGCAGAGAGTGCATAAAAGAGAAGAGATTGCTGTGAAGAAGCTTTATAACATGCAAAGTATCGAGTGCACAAGAGTTCCTCAACTTACGAAGATCGAGCATCATACGGTTAATTGGCTACTGCTATGAAACACAACTTATACAATATCGAGATAACGGAGCTCTAGTTTAGAGCGACGCTCTGCTTCGAGTATATGAAAGGCGGAAGCCTTGATAACCATATTTCTTGTATAACTCAATACAAGATATTTAGGGGAATTTGTGTGGGTTTAAATTATCTTCTCAATGGTGATGCCGAATGGTTATATCTAGCATTTCAACTTGGAACCAAACAGCAAAAAGGCCTACTGCAATGGAGGCCATCGATGCACCGAATAAATTAGATGCTCACATGAATATTGTATCAGTTCTGTGTGTTCAGTTTCTCGTTTGTAGAAGACTGAATCAAATATTTGGAGACTGGAGTCATTTTATTGTGTACCTAAATATTTAGGTGGCATATGTATCTGGACCAAACTCATACAGAGCATAAATTAAGATTGGTCAGATTTCAACAATTTGCATGTCAGCCAAATTTATGTGATTTTTTTCGTAAGTGTACCAGCATGAGAGCATGATGGCCCGGTAGGCTGCATGTTCATTAAGAGGGAATAGAAGAAAACAAAACATCCAAAGGGTTGGGCACGTTTTAGGGATCATGCCCGAACATAGAAGGGGAAAATGAACAACCCTGAAAAATTAGGCCATCTCCAAGTTTCGCTCAGCATATCCACCAGCGCAGCTCAACAAGATTAGGGCGCTACGCGATGGCGGCTCGACAGTTGTGCTGATACTGCTACCACGTTTAACGAGTCTTTCCGGATGTGATTTTAGACTTTAGAGGATGTAATCCGCTAGCTGTATTAGAGAGACATACAAAAGATGAAGGTTTAGTTATGAACATAACGATATGGATCACGCTGAATGATTACTGGGACCTCACGAAATTTCATTGATTCATGGTTTAGAGTTTCTAGGACGATTTTTGGGTTTAGGGGCGTCGAAAGAACTCTTATTGTTATGTTTTCCGCCTTACAATTTTGGGAGGCAGGACTGATTCTAGGTCCAGTATATCACGATAAATGATTATGGGATGTTGTGACAACTTTTTCGTTTTCTCATTTTTCAGTAGTTTTACTAAGCTATTGCGCACTTTTTTGGGTCCTTGAACAAATTGCTGGTCTGATGGATCCTAGTAAACGCTTACTAGGACGCCACGAAAACTCTTGCATCCTAGTACTCCGTCCGTGTCAAAATACAAGGCGCGCTATTTTTAGGGTGGTCTTTGACACTCAACTTTGACCACCAATATATAACGAAATATATTGAATGTGAATTTATATATGGTACCGTTGGATTCGTCTTGTAATTTTTTTTAATTTCATATATCTTTATAATAATTTTGAATACATATTATAAGTATAAATTATGATCAAAGTTACACGGCGTTGACCAGCGAAATTGAAGGGCGCCTTATATTTTGAGACGGAGGGAGCAAATGGTTACTGATACACTGCGGATATCACCATTTTTTGGCTGTTTTTACGCGTTATGGCACAGTATTGTGGGCTCCCTGTACAATTTCTAAGTCTGGTGGTACATAAGCAGTTACGTGTAGTGCATCATTTTTCCTTTTTACTAGTTTTAGTGGAATATAGACATATAGTACACCTTTTTAAGGTTTGGGTAGGATTTCCTGGCCACTGCATCCTTGTACACAATTACAGGTTGTTTTTGTGTTTTGCGGTCATTTTCTTGGAGCGTTGCATATGTTTTTGGGTTCTGAGAGCATTTTAAGCTACTGTGTCTCCACAAAATGTTCTGGTATAACGGGAAAACATGTTTAACGTTTCCTTACAATTTTAATGCGTCCTACAAAAACCAGGTTCGGATCCTGAAATGCACTATTTTATTCCTTGGCGTAGGTTTGGTGTAGGCCGTAGAATCTTTTTTTAATATTGCGTGAGTAGGGTCTTGAACTTGAGACCTCTTAGCTCTGATACTGAATTGTTCCACTAGCCATCTAAACCAAAAGTCCGAACTGATGGAAAGGGGCAGGTAGTATATTTATATTTCAACAGACACCGTAAACGGTTCCTTGGACGTCACGGAAATTCTTCGTTTTCGTGTTCTAGGAAAAGAGAAGAAACATGTGCACACTTCTTATTTTTGTGATGTGAAACGTTTCTACATATGCTAAATAATAGTAATATTACAAGTCCACGGATTTGTGTGTCTTTGATCCCCAATTGACCATGTACTTGCTTTGAATTTTTTGTAGCCTCTATTTTGAGTAGTAATGCCAATAGCTAATAAATCTGATTTTGGTTCTCCTTCGTCACGCCGGAAGCAGAGGAGTGGCGCGAGCACAAGCTGGTCTAGTGTTGCAATCAGATAAACTCATGGGCAAAAACGATGGTGGCCGGGTACCTGTTTGTTCATGAACACGTGGCGCTACATTGTCAAGTCTCTACATGATGTTACTATGCTCATGTGGGTCAAAGGATTAAGTTATTTTGTTAGTCCTCTGGGGAGTGCATTCATGGGGGGGGGGGGGGGGGGGGGGGGGGGGATTCTCAATCTAAAGGCTACCGACTGGAGAGCTTGGTTGTAATAGCCGGTCTTACACAATAATATTTGTTTGCCCACCGCCTCGGTTTAACTGGTGGTGTGTCGTCGAAGAAGCCCTAGGGGCGGGGTGAGGGTCCAACAAGGTAAAATGATCTCATGCACCTAGGTCTTTGAGGACTTATGTGATTTCAGAACATTCATAGAATCCGGGCAAATCATCGTTCTATTGTATATATCCACCATAACCATCGTAAACTTCATTTCTTGTACACTCTCTCGAGGCAACAAATATAGTTAAATGGTCTGCATTGTGAGACATTTTAGTACTATCTGCAATGTATTGTGTGATTCTAGTGTGCTTGGGATTGTCGGCGCCATCTGTTTTTCTTGTGACAAAGTGAATATACTATTATCCCCGTTCCAAAATATACAATGTTTTTTTTTTCTGTTTCGGATGTATCTCAACACGTTTTAGTGTGCAGATTCACTCATTTCTGTCCGTATTTAATGCATATTAAAATATCTAAAACATCATATAATTTGGAGCGGAAGGAGTATATAGAAAAGATATCATTTATATCCTGAGTTTGCAACAATATAATGTCAAGAGGACATCAAGTATGTACAAAGCCAAAGAAAAATAAAAAATAAAAAGGGGCATCGTGTCCTAAACTTAAGTTTTATATCTGGTGCCATGACTGGGACCGCATTGACATTGCTTAACAAGCCTTGACATCTATGATGGTAGGAAGGATCGTGTTGGAAGAAATTGGGGGGGGGGGGGGGGGGGGGGGGGGATTCCAAATAGAAAAGATGGCCGACAGAGGGAAGTTACTCAACTGAGCTAGACGACGTCCATTATTGGGCCCTCTTACTTGGAAGAATCTGCATGGCATCTTCGTCTTAATTGGAACACCACGGGCCTACGACTAAACCAAATAGCCGCCTGTGAAATGGACTTTTATTAGTATCTAACAGAAGAACTTACATGTACCAATGCAGCGATCATGCGCTTGATTTAGAACCTAGCTGCTATTCCATAGGGTATCACAAAGGTGGAAAACACTCAAAATGTCTCATGCGTGTACACATGTCGTTCCATAGGGCATATTCGTTAGAGATGCTGGCCATTAGTTAGACCTTAGTTAAGTAAGATTCATCCATCCATTGGTCGCTGGGTCGACTCGCGTTGGGTACCCTAAAAGAACTCTTGGTACTTATATTAACTGTGAGTCACGTACAGGTACATCATCATCTACTTTTTTTTTCTTTCAAAATGGAGGTTGAAATCCTCGGCTCACATCATCATCTACTGGGAATAATTCGAGTAAGTAACACATATACACACAGGAGTATTGAAATATATTGTTCGTCTTGCTCCATTTTCTGAGTGAATTGGCTGGTGCCTAAGTTCAATATGATATCTGATCAAAGAGGTCTTAAGTTCAAGTGGCAGCCTTCATCAATCATATGTCTAAGACACTGTGGATAAAAAACTTGAAGGGGATTTCAGTAACATATTGTTTGCACTTCTCCATAGTTGGGACATCGTGAGAGAACTGACGGGTGCCTCTGTTTATTAAGGAGTACCATCACTTGTGTATGCATCAATAGGCACGTAATCTCATATGGGCAAAAAATGAAGCGCTTTTATTAATCATGATTCATGCATGCGTGATTGGCTAATTAGGGTTTGTTCCCACTTGGGTGGACACACGAAAGAATCAGCCACCCGGTATCCACACAACTTGTATATACTCGATTCATTGTCTCCAATTTCAAGGCAAGATCACAAACAATCACTCAACGATAGTAGTAGACATGGTTGCAATGGCAGTAGCGTGGGCATGTTTTCTGGGCACCGTCCCTCTCCTCTCTCTGGCCTTCTGGCACGCCACAGACACGTGGTACCGAGCGGCCTTCTTCCTCAAGCAGTGCGGCAGCGGCAGCGATAAGGAGGAGAAGAAGAAGAGCCTGCCGCCGGGGCACATGGGTGTGCCCTTCCTCGGCGAGACGCTCTCCCTTCTTTGGTACTTCAAGCACGCACGCCGCCCCGACGATTTCATTGCTGCCAAGAAGGCTGCATACGGTAAGGTGGGGATGTACCGGACACACCTCTTCGGCTCCCCCACCATCATCTCATGCACGCCGGCGGCCAACAAGTTTGTGCTCCAGTCTTCCGATAACTTTGGCGTGCAGTGGCCGGAGCCAGAGCTCGTTGGCCATGCCTCCGTCGTCAACGTTGAGGGCGCCAGCCACACCAGGCTCCGCGGGTTCATCCTCGCTGCCATCAACAGCCCCAGGTCTCTCCGGACCATCGCTGCTGTTGTGCAGCCACGCGTCGTGGCCACGCTCGCCTCCTGGGCCGACAAGGGCACCATCGTAGCCTCCACCGAGATCAAGAAAGTAAGAACAAGTTACCTTTCTTGCTTGCATGGTATTTTTTTTGAAATATTTATTTCTCAATTGATGTTTATAACAACTATTTTTGAAATTTGATCTTCCGAGAAGGGTTTTGATAAAGGGAGGAATTTGAGAAATTACTTAATTTCTTAGATGATATCATTCAATTTTAGTTATAACTCATGTGCATTCTATTTGAGGAAATCTCAGTTAAGTGCATTTGTATCTCTCAGGACACAAAAATCTGGAGTTGAAATAAGCGGATGTTAGAAGGCCGCTCCACATCTCTCTTCTATGAACAAGCATTAACAAAACCATTAGATGAATAATTAAATGATTCTAACATGCATGCGTGTAGGTGACGTTCGCGAACATCTGCATGATGTTCATAAGCATGGAGCCATCACCGCTGACGGAGAAGATCGACCAGTGGTTCGGTGGCCTTGTCGCCGGCCTCAGGGCGTTTCCCTTGGACTTTCCAGGGACGGCCTTCCATGGCGCTCGTAAGTGCCGCCAGCAATTGAATGCTGTGTTCCGGTTGGAACTCGAGGCGAGGAAGAAGAAAGCCATGACTACCAAGGCCGAGGATGATGATATGATGGGAGGTTTCATGCGGATGGAGGACGAGCATGGGAAGAAGCTAAGCGACAACGAGGTGGTGGACAATATTGTCTCCGTCGTCGTCGCCGGCTACGAGTCCACCGCCAGCGCCATCAAGTGGGCCACATACCACCACTACGGGAAAGCCACACTACGCCGACGGCCTTATTGTACGCCGACGGCCAAATGTCGGGGCCGTCGGCGTACAGCACGGGCTAGGGCAGACGACGAGAAAGCCGTCGGCGTACGAAGCGCCGTCGGCGTAGACATACGTGCCCGACGGCTGCCGTCGGCGTTCTTACTCCCGTCGGCGTACAAACGGGCGGCATAACGGAACCGTCCAGCATCGTTGATACGCCGACGGTACTGCCGTCGGCGTACATGCGTTCTTATACACCGACGGCTGCCGTCGGCGTTTAGTTGTTTTTTTATTTATTTTCGTATATGATATTCATTTCTTTATTTCTCTATATAATATTTAATGTAGTTGTAATTTATATATATTGGACCTATAATTGCCCTCCCAATTTCAGTATCCCACCCCCGTAAAATAACGGTTTGAGTTTTCCGGAACCCAACCCTACAACATATACATGTAAAACAAATAAAAACTTTTCCTGGCTCACTAGAGAGAAAGTGAAGCCGGTGATGTCGGTCACACCTAGGAGTAGATTCTTGCACATTTACAACACACAACACACTTGTATACATATGGTATGTCACAACCTAGGTTTGGGTGGGGTTCCGACGCTCCGGGGCCCCGCTTCGGTGAAACCCTGAATCCGCTGGAAAAACCCTAACGTTTCCGTCTACCCCATAGACGTGCGTCGAAAGGGGGTAGCCCAGTGGACTTTTTTGCTTGGTTGTGTTATGTTAGGCCATAGGAACATGAGAAACCAAAGTCTACCCCAAATCGACACACGATTCCATCCGGTTCGCCCGAAAGGGGAGTTTTCACCTCTAAGTGCAGAAACTCACTAGAGAGAAAGTGAAGCCGGTGATGTCGGTCACACTAGGAGTAGATTCTTGCACATTTACAACACACAACACACTTGTATACATATGGTATGTCACAACCTAGGTTTGGGTGGGGTTCCGACGCTCCGGGGCCCCGCTTCGGTGAAACCCTGAATCCGCTGGAAAAACCCTAACGTTTCCGTCTACCCCATAGACGTGCGTCGAAAGGGGGTAGCCCAGTGGACTTTTTTGCTTGGTTGTGTTATGTTAGGCCATAGGAACATGAGAAACCAAAGTCTACCCCAAATCGACACACGATTCCATCCGGTTCGCCCGAAAGGGGAGTTTTCACCTCTAAGTGCAGAAACTCACTAGAGAGAAAGTGAAGCCGGTGATGTCGGTCACACCTAGGAGTAGATTCTTGCACATTTACAACACACAACACACTTGTATACATATGGTATGTCACAACCTAGGTTTGGGTGGGGTTCCGACGCTCCGGGGCCCCGCTTCGGTGAAACCCTGAATCCGCTGGAAAAACCCTAACGTTTCCGTCTACCCCCATAGACGTGCGTCGAAAGGGGGTAGCCCAGTGGACTTTTTTGCTTGGTTGTGTTATGTTAGGCCATAGGAACATGAGAAACCAAAGTCTACCCCAAATCGACACACGATTCCATCCGGTTCGCCCGAAAGGGGAGTTTTCACCTCTAAGTGCAGAAACTCACTAGAGAGAAAGTGAAGCCGGTGATGTCGGTCACACCTAGGAGTAGATTCTTGCACATTTACAACACACAACACACTTGTATACATATGGTATGTCACAACCTAGGTTTGGGTGGGGTTCCGACGCTCCGGGGCCCCGCTTCGGTGAAACCCTGAATCCGCTGGAAAAACCCTAACGTTTCCGTCTACCCCCTAGACGTGCGTCGAAAGGGGGTAGCCCAGTGGACTTTTTTGCTTGGTTGTGTTATGTTAGGCCATAGGAACATGAGAAACCAAAGTCTACCCCAAATCGACACACGATTCCATCCGGTTCGCCCGAAAGGGGAGTTTTCACCTCTAAGTGCAGAAACTCACTAGAGAGAAAGTGAAGCCGGTGATGTCGGTCACACTAGGAGTAGATTCTTGCACATTTACAACACACAACACTTGTATACATATGGTATGTCACAACCTAGGTTTGGGTGGGGTTCCGACGCTCCGGGGCCCCGCTTCGGTGAAACCCTGAATCCGCTGGAAAAACCCTAACGTTTCCGTCTACCCCCATAGACGTGCGTCGAAAGGGGGTAGCCCAGTGGACTTTTTTGCTTGGTTGTGTTATGTTAGGCCATAGGAACATGAGAAACCAAAGTCTACCCCAAATCGACACACGATTCCATCCGGTTCGCCCGAAAGGGGAGTTTTCACCTCTAAGTGCAGAAACTCACTAGAGAGAAAGTGAAGCCGGTGATGTCGGTCACACTAGGAGTAGATTCTTGCACATTTACAACACACAACACACTTGTATACATATGGTATGTCACAACCTAGGTTTGGGTGGGGTTCCGACGCTCCGGGGCCCCGCTTCGGTGAAACCCTGAATCCGCTGGAAAAACCCTAACGTTTCCGTCTACCCCCATAGACGTGCGTCGAAAGGGGGTAGCCCAGTGGACTTTTTTGCTTGGTTGTGTTATGTTAGGCCATAGGAACATGAGAAACCAAAGTCTACCCCAAATCGACACACGATTCCATCCGGTTCGCCCGAAAGGGGAGTTTTCACCTCTAAGTGCAGAAACTCACTAGAGAGAAAGTGAAGCCGGTGATGTCGGTCACACTAGGAGTAGATTCTTGCACATTTACAACACACAACACACTTGTATACATATGGTATGTCACAACCTAGGTTTGGGTGGGGTTCCGACGCTCCGGGGCCCCGCTTCGGTGAAACCCTGAATCCGCTGGAAAAACCCTAACGTTTCCGTCTACCCCCATAGACGTGCGTCGAAAGGGGGTAGCCCAGTGGACTTTTTTGCTTGGTTGTGTTATGTTAGGCCATAGGAACATGAGAAACCAAAGTCTACCCCAAATCGACACACGATTCCATCCGGTTCGCCCGAAAGGGGAGTTTTCACCTCTAAGTGCAGAAACTCACTAGAGAGAAAGTGAAGCCGGTGATGTCGGTCACACCTAGGAGTAGATTCTTGCACATTTACAACACACAACACACTTGTATACATATGGTATGTCACAACCTAGGTTTGGGTGGGGTTCCGACGCTCCGGGGCCCCGCTTCGGTGAAACCCTGAATCCGCTGGAAAAACCCTAACGTTTCCGTCTACCCCCATAGACGTGCGTCGAAAGGGGGTAGCCCAGTGGACTTTTTTGCTTGGTTGTGTCATTTGTCTATGTTTTGTTCTATCTTAGTTGCTACTACTCTGTTTCGATTAATTTTAATAAATTGCAAGGGACATAAATAAAAAATGGTCAACTCATACGCCGACGGCATTGCCGTCGGCGTATAGGTTGCCCTAATAATTAGTACAAGCCACCTGGTCGGAGCGGAGACAAACAAAAAAAAACGTGCCCCACGCCGTGCGCCTCCTCCTCCCCATCCCGTGCGCCTCCTCCTCCCCGACCTCGATCCGCCGCCGCCGCCTCCTCCCCATCCCGTGCGCCTCCTCCCCGCCCTCGATCCGCCGCCGCCGCAGCCTCCCGCTTCGGCCGCCGCCGCCACGCGGGCCACCTCCCCGCCCCGAGGTCGCGCCCCGGCCGCCTCGACGCACTCCCCACGCCGGCCACCTCCCGCCGCCCGAGGTCGCGCCCCGGCCGCCTCGACGCACTCCCCACGCCGGCCACCTCCCGCCTCGGCCGCTCCTCCCCGACCCGGCCGCCTCCTCCCCCATCCCGTGCGCCTCCTCCTCCCCCATCCCGTGCGCCTCCTCCTCCCCGACCTCGATCCGCCGCCGCCTCCTCCCCCATCCCGTGCGCCTCCTCCCCGCCCTCGATCCGCGCCGCCGCAGCCTCCCGCTTCGGCCGCCGCCGCCACGCGGGCCACCTCCCCCGCCCCGAGGTACATTTTTGTGTTGTTTTTGTACATTTTTGTGTTGTTTTTGTAGTGTAGGAAATTTAGTGGTAGGAAATTTAGTGTTAGAAATTTAGTCGACCAAGTGTTAGTAGAAATTTTGCTAAGGTGGTAGAGTATAAATTAGGTGTGTAGTTTAGGTACATTTTTGTGTTGTTTTTGTAGTGTAGGAAATTTAGTGGTAGGAAATTTAGTGTTAGAAATTTAGTGTTAGAAATTTATTAGAAATGTTATTAGAAAAATTTGCTAAGTCAATTTGGAATGATCGTCGTATAAAAATTTAGTGTAGGTGATTTGCTGTTTTTTATGAGTCGAAAGAAATAATGTTGTCTTCTTGGCTATTCTTAATGCAAGCCGATGATTAGAATAGTCCATTATGCTTGCAAGAAGACTGTCTACAGAACCAAGGGTAAATGCAAGAACAATGCATTTATTTCTACTTCGTTCTTGTAGGCACTCTTTTTGCTAACTAATGGCTTTGACATATGAGGCTTCAGATGTAAAACCACGTTCCCTATGCATAGTCATCTCCTTAATATCTTCGTTATTTGGACTAAAAAAAGTCCCTTTGCTTGCAGGATTCCTACTCTAGTGGCAGCAGAGCTTGAGTGCAGGTATAAAAATGCTTGAAATAGATTTCACATATATTCATTTCATATATGACTAACCCCTGTATCAAATGCTTTTACTTAACTAAGTATCATGTCGGAGCCGGAGCGAAAGTTTCGTGGTGTTCACCGGAGACACACGAAGATCCCGACTTGGGCAGCTCAGATCACAGTGGATCACAGGAAGATCCAGCTTGGTACTTTCAGGTGCCCGTGGCAGGCGGCCCGCGCCTACGACTGCGCGGCGGTCCAGCACTTTGGGGCT
>CAMZMU010000116.1:662202-982049 GCA_947311845.1 Poa pratensis
GTCCTTACGACGACGACAGACCCGAGTTCGTGGCGGCTGGGACACGCAACCTCGCAATGATCAAGATAGAAGCAATCGGCGCTCGGATGATCGGCGGGACAATCGAGACCGCGATCAGCGGAGCGACAAAAGGCAAGAGTGGCGCAAACGCGCTGATGCAAAACCTGAGCGGTCATTCGAAGAAAAGATGGACGACTGGTGCAGACTCACCTTTTCAAGGGAGAGGATGGAAGACTACGCTCCAATCACACCTTAAGGAACTGCAGGGAGTTCGACCAGATGGCGACTGATTACATGATACGGCTCAAAAGGCAGGCCCAGCACCCGCTCAGCCCACGCCTGCACCTGCACCCCAGCAAAACGCCATGCCTGCTCTCATGGCGCCAAACCGCCACCGCAGCAACAGCCACAACAGCCTGCCCCAGGCACAAACATTGCAGGTGCCATACAACCCGTATTGCGGGTAGAAGATGATCAATATCCACAGCCCCGCGGGCAGATGTACATGATACAAAAGGGTCGCCCCTCCAACAGGCAGCAAAAGTTAATCACTCGACAGGTGAACATGGCTGTCATGGCACCTCCCGCTGTGCCCGAGTTCCTGAAGGGATCGGAGACCACCATAAGCTTCAGTCGGGAAGATCACCCCCTGCTGTAGCCCGACCAGGGCACGCTGCCTTGGTACTCGATGCGCAAATCGTAGGTTTCGCCATGACCAAGGTCTTCATGGACGGAGGAAGTGGTATAAACATCATCTTCGCGGACACGCTACGCAAAATGAACAGGTCAGTCGAAAATCTCCCGAAATCTTCAAATACCTTCCACGGTATCGTCCCTGGCAAAGCAATCAACCCAGAGGCACCATACAACTCGACGTTACGTTCGGGGACAAGACCACTTCAGGACGGAGTCGATTGAGTTCGAGGTCGTCGACTGGAAATCACAATACCACGCAATCCTTGGGCGCCCGACGTTCGCTCGGTTCATGGCGGTACCGCACTACGCGTACCTCATGATGAAGATGCCAGGACCAAAAGGAGTCATCACTGTCCGTGGAAACTTTCAAAGGTCCGACGCTTGCGACCGTGAGTTCAGCAAAATCTCCGAGACATTCGGTATGGAACAGACACTCGCTGATCTGGCGATCTCCAACGACCGCACACTCATGCCAGAGCATAAAAAGCTAGCAGTCTACAGATCCTTCAACGCGACAAACGACACAAGGTCACATCAGGTACACCCGACTGATCCGTCCAAGACAGTCAACGTGTCATCGAGTCTGCCTATCGCATAGGAAGGCGCGCTCGTCGAATTCCTCCGTGAGAACTGGGAATATTTGCGTGGTGTCCAGCGACATGCCAGGTATTCCCAGGGAATTCGCCGAGCACTCTCTCCAATTATTTCCAGATGCAAAGCCAGTCAAGCAAACGATGCGTCGAATCTCCGGCCAAAGCGAACCGCAGTCGAATCTGAGTCGACCGGTTACTCGCAGCAGGATTCATCAGAGAAATCAAGAAATCACAATGGGTGGCCAACCCGTACTCGTAGAGAAGAAGCATACAGACATCCTTCGGATGTGCGTGGATTTTACAGCTAACAAGTGTTGTCCAAAGGATCACTTTCCTCCCCGAATCGACCAGATCGTCGACTCCACCGCCGGATGCGCACGACTGTCCTTTCTGGATGCTTACTCAGGCTATCACCAGATAAGGATGAAGAAGAAGACGAAGAAAAAACGGCGTTCATAACCCCACTCGGGGTCTACTGCTACACAACATGCCCTTTGGGCTAAAAAACGCGGGTGCAACATACCAGCGCATGATGCAAGACTGCTCAAAAAGCAAATTGGACAACGTCCAAGTCTATGTGGAGACATTGTCATTACACAAGGAAGAGCATACACTACTCGACGACTTGAGGGAGACATTCGAACCTCAAGCGCTTTCATATCAAGCTCAATCCTAAGAAGTGCACGTTCGGCGTCCAGCGGGCAGCTCTTGGGATACCTAGTCTCGCCCGTGGAATCGAAGCACCCAGAGAATACAGGCCATCCTCACAATGCAAAGGCCTTCAAACTTCATGACGTGCAGAAGCTAGCAGGTCGAGTGGCAGCGCTCAGTCGATTATCAGCAAACTTGGCGAAAAAGCGCTGCCGTTCTATCGACTGATGAAGAAGGCAGACAATTCGAGTGGACGCCAGAAGCTGAAGCAGCCTTCAGATCTCAAGCGGATCCTCACAAGCCCTCCAATCCTTGTCGCACCAAGGAACGGGAGCCACTATACCTGTATGTCTCAGCTACAAAGAGGGTGGTGAGCACCGTTCTGGTAGTCGAACGCATGGAGGAAGGGCACTCGCAAAGCATACAGCGTCCTGTCTACTACCTGAGCGAGGTTCTCTCCATATCAAAGCAGCGGTACCCGCACTATCAAAGCTGGCTACGCGTATTCATGTCCTCAAGGAAGTTGACGCACTACTTCACAGAGCACCCGATCACCGTGGTAAGTAACTCAGCAATCGGTGATATCCTCACAAACCCCAATGCAACGGGTCGAGTCGCAAAATGGCTCATCGAGCTGGCACCAAGGGACATCAAGTACGAGCACCCGAAGGCTATCAAGGCACAAGTTCTACCTGACTTCACAACCGAGTGGATTGAAAACCAGCTGCCTGCCGTACCAGATTTATCCAACTCATGGACTATGTACTTTGACGGGTCCAAGAAGCATGAAGGCGCAGGAGCAGGTGTCATACTCATATCGCCAAAAGGAGAAAGCTCCGTTATGTTCTTCAGATGGGATTCAAACTACCCTCCAACAACGAGGCTGAGTACGAGGCTCTGATCATGGCATGCGGATGGCAAAAGCATTTGGGTGCACTCGATTGATGATCTATGGTGACTCGAATCTTGTGGTGCAGCAGACAATGAAGGCCTGTGACGCAATCGCGGACAACATGATCGCTTACCGCGACCTGTACAACACACTGGAGGGCAGCTTCGATGGCTGCGAGTTGCGGCACATAGGAAGAGAAAGCAACGAAGAAGCAGATACGCTGGCCAATCTTGGCTCTACTGGCGCGCAGGTTCCACCTGGGGTTTTCCTCGAGCGCATCGAGCACAGATCCATCAAAGAGAAACAAGTACCTCCTACATCGATTACAGCAGCCAAGAACAAAATACCTAGCACAGAGGACCCTCCAGTAGAGGTGCTCCTCATAGAGCCAACCTGGCCAACGAGCTGCCAGAAGACATAACCGAGTCCCGGCGCGTCACTCGAAGATCCAAAGCATACACCGTCATCAACGGCGAGTTATACAAGCGCAGCATATCAGGTATGTTTCAAAGATGCATCGCATTCGAAGATGGCCAAGCCATCTTCGAGACATTCATGCAGGTACCTGTGGGCATCACGCCAGCAGCAGATCACTCGTAGCCAAAGCCTTCCGAGCAGGGTTTTACTGGCCTACAGCACTCAAGGACGCGGAGGACATAGTCAAAAGGTGCGTCGGCTGCCAGAAATTGCAACAAGGCCGCACGCACCCGCATCGGCATTGAAGACCATACCGCTGGCCTGGCCTTTCGCCCAATGGGGGCTCGACATGGTTGGGCCACTCAAAAATCATCGCATGGCGGGCATACTCACCTACTGGTGGCAGTCGACAAGTTCACAAAGTGGATGAGGCGGTCCCCATCACAAATTCGACTGCACAACGGCAGTCAACTTCATAAAGAGCATCATCTACCGCTTCGGTGTCCCAAACAGTATCATCACTGATAACGGCACAAACTTCACGGCTGAGGAGTTCAAAACTTTCTGCAAAGAGCAAGACATAACGCTCAACTATGCATCCGTGGCGCATCCACAATCCAATGGCCAAGTCGAAAAGCCAATGGACTTGTGACAAGCGGAATCAAAAAGCGCCTTCTGGTGCCACTCAAAAGAGCTGCGGGTGCTTGGGTCGAAGAACTACCGTCTGTGCTATGGAGCTTACGCACAACTCCCAACACTTCACACAGTTCACCCCATTCTTCATGGTCTACGGTGCAGAGGCAATCCTGCCATCCGATGTACGGTTCAATGCTCCAAGAGTCGAAGCATACACCGAGGAAGACGCAGAAGAAGCACTCGAAGACGCAGTCGATTTGCTCGACGAAGCACGCGACACGGCTCTGGCTCGCACAGCTGTTTACCAGCAGGATCTTCGCAACTACCACAGCCGTCGACTGCGCACCAGGTCTTTTGAAGTTGGCGACCTAGTTCTACGACTGAAACAAAAGAAGGTGCACAAGCTCGCTTCCCCATGGGAAGGCCCCTTCATCATCACTGAGGTCCTTGGTGGAGGCGCATATCGACTGAAGCACGCAAGACAGGCGAACTTTCTCATAATCCTTGGAACGTTGCGCACTTGCGCCGTTTCTATGCGTAGCGTGCTCATAATCATACAATGTAATAGGCGATATGTCGGATGGCTGCAGGTATCAGACGCGCTCTTTTCCTTACCAGGGTACCTAAGGGGGCTGGAAGGTTTTTAATGAGGCGGCCTGCAGTCTAACATTCAAAAGAGGAATATAATCAATGTTTCTCCTACTCCTTTGTGTTTATCACTCACATAACTCATAACTTAGCCGCACCCGAAGCACTCGGGGGCTGCGTTATCAAACATACGAGCTCTCGCTCTTGCATAAAAATCTTAGACGCACCCGAGCACTCGGGGGCTGCGTCGCAAAGATCCAAACAAATTCACAGAAACCCGCAGCTGCACTCGAACACTCGGGAGCTGCGCAGTAATTACTTGACAAATGTTTCATAAACCCCACTCCATTGACTCGGGGGCTCGGCAAAAATCGAAATATACAAGCCATATCATATACAAAGAGTCAAAAATTACACTCGGGGGCTGCCCCCTGTACAAAACTTGCACTCGCAAACTACTCTAATCCTCAGGCTCATCCTTTATGGGCAGCTTGGGACCACAAAGCTGTTCGCGAGTGCACTCGATTAGTGTTTCCGCAGCTCGGATCGTGTCATCCAGATCTCTTTGTTCGAGAACCTCTCCGGCTGCAGGTGGCTGCAACACAAGCCTTGGTTTTCGACTGCGTACATACGCCATTGCTGCGTTGGCTCCAACCACAAGTCTCTGAGTCAGCAACTCTCGAATGGGAGTTGTGTGACGAAAGATATTCAACAAAGCGCGGATTCCTTGTGGTTGCAGCCCCACAGGAAAAAGGGTCTCGTTCAGGCGAATAAACGTCATCCGGCATAACTCGAGCAATTCTGCACTTCGCCAGGCACGATCCTTCAGGGTGGCAAGTATGCGGGCATGGTACCTATGAAGCCAAAAGTGTTGACGCCCAGTCGAGGGGTTGTCGACCACATTGTCCAAACGCTCCTCCACGCGAGTTTTCTCCGCCTCGAAATTGTCAACAAAGCCTGAAAAACAGGCGTATCAGTCAAAAACAGAACAAGGCAAAAGCTAGGCAAAAAGTTTATAAACAGAGTAAGAATCGAACTCACAATCGAGTTGCCTGTTCACAAGGTCCATCTCCCCGAGCACATATTCCTCGCGTTGGGTGGCCAACGCGGGTCTCGTCCTCAGTCGATTCAGCTCATTCTGGGCGTTCTTCAGCTCCTGCTTCATTTCCACATATTTGGCTTTCATAAATTCCATCACCTTGGCGTCATTTACTACCTGACCTTGCGATATGGTGGTGGCCGAAGCCTGTGTGGAACCAGTCGTGGCAGTGGGTTCTCGTGACTGTTCAAAGAGCATAAATCGCAAACACAAAGTTTGTATCAGAAACAAATCACAAGCATAAAAGCTCTTCGAGCGTAAGCGGCATTAGCAAAAGACTTTGTATATACAAGATAGCGAAACCACAGCGCATACTCGCGCAGTTCAGAGGTGTCATTACAAGGCGTAAAAAACAAAAGGGTGCAGCAAGCCTAAAACTACGAAGTCGACTTCCTATGCAGACGTGCGGCAGTCTCGGCTGCCCGGCGCTCCATGGTGTTAATAAAAACCTCAGCCAGTCGCGTAGCGGCTCCGCTCACCCCCTTCAGAGACACGGGCTTCCCATCTGACTTCCGAGGGAACTCAGACAGTGCTGCCTCGTAGTCACAGGCTATCCCATGACCCATAAGAAGTTTGAGGGTGGACTCGGATCCGTGTACCGTGTTGGCGCGAGCGAAATTCGCCATGGTGGACGTCCCGGGACCAAACACGTCAGCGAAGCCGTCCGCAGTCGATGGCACCACGCCAGTTGGGAACACCACCTTGTACACAGCGCCAAGTGTACTCGCTGATTTGGCGAGTGCGTCCTTCGCCTGGTCGCATACGGCGCCTAGGCCGCCCACCACCTGGTCCAGCGGAAGATCGCCACTCGACGCATCTGCAGAGGACGGTGCGCCAACAACTTCTACACAATTCACAAAAGTATAACAGTCATTTTATGGCACTCTACATCTACATCATAATGTCAAAATGAGAAAGAGAATACTCACCTTCCATGGCCTGTGCGAGTGCCGCGAGCTGATTAGCATATCCTCGCTCGCGTGCGGCAGCTGAGTTCTGGGCGGTGTCCAGCTCCTTCTTCGACTCAGTGCGCTGCGCGGCGAGTGCCTCCTCCAGCTCCTTCTTCTCGCCTGGTCCAGCAAAATCACGTACATTCAGTACTCGACAAAGTTAGGCATCGCAAAAAGAACTTCAGCAAAAGTAGCAACAAGGAGAACTCACGACTGAGCCGCTCTAGCTCGGCGCGCATGGAATCCCTCTCCTGCTCCACTTGGACATAAGTTTTGGCAGAACCTGCCAAGGTGTGGTAGAAGGACTGCAAGCACACGAATTCAGCAAAATTTCTAACATCCATAGTCCCAAATTAAACGGGTCAGGTAAAAATGTACTTACGTGGTTCATCCACGGTTTAGGTGTCGCGATTGATGTCCCGACCTCTGGAGCTGCCACCTTGTCCGTTTCAACGACAGCATCGGCGGCCGTCGGCTGGGCAGCCTCCTTTGCGGTCGATGCCGCATTCGCGTGCTCCAGGATCGGAACATTCTCGACTGGAGGAGGCGCAGGCTGATAATTCTCAGCGCTGCGAGTGGCACAAAAAAGGAGAGACAAATCAGCATAAATATGTAAAAGCACAAATTCTCATATCATACTCAAAAATCACATACCTGTGCTTCTCATCTTCCTCATCTTCGGAGTCATCAAAAATTGGGCCTCCAAAGGCTGGGGTGCCACTCGACTGAAGAGGGGGAGTTGAGCTTGTTGAGCACACACGCAAAGGAGCGGCTTGGAAAACAGGTGGTGAGCCTGATTCCTCGTCATCCTCCAAGCCCTGCCCCTTCGCGGGTGAACTCATAGCAGAAGGCGCCTTCTTGGCCAGTCGACGCCGCTTCGGTGGCACGGTGTCGACTTCTTGGTCAGCAGTGACCTTTTCTTCAGACTGGACCTCTCCTGCTGTTTCCTCCTCGACCTCATCCACGTGTGAAGTGGTGGCGGAAGGGATGGGCGACTGATCCCCTTTCGGGTCCACCACCTGCACCTGAGTTTCTTCAGTCTCGCCATTTTCAGGCAGAGGAGGCAGAGAGGTGGCAGTCGAGTGGCCCTGCATCGCATACATCACAAATTGCAAAGTCAGAAGCAAGAATCGAACAAACGCACATCATACGAGTGGCAAACTCTTAAATTGCAGACATACCTCAAGCAAAGGGTCTTCCGCCCCATATGGCTCAATGGGACAGTCGACGTCGCATTTATCACCTGTCGTCAAGTTGGTGATGTGCCGAACGTGCGTCACAAGCTCGTTCCTTGAAAGCTCCTCTGGGCTCATCCGAGTGGAGTCACTCGCGCCCTCATACTCCCACATGGGGTGTGTTCGGGCACGAAGTGGCCACACTCTCCTCTTCACAAAGGTGGCGATCAAGTGGATGCCTGTGACCCTGTCCAGCATCTCGTCGATTCGACTCAGCAAAGGGCTGACTTCCTCCACTTCTTCGGCTGAGAGCTGGTGGTCCCACGCCTTGGTCCGGGCAAAAGCTGCAGTCGAGTAGGCGGCGACTCCGTCTTGCTCGACACTCGCATAAAACCACCCTTTCCTCCAGCCCTGGGCGGAGTCGACGGTCTTCAGGCGGAAATATCGCGTGTCGCCGCGCACCTGGATGCCGCAGCCGCCCACGGGGTAGGTGCGACCACCTCCTCTGTTGGGTCGCACCATGAATATCGTCTTCCACAGCGCCCAGCTGGGTGCGACGCCGAGGAAGCACTCGCATAGCGTGATAAAACACGCAATATGCATAACACTGTTCGGGGTGAGATCATGGATCTGCACCCCGTAGGCAAAAAGAAGGCCACGAACAAAGTCGTGGAGGGGAAGCGAGAAGCCCCTAGACACGAACTCTGCAAAGCAAACGCGCTCGTTGGCGCGTGGTTCGGGGCATACCTCCTTGGGCGACGGAGCGCGGACGGCGAGCTGCTCCGCGGGTGGTAGATATCCCTGCTCGCGGAGCTTGATCAGATTGGCGTCCTTGATGGTGGACTTCGACCAATCCCCGCTGTTCTTCTTCAGGGCTGCGGCTGCAGATGTACCCGCCACGGTCTTCTTGCCCTTGGCGGCGTCGATCGCAGCAGCGGCAGCAGCACCACGCTTTCCACCTCCTCCTCTTGCCATTGCTACAGTGGATGGGTGGGGGGCAGAAAACTTGAACGCTCGGCAATGGAGATGTGCGCAAGGAAGAAGATGAGACGAGGGGCGGCGCAGGGAGCAAATGGCAAGTAAAAAACTCTGCCAGCGCCGTCCCCCCTATTTACCACAGAACGCAAAATGATCACAACCGTCAAAACAACACACATACGCTCCGCGCGAAATCTATCCATACACGTGGCGGTCGTGGAGAGCAACCGTCGCCGGCCACTCCGCCCACTACGCACGGGAATCCAGGAAGCCATCATCACGTCCCGTGAAAATCGCGCCAGAACGGTCAAATCAAGTCCACGCGGCGTCATCCCTGGTCAGCTTGCAGAAACGGGCCCACAAAGTAGGGTCACGTCTTATCAAGCCTTACCAAGCACGCCACCGCTTGTCAGAGATAGCAGTCGCAAAAATACGTCATTGCTGACGTCGTTTCATCTTTCACAAAATGGCATAAAAAGTCACTCGATGATATGTTCGGGTGATCTCTCGTACGAGTCTCGATTAGTTTTTCCATCAGAAGCCATAGATGCCAATCGACAGAGTTTCGACTGAAACATCATACTCCCATCGGGAGCGTATCAAAAAATTTCTTCGACTAAGTATATGCAGGAAAAAGATTTTGAGATTATCCTCCATTGCAAGCAATAAAGCACAATCTCGGGGGCTACTCCCATCGGGAGCGCTGTCGCGCACCCGATAGAATAATGGCAAAAATATCAGTCGACAAATTATTCGACTTAGTTCATAAACAAAATCATACTCGAAATATTCCCGAGTTGATCCGACGATCCTTGGATGCTGCATGCATAGTGCAAAGGTAAGACCCACCGATCAGTCGGGATGGGCTAAGGGCCGCTCCAGCAGTGTTACCCTTAAAATTTCGTGTCAGCAGACATGATGAATTATCCCCGACGGACGCGTTGGGTAGATTCAAAATTATACTGCAGTTCGATTCAGTAAGACCTCAACGGCCGTTTCGAGTCTGTCCAGTCTATTCCAGATTCGAGTCCGGGGACTCGAGTTTGATTGAAAGCTAGTATGGTTTTGCCACAAATGGTAGTTAACTGGCCCCGATCCGTCGTGTGTGCCGGGCCTGCTAAGCTAATATCCCTTGACTATCATAAGCAAAAAATCATAGTCGATGAAATACTCGACATAGCCAACATGTGCTATCTCATACAGAAATTCCGAATCATACGACACAAATACAAAGAAAATAATGTGCATGGTGTGTGAGTCCATGGCCGACTCTTCGAATCAGACAAGTACTCGGGGGCTACTGACATGGGTATGAATATCGGGTACCCTACCATGAGGGTACCTGGTGCACGTATCGACTAGGCCCAACTATCAGAGCCTACATGAAGCCCACGAAGGAAGGCCCAAGAAAGATGGAGTATCCTCCAAGTTTGGCGAAGACGTAGTCGGTTTAGGCTTACCATATTTGTAAATCGAGTCGGTTACGAACTCCCGAGACCCAGCCTATTATTTAAGGACTGGGAGGGCTGTCGGACCAGACCACGTACTTTCAGAGCCACCAAAACCCTAGCGAGATTGACATCTTGCCGGGACCCTTGTAACCACCATATTCGCAAAGCAATAACAGACAGGCAGGACGTAGGGGTGTTACCTCCACACGAGGGCCCTGAACCTGGGTAAAATCTTTGCCCTGCTTGTCAGCCGACGATACTTCCAACTCTACCACGTTCTCTCCCCCATCTTCACAACCCAGGGACCTCGACTATGGGTCTTGATGAGTTTACCCCTCGTCACTTGGCCAAGTCCATTATGGCATACATTTGGCAAAGCCTCTGCCTCTATCGATAGAGAAAAACACCTGACAGATTCTCCCCCTATCTCGACAAAGAAAAACACTCGGGTAAGTTTATTGTTTGCCCAAGTGTATTTTCCCGAACACCCGGATTCCAATCACGACAAATTGGTACGACACATTTTTGCCTGAGTGTTTAGGAAAATACACTCGGCAAACTGTCAGCGCTGTTGGTATTTGCCGAGTGTTGCACTTAATTTAGCGCTCGGTAAATAAGTAATGCATTTAAATTTAGCCTTATTCTGCTTTGTGTAAATTATGATTTGAACTCTCACTGTTTGGGTTGATCGTCTAACTAACTAACTAACTAGGCCTTCTTTTGACATTTACTAGGTAAATTTGCGCGGCGATGCCGCGCGTGTGTGTGTAAAATTTAATTTTGGTAGTGCGGGCATTTAAATTTTTAGAATGTTTGGAAATTGATGAAAATGGAGATAAAGTGTACGGCTAAAAGGTCGTATAGATGTGGAAAGTTGTTCGAATTGGGAAGTTATGTAAATTTGTTTTGGAAGGCATTTGTAATTTGTAAAGTGGTGAGTGTTGAAATTCTTTTAAAATTTTCAAAATAGTTAAATTTGAGGGTGGAGGACCGAAGCGGCCGCATTGATGTCGAATTTCGACGATGTTTTGGATTGGAAAAAATGTCTGCACTGGGAAAAAACTGGTCAGATATAAATTGCTTGGAGTAAAGACAAAATTTATGAGCCGAATTTTTTTTGGAATGGTGAGATTGGGGAGCTATTTATATTTGAATCATTTTAACGTTTATTAAATGCTCAGATATTGTGGTCACGTTGATTTTTTTTGGTGTACGTGGTGTAAGGAATTCAATTTTGGAATGGGATTATCGACATTAAATTTTGTTTAGATTTGAATGTACTGGTATTTGGGGAAAGTTTATGCTTAAAATTTGTTCGAGTTCCAAAATTGTTTATGTTGGAAGGCATTCATTTTTGAATTTGGTTTACTTTTTTTTTTTTACTGGTCAGGTTTGAGAGGCATTCTAAATGTTGGAACATTCGAATTTGAATTTCGGTCGTACGTCGTGAGTAGTCAGTGTTTATTGTTGTGTTCATCTTGATATTATTGTCACGTTTGTAAATATATCGGTGTAGGAAATTCAATTTTGGAATTGTCCACGTTAAAAATGTGCTCAGATTTTGATGTATCGAGCTAAAAAAAAGTTTATACTTATGAAGTATTTGATTTCCAAAAGTTTGAATTTTGGAAAAGATTTGTATTCATTTTTTGTTTGGTTTGCAAAAGTTGGTGAAATAGTTAGATTTAAAAGGATTTTGAATTTTTTTTTTTTGGGATATTCAATTTTGTATGATGCATTTGTGTGGTAAAATTCAATTTTGGGAATCTGTATATTTTACAATTTTGCTTATTTGGAAATTATCGAATATGTATTTGGAAAAGTTATGAAAGATTTGTAAAAAAGGAAAAAACAGGAGGAAAAAAAAAAAAAAGGCCGAGCCAGCTGCACAGCAGCCAGCTCAGCCCAGCAGGCGGCCCAACTGCTCGGCCAGGCCCGTTGGGTCGTCACGCTGACGTCACCGACGGGCGGCTCGGCCACGGCGGCGATGGCGACGCCGGCGCCGAACTGCGGCGTTCCGGGACGCGAGAGTGGGCGAACGCGACGCGGATCGACGCGAGGTGTCTGTAGGCAGCGGCGCCGCCGCCGTTGGGTCGCCGGAGCGGCCGTTACGGCGTGCGTACGCGGCGGCGGGAGGAGTGGACGGCGGCGTCGATTCCGGCCAGTTCATCGCGGTCCGGAACGCAAAACTCGTCGAAGAGGTGGAGGCGAGGACGGCGAAGACCGTCGTTGCCGTAGATCTGGACGGGAAGCTCCGGAGCGGCGGAACGGTGCGTCGCGCCGGCGGCGTTCTCCGGCCGCGCGAGAGAGAGAGGAGAGGGAGCGATGCTCTGGGGACATTTTGCAAGGAAGTCCATGGGGTACCTGGAATTTACAGACAGCTCCTTTGTAGTTAGAAGTATGGACTGCCGAGCAATTCCCAGAAAGTGCAGGGTCTTTTTTATAAAGTAACCACGGGGACCGTTTGATCCGGAACGGACGGCGCGGAGTGCGTGTCGCACTGTTACCCTGTAGCGGGCAACAGTAATACAGTGCCGCGGTGACGCGGCTCGCTGCGGGAGCTCAAATTCCAGCGGCTTTAATATATAGTATCTATTTACCTTTTTCCGTATCTGTTTAGTGGAAACAGTAGTGATCAAATGTGTACACCCGAGCGAGCGGCGTGCAAAAGGACAAGCCAGTGAGAAAGCAGGAAATGGAACATCATCGAACCTATGGCAGATACTAGATAGGAAGTGCATGCAAGCGTGCCATTTGAGTGAGTGTGACCAAACTGGATTTTTGCATGTGACGCAGACCTGCCTAGCACTAGCTAGCTAGCGGTTATTCGACACGGTCGGTCATGTCATGTGAACGTGAATCGTGCATGCGACAATTTTGAGTGAGTTTGTTCCATGTAGGATGTAAATGGAATCGGATTTATCCTCTACCACATTTTTTACATCGGATTTGAAGCGGAACGGATAATGACCGGATGCATGTATGTATACTTGCCATATACTCCTCCGTTCCAAGTTAGTTGTCTTCCATTTGCCAAAGAGTGGATATATCTAGACATGTTACAAGTATAGATACATCCACTTTTTGGCAAATGAAAGACAACTAATTTGAAACGGAGGGAGTATGCATCATCGTCTCATCGATGTGCGTCGTGTGATCAAAACCTCGATTTGATCGATCGATTGATAGAGCCGGCGATCCTTGCAACCGCTCGATTTGATACGTGCTGAAAGGAAGAGCCTTTACTTTAATTGCATCGATCGATCATATTACTAGTTGCTGAATGCGCTAGGAGAGTAGTTGTACTCATCGCTGAGAATTATCCGGCCTGCCTAGCTATCATGCACGTCGAGGCCGATGCAATGAAAGCAAGAAAGAAAGCTGAATGCGCTAGGAGAGTAGTTGTACTCATCGCTGAAGATCCCATCTCGACTTCTAGTAGTACCTTCGTCACAGTCTAGCGGACGTACGGCTAGACTGTGATGGAGGTACACCGTATATTTTTTTTATATGAATCGAGACAAACTAAGAATGCGTACGTACGTAGTGCACGTGCGTGGAAGAAAGAACTGACGAAATGCGTACACATTAAATGGCTGCGTGCGAAACGACAATATTGTAGTGAGAAAAGCATGCCGGAACGGGACAGCGAGTGTGTACGTACGTTTCAGTCGCCGTAACTGGAGTACTAATAATTTGGAACGTTGCACCTGACGGAGACGCAATTTAGTGGTTCCGTGTCCTTCACTACTCCATCGGCCTTGAGATCCCGATCAATTTCACCTACAAGTCGGCCGCCTCAGTTTTATTGAGCTAGTATATATTCCAGACGACTCAAGATCTAGGAATATCTATTTCTAATTAACTATATCGCTTTCATTGTAAAAGAAATACAAGTAGAGTACACCTCTTTAGAATTGGTATTTCCAAATAATTTTCTTGTCAGGAAAAAAAATAGACGGCGCAAAGTAGTATCAATTAGACTACCAATACGTGATGAATGACCTGAGAGAAACAGGCCGTAACCCCGCTTTATAATTAAAGCCACAACGGCCGAACCGATACAATGTGATGAGGAGAACCTCTTACAAAGCAGATCAAAGATAAACAGAAAAGAACTGGATAGCCAAACTTGCCACCGATGACAACGGAACGAAACTAAAACAGAACTCCACGGCAACGCCCTCAAGAAGTTAACGACGCCGCGCCACACGCCGTCATTGTCGATACCGTAGTACAGGGTTTTCACCCGGAGCCCTAACGTGGTGAAGGTAGCCACAACTGCACCCCCAAGAGGGTTACGACATCCACGGGCATCGCTGTCGAAGCGCTGGGCTTTCGCCCGGAAAAACCTTCGCCCCACACCGTGTTTCAGACTGTCCCCCGTCATCGAGGAGAGCTAGCGCTAAGCTACTGGGAAGGAAACATCAAGACCTAAATTAACTAGGGAAGAGAGATCGCCAACAGTAACAGTACCAACTATAGCTAGGCGGCTCCCAATCTTTGACCGCGGGCATCCATAGTCAGCTTTCCAAACAAAACAAAACTTTGACCAGACCAGCATGCGTCCACGTGCAACCGATGATGCATGCATAAATATACATGGCCCGCCTCCTGCCAGCTATTATCTAATTTTGAACAGGATCTGATTCATATAAACAGAGTACTCAGTACAGATTACAAGCAAGCCCAAACAAGAAACAGAAAATACAAACGGACCCTGCAAAATGCACAAAGCACCCTGAGCACCCAGGAAAGAACGCAATCAGACCCTCCGCAAGCCAAAACGCCTAGCCGACGCCGCCGTCGCCGTACCACGAGCCGCCGTAGAGGAAGCGCCGCTCCTTGTTGAAGATGACCGCAAAGTTCGGCCGCCGCGCGCGACGACAACTTGACGCGATGAACGAGCACGGTCCCAGCACCACCTCCACTGCACCACCCTTCTTCCAGCCGACGGAAACATCGCCCAGACCAGCCGCCACGAGCCATCCTCTCCAAGCGCCACTCCCCAAGCCACCATGGCCGGCCGGAGTCGACTCGCCGCAGGAGAAGAAGCCCAGAACCACCAGCACCAAAACGGAGACACCCTCCAGCACCACCAGCTCCCCTCGCCGCCACGGCCGGCCAGAGCACGGGTGCAGAAGATGAACCGGACACAAAACCGCACGATCCAGACAGATCGGCGGGACAGAGATCCTCTCGCCGCAGCGAAGAGGCAGCACACCACCGCTCTCACCTCAGCGCCGCCGGAGACCACACCGAGGGAAGGAGAGAGCCGCGCCTTATTTACCCTATACGGCGGTCGAACCTTCCACTCGCCGCCGCCTGGGTCTAAACCTACCCTAACTACACGCCAGGACGCGAGGAACAAGATCCCCACCTCCTCCCGCCGCCGGAGCGACAGGAGGAGGCCGAGATCCGGCCTCGATCCGGCGAGAAGAAGGGGAAAGAAACTCGCCTCCCTTTTCGCCGCTGTGTACTGTAGCAGAGGTGGGAGAGGTGAGGACGCCTCAGCTTTTTAGCTATTATCTATTTTGCTCGAGAAGATTACATATTGCCACTGTATATTTGCGGTTGGAGTCTTGAAATATCACCGGGATGATTTTTTAACAAACATTTACCGGCCGTGCATAACAAAATTGCAACAAGCACTGACGAGTGTGCGAAGCCATAATGTGAATTTGACACACATAAAAAACTTTATATTACGAGGACGTATATGAAGTGAGAACTAGGTGGGTCGGTCAAACTGAACTCCAGCTAGCCCAGTTGGAACGTAGCCCACGGCCACGGGTCAGCAGTCAAGGCCCAACTGGGCTACTCGTCGACGAAATGCAGCCTCCAGCGATCGCCAAGTTATGTCCAAAGGCACCACACTAATTCTACTGAACCTGAAACCCATCTGCAACGCACCACACTAATTCTGAATTTCTCATCAAGGCAAGGCCAAGCTCTTCTCTTGCCCAACAGCTACTGAAATGTAAAAGCGTTAATTGCAGTGAGAATCACAAGACCAATAATACATAGGGCATCGGTTTCCACAATAGGCAGAACTGAACCCTGCCACGAGATCACGTCGCCTTGTGCATCTCCGTCGGGCGGCTTCGAGCTGGATGGTATTGACGCCACTCCAAGTCCGGTTAGGGAGCTGCATCAATCCTCCATTTCCGGGGTGGCGCGGATGCAGCAACACGCTGATGACGTCGTCGCCGTCGAGGTCGCTATCATCGATGAAGACTCGGAGCCGTCGTGGGATGTTGTTTCATAAGAGGATGAAGACTTGGAGCCGTTGCAGGATGCCGATTCAGAAGAGGACGTTGAAGCTGCTTGTTGGGTGATCTCCTGGCTCCCTCTTTGGACCTTGGCGGGGAGGGAGGGTGAGCGTGGACGAAGACGTCATGGCCCCGTTGCTGCGCTCGGTCCAAGACCTCTTCACCAGGCCGGCTGAGTCCCTGCTTCCTTGTCCTGCGCCTTGGACACCGGCTTCGGCCCGTGTTGAGTCGTCAACGCCGGAGATTCGCCACAGCGCCCGGCTGGGAGCCAAACCGAAGATGCCGGTCATGGATAAAACTATCCGTGTGCTGAACAAAAAGATGGGAAATCAAATGGCAGATGATGTCCCCTTTGAGTAGGCTCGTAAGGAATTTATGGGTAGCTTCAAGATGCAGATGTCTGACTAATCTCTGAAGGGGATTGCTCATCTCTTCAAGCTCAACATGCCGAGCCTTGCCGCCGTTAACGACACCCTCTTGGGCCTGGCAAGTCCGGGGGGTGTGGAGATCGCTCCTTCAACTGAGTAGGAGGCATTCGCTTAGCTCTTCTGCGTTGTCCAGCGTGTCCTGGACCATGACGAGGGCCGAGTTTTGTTGAAGTTTTGACCGGCTGAGTTCTTTGGTCGGTCATGTATCTTCGTTTTTATTTGAAACTAGGCCTTCAATGTTTGATCTTTCCATATCAATATAAAAGGTAAAGATTTTGCCTTTGTTTCAAAAAAAAAATATACTGCTCAGCTAGCACATCACCTGATGCAGCTCACAGGTGTAAAATATTTCTCATTGGGTAATCGGCAACACCGGAACCAGATTTAAGGAGTTACATTGACTAGTAATTGTAGATGTATTGCAGTACCAATTTTCTTCTAATCATCCTGAATGGTTGAGGGCGATCGCTAGGAGCAACCCTAGCCGCCACCTCCCGGTTAAGCCCCGCTCGGGCGACTCCGGAGGAACCTCCTCCGACCCTCCAGCCCCCTCTCCGGCGTTCTCCTGGCCGGTGCAGACGCCAAAGTCGGCGGCGGCGGCCTTCTCGTCAAAGGACAGAGGGGAGGAGAGTGCACCGTAGCGACGACTCTATGGGTGGTACTGGAGTGGGGCAGCGGTTCAAGGACGACACGGCCTCGGAGCCGACGCCTGAAGCTGGAATGGTGTCTTGGCGGTGGGTGGCGCGCAGCGTCGGCATCTACATCCGACGGTGCAGTGGTGGATAAGATCAGGACCTTAGGGCCGATCTGGGTCGTCTCCTGCCATGGATGGTGTGTGGTCGTGTGCTGCGGCCGCCTTCTCCGTTGCTGCTCCGACCGGCGGCGTGGGGGCCTGCTGGTGTGCGCGAATAAAGGCGGTGCTCCTAAGGTTCCTCTTGCGCCAAGACGAAGATTTTCCTGACACATGTCATCTTTGATCTGGCCGGAGTGTCGAGTTCCAGAAGGTTCCGTCGGCGAACTCCATTGAGCAACCAAGCCTGGAGATTGCCGAATCGGGTGGGATTCGGTCACGTGCAGCCATGTTTTTTCTGAGCGTTTGGTTTCAGAGGAAGCGTTGCGAAGCTCTGCAGTTTGTTGCCATCATGGACGTGCCTATGGTGAAGTCATAGTGTGGATAATGACATGGATGCCCAGATTTGATGACTAGTAATGGTGGTTCGATTCCTGGTGGCGATGAAGGATTGGCTAGGTGATTCATAACTTGGAGCAGCGCAAACGACAAGGGGGGGGTGGGGGGGGGGGGGGGCGACGGCACAATAGAAGTTCAGAGTCTAAACTTTCAGTGTGAAAACCCAAGGTCTGAACTTAATTGGTTGTGTCTGGCAATGGTCTTGTTGAAGGCATTGTTTTTGTGAGCGTGGATTTTCTTTAGGGAGAAAACCTATGATCTATGATCAGGGCGACGACGGTGCCATATCACTCTTCCCTTCTTGGAGGCGTCACTTTTGGAGAAGTTGTACTTCTGGTACTATTTTGGTGTTGTTAGGTCTGCTGCTACAAGGAATAGATCACTGTAGAGGGACTTCTATTTTTTTGTAATTCTTCTTCTTTTTCTGGGTTGTGTGCATCTGTGTTGTCGCTAGGGTCTAGGTGTAATTGGCAGAATTGGTATTTGGCTAGGTGTAATTGGTATTTTCGCGATATTAATATATGTTCTTTATGTAAAAATCTTGAATGGCTGTATCAGGTCTCTAGTCCAACAACTTGGGAACTGCATGATACGTCTCAAACATATCTATAATTTTTTACGTTCCACTTGTTTTATATGAAATGACATGTTTTATTTATCGACTCCAACACCTAACTTACCGTAATCCAAGTCCAACTGTAGCCTATACACATATTTGACACACACAAAAATAACACTCCACCTTGGCAAATATGTCATCTTCATGCAAACACCTGTGTATGTTGAACTTGGTCTTCTTCTTCACACACTCGCATGAGCCAGCACCCGACTCCTTGGACTCGGCTAACTCGACCGTACATGTCTCCACGTCTTGCCTCTCTCCAGCTCCACCTTGAACAATGCACACGTGCACCTTGTACAAGTTGTTGCTAGTCCTTCTGCCTTTCATCACCAGCTTCTTGTTCGCCTTGACCCTCATGGTTAACTTGTCTCTCTCACCATAATAGAGATAGCCCTTATCATGAAGTTCCCCAAGTGAAATTAGATTCCTTCGAGCCCTCGGCATATATCTAACATCTTGCAACACCACTTCATCACCCTCTTCAGTCTTGATCTTGATATCACCCATGCCCATGATACGTTGAGGCGTACCATCGGCTTGATAGACCACTCCAAAATCACCAGACTTGTAGGAACAGAACCACTCCTTGTTAGATGTCACATGAAAAGACCTTCTAGAATCCAACAGCCACACTTCATCGAACAATTCGCTCTCTAGAACAAGAGTTTCGCTGTCATTATCAGCAGCAGCAACATTTGCAGATCCATTAGCCTTCTTCCATGTTGGACAAAACCTCCTGATATGATCCCACTCCTTACAATGAAAACACCGTGGCTTCTTCTTTTTCGACTTCCCACCATTGTTCTTCTTGACAAAAAACGCATGACCATCAATTGCACCAGCAGAATTACTATCCTCAGAAGTTTTCTTCTCTCTTTGATCATAAGATAACAATGCCATAGTAACCTCGCTTGCAGTGATACTGGTCTTGCCATACGTCAGAGTAACAACCAAGCCCTTGTAGGACTTCGGTAATGAAGTAAGCATCAGAATAGCCCTGTCCTCAACCTCCACCTTGACCTCGATACGTGCCAGGTCCGAGATCACACGGTTGAAGGTGTTGACATGCTCAGTAAGGTCCGACCCTTCTTGCATCTTCAGGCCATACAACTCCTGGTTCAGATACAACTTATTGGGTGCAGTCTTATCCAGGAATTGTGCTTCCAACTTCGCCTAGATTTCGTTCGGTGAATCCACGTCAATCACATGATACAGAACCTGATCAGACAGGGACAACCGTATGGTGTCGGCTACCTTGATTTTCATCTCCTCCCAGTCTTCAGCGTCCATCTTGGCAGGCTTCATAGCATCAGCTTTGATCGTCCTCAGGCAACCCTGCTGTCCCAACAGGTCCTTGACGCTCGACTGCCATAGCACGAAGTTGCTCGTACCATCGAACTTCGTCACCTCGAACCTGGTTCCCGTAGACATGACTGTCTGCCGCTGCTCTCTCCTCTGAATAGCCGCTGATCAGATCATGTAGGTCAGAATGATCGATCCGGCCCGAGCTCCCTCTTCGGTTCAGCAAAGCTTCCTTGTGTGCCGCCTTGCCTCCAAACTTCCTGCGCTTGAGTTAGGGCTAGACAACTCTGAGCTCTTTGATCCGTTGCCCTCTCAGCCCCCTCCTTTTATTGACCTCGTGGAACCTACCCCTCAACCGACTCGGAAGTCGTAACCGAGTAGGACTCGACCACCAACCAGGAAACTTCCTCATTCGAGATAGTTCGGATCTATCCCCACCTTCAATTCGAACCCACGTGAATATCCTTGAGCTCCAAGTCACCGTTGCATCATCCAACTCGGCCTCCTTTATTCCCGTGTGCAAACAAAATATTTGAGTTGGTCCACGCAATTGTCGAATCAAACCTGTATGACTCCACCAGATACATCTGAATCTTAGAGTCACACGCGCACATTGCGTGCATCAGAGACCACCACCCTTGCACCTGGTCCCTTCACATCGAGCCGGCCTCTCCGGTTGAACCGACCGGTCTGACCGCTCGAACCCGTTGCGCCGCAGCAGTCGGTACGATCTCCCCAACTTGCGCGCCAAACTAATCCAACCGACGATGCATGTCGATCCGATCTGCTTCTCCACGGCTGACAGCCTTGCGCCGTCGCGCCCACGATCCATGTCGCTGCTTGATACGTCTCAAACGTATCAATAATTTTGATGTTCCCTGATGATATTATACCAATTGTTACATGTTTTGCATCCACTTTATTTCACTTTTATACATTTTTTGGGACTAACCTATTAACAAGATGCCACAGTGCCAGTTCCTGTTTTCTGCTGTTTTTGTATTCCAGAAAATCTAGTCATGAAATATTCTCGGAATTGGACGAAAATTCACGGAGGCACCTATTTTATCAGAATACACATGAAGTCCAGAGGGGAGACGTAGAGGAGCCAGGAGGGCCCCACACGCCCCCTGGGCGCGGCCAAGGGTGGGCCCGCGCCCTAGGTGCGTGTGGGCCCTCGGGGCTCTCCAGCCGCCGCCCTTTCGCCTACTTATTCCCCCCGATGCGAAAACCCTAAAGACCAGAGTCATATTCCACAAAAAGTTCCAGAGGCGCCGCCGTCGTCAACCCTAGCTCGGGAGGGTCTAGAACCTCTTCCTGGCACCCTGCCGGAGAGGAGAATCATCACCGGAGGGCTTTATATCACCATGCCTGCCTCCGGAGTGATGCGTGAGTAGCTCATCCTTGGACTACGGGTCCATAGCAGTAGCTAGATGGTTGTCTCTCCACTTTGTGCCATCATGTTTAGATCTTGTGAGCTGCCTAACATGATCAATATCATCTTATTGCAATCCTACATGTTTTATTTGCTGGGATCCGATGAATATTGAATACTATGATCAAGTTGATTATTAATCTATGATACATGTTATTTATGATCTTGCATACTTTCCGTTACTAGTAGATGGTTTGGCCAAGTAGATGCTTGTAACTCCAAGAGGGAGTATTTATGCTAGATAGTGGGTTCAGTCTCAAGTAATCTGGGCGAGTGACAGCAACGCCTAAGGTTGTGGATGTGCTGTTGCTACTAGGGGTAACATAACAATGCTATGTCCACGGTCATATGTATTTGTTTACTTTACGCACATTGCTTAATGCGATTATCCGTTGCTTGCAACTTAATATCGACGGAGAACACGGATATCAACCTGAAGGTGGATTATTAGTCATAGATGCGGTTGGATAACGGTCTATGTATTTTGTCATAATGCCCAATTAAATATCATGGTAGCCATCTTGTCATATATGTATGCACTGTCATGCGCTCAATATTTTATCAATTGCCCAGCTGTAATTTGTTTACCCAACATGTCGTTTATCTTTATGGAGAGACACCACTAGTGAACTGTGGACCCCGGTCCATTCTTTTACACTGATTAAACCACCAACTGCAAACAATTGTTCTCTTTTACTTTCTGCAATTAAATACTGTTTTCCACACCATACGTTTAATCCTTTGTTTTTAGCAAGCCGGTGAGATTGACAACCTCACTGTTTCGTTGGGGCAAAGTAGTTTGATTGTGTTGTGTGCAGGTTCCACGTCAGCGCCGGATTCCCTGGTGTTGCGCCGCATCATATTTCGCCGTTGACAACCTTCTGAAGTGCTACTGCTCCTACTGGTTCGATAACCTTGGTTTCATACTGAGGAAAAACTTGCTGCTGAGCTACATCATACCTTCCTCTTGGGTGTCCCAACGGAAATATCACTGCTCCTTGATGTTGTTCCTTCGCCGTCAACAACGCGTACCGTCGGCGGGGGGACACCCCCGAGCTTCGCTCCACTCCGCTCCTCCAGAAGCCCGCCTCCCCTCAAGAAGAACCATCATCACGTCTTCCTCTAAAACATCTACACCATGATCCAAAACTGAAAACTTGGCTCTGATACCACTTGTTGTAAATAAATGCAGTAGATCATTGCAGAAAGTAGAGGGAGATACGACGTTTGGTGGGGCATGCTTACAGGCGCCCGTCCTCGAATAGATCTTATGTCCAACCTAGATTTTCGTCTCGTCTATTTTGGCTACCACCGGTGCCTTTATATATTAGGCCCAGGTTACAAGTGTTCGACTCCAACACCTAACCTTACCATAATCCAAGTCCAACTGTAGCCTATACACATATTTGACAGAAAAAAATAACATCGAAAAGGTCATCTGAAGGGTTTAAAGTTGGTCTATAGGTCGGCAAACATGAAAACCACCACGGGACTTGAGAGTACAATGACCCACATAGTATTCTCAAAATCATTTGATATATATCTATTATGGAAAAGACCTGCTAGTCATAGTGGACCTACACACCCTTGGTTTGTCCGACTTGTGTTTGCAACCAAAAAGAGAATACGCAAGGGGACAAGGGTTGTCAACATTAGAGCATTATTCAAAGTATTTAAAAAAAGTTCAAGTCATATCTCGGCCGTTATGACTATTTGAAAAAGTCAATTGAAAAGTCGACCCTAAAAATGACGAATAAAACTATTTTTTAAATTCTGAAACCAGTTTTGTACACCAAAAATCCGTCCTCTACTAGAAAAACAAGGTAAAATGGGGTATATACATAATACCATGGTGTGTAGGCATCACCATGACTAGAAAATCGTCTCTCTTATCTATTACGTCCGAGAAAGTATTAATCTGTATAAAACGTTTATTTGTTCGATAAATGAAAGTCTTCATAACAAACCGTATATGTCGTAGGAAAAAAGCACCTGGTCTTCGTGTCAAAATCACAACTTGCTCGGAATTGGCCAGTTTAATTATACCGTTAGTCTCTTCCCAATAGGATCTCTAGAGGCCATAGTAAAGTTGTGATAATTAAGTATGATGTTTTATAATATGCATAACTTTCTATCTGAGAAACTTACATCAGAAGTTGTGCACACTAGATAATTGCAAGCACATTTGATGAGCCTAACAGATCATATCGGATGAATGCGAATGTTGTAGAATCTATAAAAACATTGATTGTTGGTGGTTTGTTTAAGTGTTTTTATTTCAATATCAAGTATGTAGAACACACTTCTTGTCGGATTGTTATTTAACACAATGCACTTTGTAGGACAGATTCAAGCTAACAGTCCAATGTATGCTCCTGAATTTTCTCTAATTTTCTTCCGTATTGATACCGTACAAAACACAAGAAAGATATTTATTATAGTGTACTAAATATATATGTCTCCCGATATATTACACATAACTAAGTCTTAACTATAAATAATGAGAAGGCTGATAATTATTTTGATTTTTTAGCCTTATGTCTATACTTCAAACCAATGTAGTTTTGGTTACAAAATTATTTACTTCAACACAATGTAAATTATAATTAATATGCAGTACAAGACAGAAGGATACACATACGATGTATACTTAGTTAAGTGTGCTCACTACATATTGAGAATGTATATGCTAGAATGTAGTATATAATAAAACTATGTTATATGTACACATAAGAGTTTGATATAATTATACTGGTTTAGAAGAGGTTCTACTTCAAGATCGATTCACGGAGACTAACTCTTCCTCGGGTGATTACATTCAGCTGTCAAGATGTGCTGTTTCTGTAGAGTCACTAGTAGAAAAGTGGCCTTAGAGGCGGACCTTTAGTTGCGGCTCATTTCCGAACCGCGACTAGAGGTCTCGCGGCTCCGACAGATCCAACGGCTAGGACAGGTGGCGGTTTGTGCTGGAGCTTTGGTCGCGGTTGGAGCCACCAACCGCGACTAAAGGTCCTCCACCTGCGGCCGGAGCGCGCGGGGCACGCGCGAGGACCTTTAGTCGCGGTTGGTGGCTCCAACCGCGACTAAAGGTCCCGCACAAAAAGGGCGCCTGTCCTAGCGAGGACCTTTAGTCGCGGTTGGTGGCTCCAACCGCGACTAAAGGTCCCGCACAAAAAGGCCGCCTGTCCTAGCGAGGACCTTTAGTCGCGGTTGGAGCCACCAACCGCGATCAAAGGTCAGTCGCCTTCATCTTCCACCCCGACCAGCCTTGGCCGTTTCGAGCTCGAGTTGAATCTCCATTTTCTCTCCACCGAGCTCGATTTCATCCACGATTTTTTGCACCATTTGTTAAGATTGACGGTGGTGCATCTATCCAAGGGTTAGCAACTGCAAACTCTCTCTTTCGGCGCCCGTTTCGTTGGTTGTCTAGCTCATTTAGCTCAATTCATATTTGTAGTGCTAGGTAGGTGTATGATGAAATGCCTAAGTTAGCTCATTTTGCTTATTTAGCTCAATTTTGTATTGTCAATTTGATCTTAAACTAAATTATGTTTTTGTATTTCAGTGTCACAACATTCACCTCCTCACCGTCGTCGATAGACCGTCTCGTCACCGACACCACCTAGGTGAGCTTTCTTTTTTATTTAAAAAAAATCTATGTTGTATGATTTTGTTCCATAATTATTATTTGTTTTTTTGTATAAGTTGTATAATTGTTTTATATATATATATATATAGTGCCATGGTTTTCACAAATACCCCCACCGGCTCTCGTCCGCTCTATTATTCGGATGTGGTATGACTTTTAATAACTATATATTTGTTTCGTTTCGCGTTTATGACAATCATGCGGACCAACTTTGACATAAATATATATTTGTCTAGGAGGTAGTTGAACCGGAAATTCCAGTGGACCCTATTGTTGAATATTTTGTGAAAGAAAACGATGATTTGAAAGCTAAATTAAAAATAAGTGAAGATCTCCGCAAAGAAGAGAAGAAGGAATTGGAGGTTAAGCTTGTCAACATCATCGATGAACACCAGTTCAAGCTTGCCGACGTCGTCGATACTTACGAGATCAAGTTGGATGGGATGCGCTCGAAGCTTGCCGACGTCGTTAATGCTTACGAGATCAAGTTGGATGCGATGCGCTTGAAGCTTAAAAAAATTAGAAGATATGCCATTAGTCAAGAGGCTTGGTATCATTATGCTGTTGGTTCAATAGTTACCTTAGTTGCGATTCTGATCGCATTTGTTGTTGGACTTAAATTTTTTAAATAGTTCAATGTTAGTTTAAATTAATGGATATTTAATGCTACAATGTATTACATTTGTCGCCACTCTACTTTGCTTGAATTATTATGGTCACTTATCTATTCATTACTGGCATGCATAATTTTTTTGATATACTTATATAATGCAGATGAGACGTCAATGGATGTACGGTGACCGAGTTTGTGCCGAATTCATTACTGGCATGCATAATTTTCTCCATGTGGCTGAGACAAGCAAGCGAAAGGATGGTTTTATGTGTTGTCCATGCAGTCTCTGTATGAATAAGTATACATACTCTTCCACAGACAGGCTTCACGAACACCTGTTGCGAAATGGTTTCATGCTTGGTTATTATTGTTGGACCAAGCATGGAGAAAGAGGGGTTATAATGGAAGAGAATGAAGAAGAGGAGGATAATGACAACTATCCTCTGTTCAATGAACACGCTGATACTACAATGGGGGAAGACGAAGTTGAAGAGGATGCCATCTTTGATGAGCCCGACGATGATCTTCGTCAGGCCATTCATGATGCACAAATGGACTGTGGAAGTGAAAACGAGAGGTTGAAGTTGGAGCGCATGTTAGCCGATCACAGCAAATTGTTGTACCCAACTTGTACAGATGGCCAGAAAAAGCTCGGTACGATACTGGAAATGCTACAATGGAAGGCAGAGAGTGGTACTACCGACAAGCACTTTGAAAGTTTGCTGAAAATAGTTAAGAAGATGCTTCCAAATGAAAACGAATTGCCCTCTAGTACGTATGAAGCAAAGAAGGTTGTCTGCCCTCTAGGATTAGAGGTGCAGAAGATACATGCATGCATTAATGACTGCATCCTCTACCGCGGCGAGCACGAAAATTTAAATGCTTGTCCTGTATGCGGTGCATTGCGGTTTAAGATTGGGCGAGATGACCCAGGTGAAGTTGAGGGCGAGCAAGGTTGTCCAAGGAAGAGGATTCCTGCCAAGGTGATGTGGTATGCTCCTATAATACCACGTCTGAAACGTTTGTTCCAAAACAAAGAGCATGCCAAGTTGTTGCGCTGGCACAAAGAAGAACGTAAAAAAGACATGATGATGAGACACCCCGCTGATGGGTCCCAGTGGAGAAAAATCGACAGAGTGTTCCCGAAATTTTCGGATGACGCTAGGAACTTAAGATTTGGTCTAAGTACAGATGGATTTAATCCATTTGGAGAGCAGAGCTCCAGTCATAGCACTTGGCCTGTGACTCTATGTATATATAACCTTCCTCCCTGGTTGTGCATGAAGCGGAAGTTCATTATGATGCCAGTGCTCATCCAAGGCCCGAAGCAACCTGGCAACGACATTGACGTGTATCTGAGGCCATTGGTGGAAGAACTTTTACAGCTGTGGAGTGATGAAGGTGTGCGTGTGTGGGATGAGCACGAGCAAACGGAATTTGATCTACGAGCGCTCTTGTTTGTAACCATCAATGATTGGCCTGCTCTTAGTAACATCTCAGGACAGTCAAACAAGGGATACAATGCATGTACGCATTGTTTAGGTGAGACTCAAGGTAAACATATAGGTAACAAGATTGTGTACCTGGGCCATCGTCGATGGCTTGTACCGAGGCATGCAGGAAGAAAGGAAGGCCGACATTACAAAGGTGAGGAAGATATTCGGCGGAAGCCTACTCGACCTTCTAGTTCTGTTATACATGATATGGTCAAGGATTTAAAAGTAATATTTGGGAAGGGTGCTGGAGCACTATCTGTTCCGAATGACGCTCAGAACCACGTTCCCATGTGGAAGAAGAAATCTATATTTTGGGAGCTGCCCTATTGGATAATGCTAGAGGTTCACTCTGCAATCGACGTGATGCACGTGACAAAAAATCTTTGCTTGAACCTGCTTAACTTGTTGGGCGTGTATGGAAAGTCAAAAGATACACCGGAAGCAAGACAGGCCCATCGACGTATGCATTCACGAGACGACGATCATTCTGATAATCATCAAGGTCCTGCGAGCTATGCTCTTACGAAAGAAGAGAAGAAAATATTTTTTGAATGTCTTCGCAGTATGAAGGTTCCATCTGGCTTCTCGTCGAATATAAAGGGAATAATAAACATGGCAAAGCAAAAATTTCAGAACCTGAAGTCTCATGACTGTCACGTGATTATGACACAATTACTTCCGGTTGCATTGAGGGGACTTCTAAAAGAAAATGTTCGAGTACCCATTGTGAAGCTATGTGCATTCCTGAATGCAATTTCTCAGAAGGTTATCAATCCACTTACTCTAAAAGATTTAGAGAATGATGTGGTCCAATGTCTTGTCAGCTTCGAGTTGGTGTTCCCACCAACCTTCTTCAATATTATGACGCACCTTCTAGTTCACCTGGTGGAAGAGATACGTGTTCTCGGTCCTGTATTTCTACACAACATGTTCCCCTTCGAGAGGTTTATGGGAGTCTTAAAGAAATACGTTCATAACCGTGCTAGGCCAGAAGGAAGCATCTCCAAGGGCTATGGAACTGAGGAGGTCATTGAGTTTTGTGTTGACTTTATTCCTGATCTTAAGTCGATTGGTGTTCCTCAATCGCGTCATGAGGGGAGACTGCGTGGAAAAGGCACGCTAGGAAAGAAAGCAATCATATGTGAAGACGTGGATTCTTTCACTCGAGCACACTACACAGTTCTGCATAGTTCCATCTTGGTGGCTCCGTATATCCAGCAACACAAGAATGATTTACGCTCCAAATACCCAGAAGATGAGATTGATGGAGTACACATCAGGACTTTTGGCGGTTGGTTACAGAAAAGACTGATGAATGTCACCACAAATGAACTACAGCTATACTTATTGGCCAAGACACCGTCTTCGACTATATTGACTTTTAAAGGGTACGAGATAAATGGAAATACATTTTACACGGCCGACCAAGATAAAAAGAGCACCAACCAAAACAGTGGTGTCCGCTTTGATGCAATAGATGGCTGCAGTGGGGAAAAGGTAACATATTATGGTTACATAGAGGAGATATGGGAACTGTCCTATGGACCTTCATTTAAGATTCCTTTGTTCAAGTGCAAATGGTTCAACCTAGATGGCGGTGTAGCCGTAGACACACGGTACGGAATGACTACAGTGGATTTCAAGAATCTTCATTACGAGAACGAACCATTCATTCTAGCCAGTGAAGTGGCTCAGGTTTTCTATGTGAAGGACATGTCTACCCTACCAACAAAAAGAAAAGATAAGCAAGCGAATACATCAAACGATGAGCCAAAGCGCCACATAGTTCTTTCAGGTAAAAGAAACATCGTGGGAGTGGAGGACCACACAGACATGTCAGAAGATTACAATAAGTTTCATGAAATTCCGCCCTTCAAAGTGAACATTGACCCAACCATCAAGTTACTTCAAGAAGATTGTCCATGGTTACGGCGCGTTCAAAAGAAAGGGGCACACAAGAAGAACAAGTGAACAATACATAGGGATGTTGTTGGTGATGTGTAATAATGTATTAAACCTTTTATGTAACTGTGTCCATGTGGGAACCTCTCAAACCTCAGCTTCGACCGTCCAAACACAGTTCCCCCTGCATACAGCCCGACGGTGGCTCGTGAGTTTGAGCGCCACTTCGATCCAAGCAGCGGTAAGACGTCTCTGATGATCTACAACCGTCCGGCAAGACGTCTCTGATGATCTGCAACCGTTTGGAACGGTCGCAGGTCATCAGAGACGTCTTGCCACTGGTTGCCCAAAGATGCCTCTCCGAGTGACGCTGGAATGTTTTGTGTTTGAGCGCCACTTCGATCCAAGCAGCGGCAAGACGTCTCTGATGATCTACAACCGTCCGGCAACACATCTCTGATGATCTGCAACCGTTTGGAACGGTCGCAGGTCATCAGAGACGTCTTGCCGCTGGTTGCCCAAAGATGCCTCTCCGAGTGACGCTGGAATGTTTTGTGTGAGTGAGTAACCTGTCTGAGGAGGGCGGCTATATATAGGGTACGTGTGCTTCTTTAGTCCCGGTTGGTAACACCAACCGGGTCATGTGGCTCACGAAGTGGTCGTGATACTGCTGATCCAACAGCTCACAATCCCTCAAAAGAAACACACCCCTGATCCAACGGCTCACAAGCGCTCGAAAGAAACACACGATCCGTGTGCTTCTTTAGTCCCGGTTGGTAACACCAACCGGGACTAAAGACGGGCTTTGCGGTCACGACACGTGTCCTCCCCCAGCGCTTCCCTGGGCACGTGTCCTCCCCCAGCGCTGCCCTGGAGGTCTTTATATATTGTCGCCGACGGGGTAAACCCTAATCCACCATTCCTAGCCACGAACGCATCGTCTCCACGAGATGGATCCGCCACGCCCGCCGCAGCGCCTTCTGGACGAGGTCGAGCGTGCTCGGCAGAGCGCGCTTGGGCGCAACCGCGGGAGTCTATCCCGCCGTATGCCCACGAGCCCGGCGTGGAGAGGAATGCCCAGCTACCGGCCTCCTGCTCCACCAGGTGCCGCCGCACCTCCACCTGGCGGCGCTGCACCTCCACCAGGCGCCGCCGCTCCTCCCGCGGAGGAGGAGGACGACGACGACTTCGACTGGAGCGACGACGGGGAAGAAGGTTGTGGGTTGCAGATACAGGAGGCCATGGAAGCCTCCTTCCAGTCTATCCGCGACTACCCTGTCCAGCGAGCCAAGACTTCCTACCAGCTCAAGGCGAAGGAGGCTTCCGATCTGGATTGGGCGCTGAAAGACTCATCCTCCATGGATCTTGCCCTCCGCCGCAAACGTGCGCGCGAGAACCGGGCGGCCGCCCACGGGGCTGGCTCCTCCCGCCGTTCCCCCTAATCCTACGGCCTTCGAGCCAGCAAGTCCGTTTATGTAGAACCATCCATAGTTTTTGGAAATTCGACCACCTTAGATGAATAGCCATGCTCTCCATTTTATCCACGACTCATTAAGTTGGGACCAAGCGTTGAGTTCCCTTTCAATTAAAATGATAAAAGAAAACAAATACAACAAAAGAAAAAAGAAACAGCAAAAAATGTAAAAAAGCCCAATAGTCGCGGTTGCAGCAAACAACCGCGACTAAAGGCCCCCCGGGCTTGGCGCCAGAATTTAGGCGGCCCAGGTCGACCTTTGGTCGCGGTTGTTGGCTGCAACCGCGACTAAAGGGTCTTTGGTCGCGGTTGCAGCCAACAACCGCGACCAAAGGTCGATTCCGCGCGGTTTAGTGGGGGAGTTTGCGGAAGTTTTTGCAAACTCCCCCAAATCGAAGCACACAAACGCCTCCGGGCTCCCACGACGCACAACGCCGGCGAAGCCCTGCTCCGGCCAGCCGCCGCGCCGTGGTGCCCATCTCCGGCCAGCCGCCGCGCCCGCACGCCGGTGCCCATCTCCGCCGCGCCGTGGTGCCCCTCCAGCAGCCGCGCCCCCACGCGCGCCCCTCCCCTGCCTCCGTCGCGGTGCCCCCTCCAGCCGGCCGCCGCGCCCCAACGCCGGTGCCCATCTCCGCCGCCGTGGTGCCCCTCCAGCCTTCGCGCCCCCACGCCGCGCGCCTCCCCTGCCTCGCGCGCGCCGCCGCCGGTAGGTCTTCCCCACGCCGCGCGCCTCCCCTGTACTTAGTTAGGTTAATTTAGTTAGGTTAATTTAGTTAGATCAATATAGTTAGATCAATATAGTTAGTTTAATTTAGTTAGGTTAATTTAGTTAGATCAATATAGTTAGTTTAACTTAGTTAGGTTAATTTAGTTAGGTTAATTTAGTTAGTTAGGTTAATTTAGTTAGATCAATATAGTTAGTTTAATTTAGTTAGGTTAATTTAGGTTAATTATTTGTCAAGTTAGTTAGGTCAATTTACTTAGGTTAATTTAGTTAGATCAATATAGTTAGAAATCATTTTATTAGTATATCATAAGTTAGTTAGGTCAATTTACTTAGGTTAATTTATTAGTATATCAATATAGGTAGAAATCATTTTATTAGTAGATCAATATAGCTAGGTAAATTTATAGATATAAGTAAGGATTTAAATTTGTAATTGTTTATCATATATACTTTGTAACTTTTTGTATCAAATTTGTTAAATTTGTTATTGTTTTTGTCATACTTTGTATCAAGCACATGTGGATACTTTGTATCATAATTTGTTAAATTTGTATCAAGCACTTTGATACTTTGTATCAAATTATTGTTTATCATAATTTGTTAAATTTATTGCGTGTAGGAACATTCAGCTATGGATCACCCTTTAATTGTGCGAGACGAGGAAGGAGAAAACTTATTCATGCAGGATATTTTTGAGCATCGCGATGCAAATGCTGCCGGTGGAGAAGGCGCCGTCGACGATCGAAACGAAGATTTTGAGCAATTTGCATCACAATTTTTAAACCCGTCTGGTGAGGGTATTTTAGAGGAAGAAGAAATAACAGCCTCCACCTCGAACACCCTCCACCTCGAGGTTTATATATGAATTCTATATTTGCTTGAACACAAAATGCATTAACTGATTTGTATTGCACTTATTAACGCATTATATTTCTTACTTTAGGCGTCCACCTTGCATAAAAAGGCTAAGAATCAAGCTCCTCGAGGCCCAGCGAAAAGAATGACTAGCGAAGATGCAAAGTTACCAATCTATAAAATTGATGTAGATGGCGATCCGGTGGAACCGATAGAGAACCGCAGAAAATATATTAGTCAAGCTGGAGTTATTGTTAGGGACGAGGTCCCGATCTCCATAGCAGAATGGCTTAAGCCAGCAGGCGTTGCCGAGGATGACCCTTGCTATGTCCACCAGCATTATAAAGATTTCTGCTTTGACACACTCTTGCAGCATTTTAACCTCCCGGATGGTATTGAGCCCGCCTTGAAGTTGAAACTCAAGCACTGGACTCTCTCCAAGATGGCCGACGCCTTTCGGAAATATAAGCAAACATTATGGGCAAAATATGAAAAGGTTGATCCAGATTTCAGTCAAAAAAAACTGGTGAAGCTAAGAGATCACTGGGAAGCCTTTAAGGCGTATAAGACCTCGGCTGCGGCTGTGGCCCGATCGGAAAAAAATAAGCTAAATGCTGCGAGTAAGACACACCACCATAACTTGGGGCCAGGTGGTACAGGTCAGCCATTCCTAAGTGGCTAGCCATGGAAGATAAACTCGTGGCTGCAGGTTTCACTCCACAGACATACAGCTGGCCCGAAAGGTCCAAATTCTGGTTGTTCGCGCATGGCGCAACGTTGAACGAGGAAGGGAAGATTGTCCCGAGGGTTGAAAAATACAAGGCAACAGTAGTAGCCATGGTCCCAAAAATTGAAGATGCAATAAAGGAAGTTCTAGCGGGTACGTGGGAACCCTATAGAGAGGAAGACGAGCTGGCACGGGCCCTAGGGAAACCTGAACACTGGGGACGTTTACGAGGCTTACCCGGCGGTGCCACCTTGAAAAAACAGTATCCGCAGCACGCTGACACTTATAGAAGCCGTGCAAGAAAGAAGAAGCAGGGTGAAGAGCGGATAGCGAATTTGGAACGCCAGATGAAGCAACTCATTAATGAACGCCAGGTGCAGCAGCCCCAAGATCCTGAAGTCGTGGATGCTCGATCTCAGCTTAGAAGCAGCGTGGGTTCCACGCAACTAGAACTCGATGCTCGCTACCCGTGGATGATATCACGGAACCGACACCATGTGAGCTACATACGCCTGTGAGCAACATATCCATGAAGGTGGCGGTCGGCTATGCTTTACCGATTGTCGACACAGCAAGCTACCATAATGGTGTCATTCATCCTGGCTATGCTGTTGTCGGGGTGGATGAAATTGTGCCGGGATCGGAATCATTGGCTCTTGAGATTCCTGGAGGTAACGGTGAGGAGGCATTGTGCGATGTCAATGGTGGTTTCGTCCAGTGGAACAAGAAATACATCAAGTTCTCAAAGCCACCGACTCAGCAAAGCCCACCCTGCCGGGGTATCGATGAGACACATCCATCTCCGGCACCGCGTGACAGGGACCCCACACCGGAAAATAATCTAGAGGACCATCTCAGTCAGCAAAGTCCATCTCCATCTCCATCTCCGGTACGGAACCCCCCACCGGAAGTGTCCGTACCGCTTAAACGGAGAAGGCGCGCGTCTTCCCCGGTCAAGAGGCGACCTGCTAAAAGGGCCACAACGCCTGATCTGAGGCAACCTTGGCAGAAGACTCTTGACCAAAACGAAGCAGCCATCGAGGAGCATAATAAATCATTGTTCGCACCGAAAGTGCCGCCGCCAACATTTACCGAGGGCTATACTGCAGCGGCTTGTCATAAAGTCATTGACAACTTATATGTCCCTCCAGAGAAGCCGCCATCTGACTATGTCCGTTCTATTCAGAAGTCATATGACGAGGTGACGGCGGCGGAGGCGCCGAAGAAAGGTGAACAAGACGCAGAGTCAGTCCCGCCGCCGGCGGCAAACGAAAAACAAGCAGCACCATCGGTCCCGCCGGCGAAGGAAGCTACAAAAGCAGCACCATCGGTCCCACCGCCGCCGAAGATAGGTAAACAAGTTCCCCAGCTCGGAGAACAACCCGTACGTTCTGTCCCCCCGCTAATTGTCCCGCCGCCGACGAACAAAGATAGTCGAGTTCCCCAGCGCGGAAAACAACCAGTACAATCTGACCCTAAAGAGCCGATGGTGTTTGACATAGAGGTAATCCGTCGTCTTGCCGCCGAAGCGCAAATGCCTATAGATGAATATGCTTCGAGATTGAATTTTGAGACTGCACCACCAGCTCCTCCAGTAAGAAACTTCGTTCCGGGGAAAGCTTTGGTGCAAATCAGGGGCCTTCCAACAAAAATGCGTACTCTGCATCAATGGTACATGAAAAATGCAAAGAAGACATCTGCTATCGTTCTGAAATGTAGGGAAGACGATGAGCACTTCTTAGAAGACTACAATCACACTGTTACGTTTAGCGAACTTTTTCAGCTATACAATCTGCGGGCACTCGACAAATCTATCATGAGTTCCTATTGCCTGTAAGTGATTTATTTAAGTCTTTACCTAGTCTCGTTCATTGTTTGTAATTATTCTCACTTTAATCTTTTGTGTGCTATATTATGCAGATTGAAGATGCTCGAGCTCAAAAAGCTGAACCAGCATGACATTGGGTTCATTGACCCGGATAAATATAACGAAGAAACCATAATAAATCCCTTGTATAACAAGAACACACCGGATGATTTGCTAAGGGTGTTCAAGCGATACCGCGACAAAAGAACTATATATTGGCCTTACCACTTCCGGTAAGTTTTAGTGTCTTCTACACATTCTAATTTGCTCACCCGATGTTAAGTTTAACTGATGAGTTATGCATGACTGTGCCCAGCTACCACTGGATTCTTCTTGTCATTAGACATCACGAAGGACTTATTCATTCACTTGACTCATTGAGGTATCATCCTGACACTTACAGGAGTTGTTTCGACTTACTAGCAAGGTACATTCATTTCTTACCGCCTCTGTCATTCATATCTTGATGTCAAGTCATTAACGAATAACTCATTTGTGAATGTTCTTTGTCGGGCAGAGTTTGGGAAAGGTTTCGAGCGGAAGATCCTGAAGGTGGGTGGCGCCAAAAGCTGGATTGGAAGTTAAACCAAGTAAGTACTGCTACCTCTTCGTCCACACAACATTTCTCATGCATACTTCATTATTATTGACTGAAATCTATTCTTGTATAGTCTTGCATGGAGCAACCAAAGGGAACTGAGTACTGTGGATTCTTCGTTTGCGAGTATATATATGTATTAGTCACCGAGAAATGGAATATGAGAAAGGATGCAGAGTTGGCAAAAAAGCGCGAGAGGCTACCACTCGACCACCGCTTCAGAGCAATTGGAGAGGAATTGGCGGGATTTTACCTTTCAGAGGCCTTACAGGAGAAAGGAGAGTACTACGATGCTGAAAGCATGAAATCGTTAAAGTAACTTGTTGTTTTGCTTCAACTCTTGTACTACGATAACTCTTGGCGCATCAACGAACTCTTGTCTACGATCTTCAAGTATTACTTAATTTAATTGTATGTGTTATAAATATGTGCATCGACTTCATACGACACGGGAACGGTTACGACATCGAAAACGTTACGGTTACCGTAACGGTAACCGTCACGGTTACCGTAACGGTTACCGTCACCGTAACCGTCATCGCAACGGGAAGGGTTACCGTTACCACGGGACACGGGAACCTAGCTATAACCAAACCCCGGCATATATAAACCCTAAACCCTGCAATTAAATCGAAAAAGAAAAAAAAACCAAAACCCTTTGGTCCCGGTTGGTGCTACCAACCGGGACCAAAGGTCCCAACACCCCACGTCCCCCTAAAGCCCACGTGGAGGGACCTCTAGTCGCGGTTCGGAATCCGCCGCGACTAAAGGGTGGGGGCTTTAGTCCCGCCAGCCTAGTCGCGGTTGCCCAACCGCGACTAAAGGTCCTCTGGAACCGCGACTAGAGGTCATTTTTCTAGTAGTGAGTTAAACGGAGATCTGAGAGTTAGCATCCGTCGTTCCAAATTCTCTCCTCATCTCTCGTTCCCGGCCCAGGAATGCAAATCATGTTTGCACACACGACAGCATGGCCCCTATGAGGTGCGGGTAACCGTCGCTTGGTCAATGCTTATCCGAGACAAGCGCTCTATCTCGAGGGACCAGTGTGTGGTTGATGGCCATACCACCGAGGAGATCATCCATGGAGGAGGAAGACAACAAGGATGGACACTACTTAGTCAGCATCGGGCGTATACTCCATCAAAATCGCAGCAATACAAGAGAGATCTGGCTTGAGTTGGCCGTTGCGAGCGTATGGCGTGGTAGCTGCAAGAGACGAGGTGGATCGTAATCGCAACATCCTCTTCTTCCGTAAAAGGAAAACTACCAAGAACTTACTCCAGAGGCAACATGTATCTTCTTATTTCTATTCTCAATTTTGTGGCTCCTTGTTTAATTATGAGGAGACACATTTAGAAATATGCATGTAGGAGTAGCACCAAACAAGGGACAAAGACATTTTTTTCCGCTAGCTTTATTAGCAAAACTGAATGCAAATGCATGATCCTTTTTTGCGCTTGACTGGTCCGTCTCGGTGCGATTGTTACCGTGGAATAGTGTCGGCCTAGAGCGTGGGGCAGAGGGGCGACCGCCTTGGGGCCCGAGTGGGGTAGGGGGCCCAACCAAATTAATGCTTGTGTACACTTTGATATGTCCAAGGAAAAAATAAATCAAAGACAAAAACCAGCTAGGGTAAAGCCCATGACCGGATAGAGCTCATTGCTTAGATCAAGGAGCGTCGTTGCTGCACCTTCAGGTGGTACACCATCACGAGGATGCTCATTTCAATGCCAGTGACACTGTTGACTAACCAAAGGTCAATGCAACACCAAATAATGTAGCACACCAACATGTTGTTGTCTGCTTAGTGTTTTAGCGACAAAATTATTGGCACCCTTGGCTGCCCCGATGGGTGACACTAGTTCACACCTGGTGGTGGCGTCGATAAGGTCATATGAAGGGTTTAAAGCTGGTATATAGGTCGACAAACATGAAAAGCACCACGAGACTCAAGAGTACAATGACCCACATAGTATTCTCAAAATCATTTTATATATATATCTATTACGGAAAAGACCTCCTAGTCAGGGTGATGCCTACACACCTTTGATTTGACTGACTTGTGTACGCAAAAAGAGACTACGGAAGGGGACAAGGGTTGTCAATATTAGAGATTTTTTGAAAAGTATTTAAAGAAATTCAAGTCATATCCTGGCCATTATGACTATTTTAAAAAGTCGATGAGAAAGTCAACTAAAAAGTGAACCCTAAAAATGATGAACAATACTATTTTTTAATTCTGAAACCAGTTTTGTACACCAAAAATACGTCCTTTACTAGAAAACAAGGTAAAACGGGGTATATATATACATAATACCATGGTGTGTAGGTATCACCATGACTAGCAAATCGTCTCTCTTATCTATTATGTCCGAGAAAGTATTAATCTATATAAATTTTTTATTTGTTCCGTAAATGAAAGTCTTCATAACAAACCGTATATGTCGTAGGAAAAAACACCTGGTCTTCGTCTCAAAATCACAACTTGCTCGGAATTGGCCAGTTTAATTATACTGTTAGTCTCTTTCCAGTGGGATCTCTAGAGGATGTAATAAAGCTGTGATAATTAAGTATTATGTTTTATAATATGCATAACTTTCTATCTAAAAAACTTACATCAGAAGTTGTGCACACTAGGATAATAGAAAGCACATTTTGATGAGCCTAACAGATCATATCGAATGAATGCGAATGTTGTAGAATCTATAAAAAAAATTGATCGTTGGTGTTTGGTTTAAGTGTTTATATTTCAATATCAAGTACGTAGAACACACTTGTTGTCAGATTATTATTGAACACAATGCACTTTGTAGGACAGAGTCAAGCTAATTGTCCAATTTATGCTCTGGAATTTTCTCTAATTTGCTTCCGTATTGATACCGTACAAAACAAAATAAAGATATTTATAATAGTATACTAATTATATATGTCTCCCGATAATATTAAACATAACTAAGTCTTAACTAACCTATAAATAATGAGGAGGCTGAAAATTATTTTGATTTTTTAGCCTTGTGTCTATATATCAAACTAATGTAGTTTTGGTTACAAAATTATTTACAACACAATGTAAATTATTATTAATATGCAACACAAGACAAGAAGTATACACATAAGATGTATACTTAGTTAAGTGTGCTAATAACTACATATTGAGAATATATATGCTAGAATGTAACATATAATAAAATTATGTTATATTGACATATAAGAGTTTGATATAATTATACTGGTTTAAATCACCCTGGTCCAAAATTATTTTGGACCGGCCCTGCCGTGGTACCTGCTCGTGTGGAAATCTAGCTAAGAGTGAAGGGTGGAACAGAGTCTAAAGATAGGCCGTTGATGAGCCAACCCTGCTATTTCAATAGCTTCAGCTATCTTGGGCTACGCAGTCTACATACCCCTATTGAGGAGGACCGTTGCACAATGGTGTTGAGCTCAGAGGAGATTGAAGACTCAGTACAGACAACTATCTTGGGTATCCATGTTCCTGAAAGGAGACCAAGTCCATTTGAATATGGCGGGCGAGTTGTTTGCTCCTCTCTGCCTCAAAGCAAACGAAAGTTGCCAAGGTTGACTTATACTCAAGACCCCTTGTTTCGGCAGGTGGTGCTTGATAACGGAGAAATTACTACTTGTTCAAAGGGTTATGTTAATAACCTGTCAAGGAACGTTGTCTCTGTGAAATTGTGGGGAAAGCTTGAAGTCGTGGTACAAGCGAGATCGACCCCTTGTTTCGGCAGGTGGTGCTTCATAACGGAGAAATTACTACTTGTTCAAAGGGTTATGTTTATAACTTGTCAAGGCACGTTGTCTCTGTGAAATTGTGGGGAAAGCTTGAAGTCGTGGTACAAGCGAGATCGCCATCTAGGGCAATGGCTGGTCGGGTGGCAGTGTCCTTCAAGGCCTAGAAGTGCGACATAAGGATGACTCCAACGGGGCGACGCATCGAGTCCGCGTCGGTCCGTTCCTGTCCGCGAGGGCCAAAAAGACGGCCCAACGGGGCGACGCAAACGGACCGTGCGTCGCATTTTGATCCGCCGCGCGTCCGCCCCGACGCATCCCTGGCGGATCAAAAACGCGTCGGGGCGGTGACGCCTCGTGTCCGCCCCGTTGATGTCTACGCACGCTTCTATTCTTGTAGACAGTGTTGGGCCTCCAAGAGCAGAGGTTTGTAGAACAGCAGCAAGTTCCCCGTTCGACCCCAAATTTGGGCCAGGGATGCGTCGGGGCGGACGCGCGGCGGATCAAAAACGCGTCCGCGCGGTGACGCCTCGTGTCCGCCCCGTTGATGTCTACGCACGCTTCTATTCTTGTAGACAGTGTTGGGCCTCCAAGAGCAGAGGTTTGTAGAACAGCAGCAAGTTTTCCTTAAGTGAATCACCCAAGCTTTATCGAACTCAGGGAGGTAGAGGTCAAAGATATTCCTCTCAAGCAACCCTGCAATTAAGATACAAGAAGTCTCTTGTGTCCCTAACACACCTAATACACTTGTCAGATGTATAGGTGCACTAGTTCGGCGAAGAGATAGTGAAATACAAGTAATATGGATGATTATAAGTAGTAACTGCAATCTGAAATAAAGATGGCAGCACGCAAACATGTAGCAGAACTTGATGTAAACGGTGTTTCAATGCTTAGAAACAAGGCCTAGGGATCATACTTTCACTAGTGGACACTCTCAACAATGATCTCATAACTGAATAAGTAAAAGCTACTCTTAAACACTCTCTTGTTGGATAACAAACACCATTCATTGTGTAGGGCTACAAAAGCACACCTCAAGCCGGAGTAAACAAGCGCCACAACGTCATAAAGGAGTCACACACGGTGCACACACTGTCACCTTTACACCGTGGAGAGTACCGGAGTTCATATTAAAGTAACCTATAGAGTGCATAATAGATAAAGAGTAACATCTACATATTCAACTAGATTAGCACAACTGAACACAAGTAAATACTGCTCGGGATTATTCTCCTTCTTGATGAAGCAAGAGTACTATGCGTAGGGCTGCAAAAGCACACCTCAAAGTCTGAGTAAACAAACACCACAATTCCCAAGAATAAGCCATGATACATGTCTAAATTATTCATAGAGTCACACAAGTACCACACTGTCACCTTGATACCGTGTTGTCACAATGACTCCAGAAACTAGACAAAATCACTTGAGTAGCATAAACATTATTAATGTATTCAGCGATACTAGCAATACACATGATCACATAAAGATCACACCATGGGAGAGAGAGATGAACCACATAGCTACCGGTAGAGCCCTCAGCCTCGGGGGAGAACTACTCCCTCCTCATCATGGGAGTCGGCAGCGGCGATGAAGATGGCGATGGAGTTGATGGAGATGACTCCGGGGGCAATTCCCCGTCCCGGCAGCGTGCCGGAACAGAGACTTCTGTCCCCCGAAACTTGTCGTCGATGGCGGCGGCGCTGCGGAACTCTTCTGGAAATATGACTTGGTCCTTTAGGGTTTTCGCGTCTGAGGCAATATATAGGCGAAGGGGCGGCGTCGGTGGAGTCCCGAGGGGGCCACACCATATGGCGGCGCGGCAGGAGGTGGGCCCGCGCCGCCAGGTGGTTTGGCCGCCTCCTGGCTCCTCTTCGTCTCTCCTTCGGACTTCGTGTACGTGTTGGAAAAATAGGGACGTGGCCTTTTGTTTCGTGCAATTCCGAGAATATTTGCAGAAGTGATTTTCTGGAACCAAAAACAGCAGAAAACAGGAACTGGCACTTCGGCATCTTGTTAATAGGTTAGTCCCGGAAAATGCATAAAAATGATATAAAGTGTATATAAAACATGTAGCAATTGGTATAATATAAGCATGGAACATCAGAAATTATGGATACGTTGGAGACGTATCAAGCATCCCCAAGCTTAGTTCTACTCGTCCTCGAGTAGGTAAAACGATAACAACAAATAATTTCTGAGGAGACATGCTTTCACACAATCTTGAACAATATATTGCAAGGCTCATGTCATGAATGAAGTGACTCAAAGCAATGGTCTATAGTTTGCTAACAAATAGATAAAGAGTAAACAATGAATCATATAAGCAAAAACTTTTCATGAATAGTACTTTCAAGACAAGCATCAAAAAGTTTTGCATAAGAGGTAACTCATAAAGCAATAGATTCAAAGTAAAAGGCATTGAAGCAACACAAAGGATGATTAAGTTTCAGCAATTGCTTTCAACTTGTAACATGTATATCTCATGGATAGTTGTCAACATAAAGCAATATAACAAGTGCAATAAGTAAACGTGTAAGAATCAATGCACACAAAGTTGACACTAGTGTTTGCTTCTAAGATAGAAAGGAGTAGGTAAACTGACTCAACAATAAAGTAAAAGATAGGCCCTTCGCAGAGGGAAGCAGGGATTAAATCATGTGCTAGAGCTTTTTAAGTTTTCGAAAGCATATAGAGAGCACAAAATAAGTATTTGAGAGGTGTTTGTTGTTGTCAACGAATGGTAGTGGGCACTCTAACCCCCTTGTCAACCAGACTTTCAAAGAGCGGCTCCCATGAAGGACGTTATTTCTACCAGCAAGGTAGATCATCCCTCTTCTCTTTTGTTTACACATGTATTTTAGTTTCTTTATAGATGACACTCCTCCCAACATTTTGCTTACACAAGCCATGGCTAACCGAATCCTCGGGTGCCTTCCAACATTCACATACCATGGAGGAGTGTCTATTTGCAAAATTAAGTTGCTTACTGATAAATCAGGGCAAAACATGTGAAGAGAATTATTAATGAAAGTTGTAATTAATTGGGGCTGGGCACCCCGTTGCCAGCTCTTTTTGCAAATTATTGGATAAGCGGATGTATATGTCACTAGTCCAGGTGAAAGTCTGTCAGAAGTAAATGACAAGATTGAAAGATAAAACACCACATACTTCCTCATGAGCTATAAAACATTGACACAAATAAGGAGTAATAAAGTTTTGAATAGTTTAAAGGTAGCACATGAAATATTTACTTGGAATGGCAGGAAATACCACATAGTAGGTAGGTATGGTGGACACAAATGGCATGGGTTTTGGCTCAAGGTTTGGATGCACGAGAATCATTCCCTCTCAGTACAGAGTTTAGGCTAGCAAGGTTGTTTGAAGCAAACACAAGTATAAACCGGTACAGCAAGAATCACATAAAAACATATTGCAAGTATTATAAGACTCTACACTGTCTTCCTTGTTGCTCAAACATTTTACCAGAAAATATCTAGACCTTAGAGAGAACAAATATGCATCCCAAGTCTCAACAAGCTCTACGGTAGTTCTCCACTACTAGGGTTTAACTACATGATGCAAGAGCTTAAGCATGATCTACTTGAGAGCTCAAAACAATTGCAAAGCATCAAATCAAAACAAGACAATGATCTACAAGAATGCATATGTCTTTTCCAATACCAACTACTACATGTAGCATTTTCTTTCTTCCAAACAAACACCAATTAATTTATTTAAACATAAACTCTCCAAATGATAATATAATGCAGCAAGAGAGTATTTATAAACAAGTGCTAACAGCTCGAAGAGATGCACGAAAAACAGGAGCTAAAAGCACTGCAGTAGCTAGTTAAGAATACTCAACAAATATAAGTGAAGAACATGAGTATTCACATGAAAAAACGGAGCGTGTCTCTCTCCCACACAAGGATTGCTAGGATCCGAATTTATTCAAACAAAAACAAAAATAAAAGCACACAGACGCTCCAAGTAAAGCGCATAAGATGTGAAAGAATTAAAATATAGTTTCACTAGAGATGACCTGATAAGTTTGTTGATGAAGAAGGGGATGCCCAGACGCTTGAGTCTCTCTGAATATGGTTGGGATGAACCACGGGGGCATCCCCAAGCTTAGGCTTTTCACTCTTCTTGATCACATAATATCACCCTTCTCGCTTGATCCTTGAAAACTTCCTTCACACCAAACTCAAGACAGTTCTCATTAGAGGGTTAGTGCATAATCACAAATTCTCATATTCTGTGATGACACAATCATTATTAAAGCTTCTGGACATTAGCTACAGCCACTGATGCTTTGTGGAGCAAAGAAATCCACTCAACATAGTAAAAGAGCGAATGCAAAACAAAAGGCAGAATCTGTCAAAAACAGAACAGTCTGGAATGACGAATTTTTTTGAGGTACTTAAGTTGCTCAGATGGAACTTGTCCAATTTAATGAAAGTTGCGTACATATCTTAGGAAGATGCGTGATTTTTTACAGAATTTTTAGAATTTTCTGCAAGGAGATAAGCTCAAAATCGTGACAGCTAAAAATCTGTCTCTGCGCAGAAATCCAAATCTAGCATCAACTTTCAATAAAAGGCTTTACTTGGCACAACAATGCAATAAAATAAAGATACAAAGGAGTTGCTATAGAAGTAACAAGCACCTTGACTCAAAGCAAGAAGAAAAAGAAAAATAACAGAAAATAAAAACCATGGGTTGTCTCCCATAAGCGCTTTTCTTTAAAACCTTTTAGCTAGGCATGAAAATTTTGATTATGCTCTCATATGTATAAGAGTTGAATATAAGAGAGCATCAAAAGCAAATAACAAACACATTTAATTCTAACCCACTTCCTATGCAAAGGAATCTTGTAGAAAAATAAATCGATGAAGCACAAAGTGACTAGCATAGGAAAGCAAAACAATTGCAACTTCAAAAATTTCAACATAAAGAGGGGAGACTTAATATTATTGTGATATATGAAACCGTGTCTCCCTCTCTCATAAGGACTAGTAGGTCTTAAAGCACCCAGCAAATAAAAGCAAATCAAGAGAAAGCTCAAAACCTTCATCATAAAGAGAAAAAAATTTGTAACATGAAGATTTCTATAACCATACTTTCCTCTCTCAAAATAATTTTCAGAGGCATCATGAATAAACTCAACAATATAGCTATCACATAGAGCATTCTTATCATGATCCACATGCATAAAAGTATCATTACTCTCCACATAAGCATGAACATTATCATTAGTAATAGTGAGAGTAAAAGTATCACATCCATCATTGTAATCATCATAAATAGGAGGCATAGAATAATCATAATAAACTTTATCCTCCATAGTAGGTGGCACCAAAATACCACTATCATTATAATCATCATAAATTGGAGTCAAAGTATCATCAAAGAAAATTTTCTCCTCAAAACTTGGGGGACTAAAAATATCATATTCATCCAAACCAGCTTCCCCAAGCTTAGACTTTTCCATAGCATTAGCAATAATGGTGTTCAAAGAATTTATAGTAATACCATTGCTACCATCATGCAAACAAGCCTCCATAGGTTTTTTAATTTTCTCTTCAAAAGCATCATGTCCTAATTCAATATAAAGTTCATAAAGATCTCTAATTTTTTTGTTGTTTTCCATTAAGCCTAACTAGTGAAAATAAAAACAAGAAACAAAAAGATATAATTGCAGAATCTAAAGGAAATAACTTCGAGCACTCACACACTAGCAACAGTACTATAAAATAGCTTAGTAGCCAGAGGATGTGAATACCTTTTACCTTACCTCCCCGGCAACGGCGCCAGAAAATAGCTTGATGTCTACGCACGCTTCTATTCTTGTAGACAGTGTTGGGCCTCCAAGAGCAGAGGTTTGTAGAACAGCAGCAAGTTTCCCTTAAGTGAATCACCCAAGGTTTATCGAACTCAGGGAGGTAGAGGTCAAAGATATTCCTCTCAAGCAACCCTGCAATTAAGATACAAGAAGTCTCTTGTGTCCCCAACACACCCAATACACTTGTCAGATGTATAGGTGCACTAGTTCGGCGAAGAGATAGTGAAATACAAGTAATATGGATGATTATAAGTAGTAACTGCAATCTGAAATAAAGATGGCAGCAAGCAAACATGTAGCAGAACTTGATGTAAACGGTGTTTCAATGCTTAGAAACAAGGCCTAGGGATCATACTTTCACTAGTGGACACTCTCAACAATGATCTCATAACTGAATAAGTAAAAGCTACTCTTAAACACTCTCTTGTTGGATAACAAACACCATTCATTGTGTAGGGCTACAAAAGCACACCTCAAGCCGGAGTAAACAAGCGCCACAACGTCATAAAGGAGTCACACACGGTGCACACACTGTCACCTTTACACCGTGGAGAGTACCGGAGTTCATATTAAAGTAACCTATAGAGTGCATAATAGATAAAGAGTAACATCTACATATTCAACTAGATTAGCACAACTGAACACAAGTAAATACTGCTCGGGATTATTCTCCTTCTTGATGAAGCAAGAGTACTATGCGTAGGGCTGCAAAAGCACACCTCAAAGTCTGAGTAAACAAACACCACAATTCCCAAGAATAAGCCATGATAATGTCTAAATTATTCATAGAGTCACACAAGTACCCACACTGTCACCTTGATACCGTGTTGTCACAATGACTCCAGAAACTAGACAAAATCACTTGAGTAGCATAAACATTATTAATGTATTCAGCGATACTAGCAATACACATGATCACATAAAGATCACACCATGGGAGAGAGAGATGAACCACATAGCTACCGGTAGAGCCCTCAGCCTCGGGGGAGAACTACTCCCTCCTCATCATGGGAGTCAGCAGCGGCGATGAAGATGGCGATGGAGTTGATGGAGATGACTCCGGGGGCAATTCCCCGTCCCGGCAGCGTGCCGGAACAGAGACTTCTGTCCCCCGAAACTTGTCGTCGATGGCGGCGGCGCTGCGGAACTCTTCTGGAAATATGACTTGGTTTTAGGGTTTTCGCGTCTGAGGCAATATATAGGCGAAGGGGCGGCGTCGGTGGAGTCCCGAGGGGGCCACACCATATGGCGGCGCGGCAGGAGGTGGGCCCGCGCCGCCAGGTGGTTTGGCCGCCTCCTGGCTCCTCTTCGTCTCTCCTTCGGACTTCGTGTACGTGTTGGAAAAATAGGGACGTGGCCTTTTGTTTCGTGCAATTCCGAGAATATTCGCAGAAGTATTTTCTGGAACCAAAAACAGCAGAAAACAGGAACTGGCACTTGGCATCTTGTTAATAGGTTAGTCCCGGAAAATGCATAAAAATGATATAAAGTGTATATAAAACATGTAGCAATTGGTATAATATAAGCATGGAACATCAGAAATTATGGATACGTTGGAGACGTATCAAGCATCCCCAAGCTTAGTTCTACTCGTCCTCGAGTAGGTAAAACGATAACAACAAATAATTTCTGAGGAGACATGCTTTCACACAATCTTGATCAATATATTGCAAGGCTCATGTCATGAATGAAGTGACTCAAAGCAATGGTCTATAGTTTGCTAACAAATAGATAAAGAGTAAACAATGAATCATATAAGCAAAAACTTTTCATGAATAGTACTTTCAAGACAAGCATCAAAAAGTTTTGCATAAGAGGTAACTCATAAAGCAATAGATTCAAAGTAAAAGGCATTGAAGCAACACAAAGGATGATTAAGTTTCAGCAATTGCTTTCAACTTGTAACATGTATATCTCATGGATAGTTGTCAACATAAAGCAATATAACAAGTGCAATAAGTAAACGTGTAAGAATCAATGCACACAAAGTTGACACTAGTGTTTGCTTCTAAGATAGAAAGGAGTAGGTAAACTGACTCAACATAAAGTAAAAGATAGGCCCTTCGCAGAGGGAAGCAGGGATTAAATCATGTGCTAGAGCTTTTTAAGTTTTCGAAAGCATATAGAGAGCACAAAATAAGTATTTGAGAGGTGTTTGTTGTTGTCAACGAATGGTAGTGGGCACTCTAACCCCCTTGTCAACCAGACTTTCAAAGAGCGGCTCCCATGAAGGACGTTATTTCTACCAGCAAGGTAGATCATCCCTCTTCTCTTTTGTTTACACATGTATTTTAGTTTCTTTATAGATGACACTCCTCCCAACCTTTTGCTTACACAAGCCATGGCTAACCGAATCCTCGGGTGCCTTCCAACATTCACATACCATGGAGGAGTGTCTATTTGCAAATTAAGTTGCTTACTGATAAATCAGGGCAAAACATGTGAAGAGAATTATTAATGAAAGTTGTAATTAATTGGGGCTGGGCACCCCGTTGCCAGCTCTTTTTGCAAATTATTGGATAAGCGGATGTATATGCCACTAGTCCAGGTGAAAGTCTGTCAGAAGTAAATGACAAGATTGAAAGATAAAACACCACATACTTCCTCATGAGCTATAAAACATTGACACAAATAAGGAGTAATAAAGTTTTGAATAGTTTAAAGGTAGCACATGAAATATTTACTTGGAATGGCAGGAAATACCACATAGTAGGTAGGTATGGTGGACACAAATGGCATGGGTTTTGGCTCAAGGTTTGGATGCACGAGAAGCATTCCCTCTCAGTACAGAGTTTAGGCTAGCAAGGTTGTTTGAAGCAAACACAAGTATAAACCGGTACAGCAAGAATCACATAAAAACATATTGCAAGTATTATAAGACTCTACACTGTCTTCCTTGTTGCTCAAACATTTTACCAGAAAATATCTAGACCTTAGAGAGAACAAATATGCATCCCAAGTCTCAACAAGCTCTACGGTAGTTCTCCACTACTAGGCTTTAACTACATGATGCAAGAGCTTAAACATGATCTACTTGAGAGCTCAAAACAATTGCAAAGCATCAAATCAAAACAAGACAATGATCTACAAGAATGCATATGTCTTTTCCAATACCAACTACTACATGTAGCATTTTCTTTCTTCCAAACAAACACCAATTAATTTATTTAAACATAAACTCTCCAAATGATAATATAATGCAGCAAGAGAGTATTTATAAACAAGTGCTAACAGCTCGAAGAGATGCACGAAAAACAGGAGCTAAAAGCACTGCAGTAGCTAGTTAAGAATACTCAACAAATATAAGTGAAGAACATGAGTATTCACATGAAAAAACGGAGCGTGTCTCTCTCCCACACAAGGATTGCTAGGATCCGAATTTATTCAAACAAAAACAAAAATAAAAGCACACAGACGCTCCAAGTAAAGCGCATAAGATGTGAAAGAATTAAAATATAGTTTCACTAGAGATGACCTGATAAGTTTGTTGATGAAGAAGGGGATGCCCAGACGCTTGAGTCTCTCTGAATATGGTTGGGATGAACCACGGGGGCATCCCCAAGCTTAGGCTTTTCACTCTTCTTGATCACATAATATCACCCTTCTCGCTTGATCCTTGAAAACTTCCTTCACACCAAACTCAAGACAGTTCTCATTAGAGGGTTAGTGCATAATCACAAATTCTCATATTCTGTGATGACACAATCATTATTAAAGCCTCTGGACATTAGCTACAGCCACTGATGCTTTGTGGAGCAAAGGTATCCACTCAACATAGTAAAAGAGAGAATGCAAAACAAAAGGCAGAATCTGTCAAAAACAGAACAGTCTGGAATGACGAATTTTTTTGAGGTACTTAAGTTGCTCAGATGGAACTTGTCCAATTTAATGAAAGTTGCGTACATATCTTAGGAAGATGCGTGATTTTTTACAGAATTTTTAGAATTTTCTGCAAGGAGATAAGCTCAAATCGTGACAGCTAAAAATCTGTCTCTGTGCAGAAATCCAAATCTAGCATCAACTTTCAATAAAAGGCTTTACTTGGCACAACAATGCAATAAAATAAAGATACAAAGGAGTTGCTACAGAAGTAACAAGCACCTTGACTCAAAGCAAGAAGAAAAAGAAAAATAACAGAAAATAAAAACCATGGGTTGTCTCCCATAAGCGCTTTTCTTTAAAGCCTTTTAGCTAGGCATGAAAATTTGATTATGCTCTCATATGTATAAGAGTTGAATATAAGAGAGCATCGAAAAGCAAATAACAAACACATTTAATTCTAACCCACTTCCTATGCAAAGGAATCTTGTAGAAAAATAAATCGATGAAGCACAAAGTGACTAGCATAGGAAAGCAAAACAATTGCAACTTCAAAACTTTCAACATAAAGAGGGGAGACTTAATATTATTGTGATATATGAAACCGTGTCTCCCTCTCTCATAAGGACTAGTAGGTCTTAAAGTACCCAGCAAATAAAAGCAAATCAAGAGAAAGCTCAAAACCTTCATCATAAAGAGAAAAAAATTTGTAACATGAAGATTTCTATAACCATACTTTCCTCTCTCAAAATAATTTTCAGAGGCATCATGAATAAACTCAACAATATAGCTATCACATAGAGCATTCTTATCATGATCCACATGCATAAAAGTATCATTACTCTCCACATAAGCATGAACATTATCATTAGTAATAGTGAGAGTAAAAGTATCACATCCATCATTGTAATCATCATAAATAGGAGGCATAGAATAATCATAATAAACTTTATCCTCCATAGTAGGTGGCACCAAAATACCACTATCATTATAATCATCATAAATTGGAGTCAAAGTATCATCAAAGAAAATTTTCTCCTCAAAACTTGGGGGACTAAAAATATCATATTCATCCAAACCAGCTTCCCCAAGCTTAGACTTTTCCATAGCATTAGCAATAATGGTGTTCAAAGAATTTATAGTAATACCATTGCTACCATCATGCAAACAAGCCTCCATAGGTTTTTTAATTTTCTCTTCAAAAGCATCATGTCCTAATTTAATATAAAGTTCATAAAGATCTCTAATTTTTTTGTTGTTTTCCATTAAGCCTAACTAGTGAAAATAAAAACAAGAAACAAAAAGATATAATTGCAGAATCTAAAGGAAATAACTTCGAGCACTCACATACTAGCAACAGTACTATAAAATAGCTTAGTAGCCAGAGGATGTGAATACCTTTTACCTTACCTCCCCGGCAACGGCGCCAGAAAATAGCTTGATGTCTACGCACGCTTCTATTCTTGTAGACAGTGTTGGGCCTCCAAGAGCAGAGGTTTGTAGAACAGCAGCAAGTTTCCCTAAGTGAATCACCCAAGGTTTATCAAACTCAGGGAGGTAGAGGTCAAAGATATTCCTCTCAAGCAACCCTGCAATTAAGATACAAGAAGTCTCTTGTGTCCCCAACACACCTAATACACTTGTCAGATGTATAGGTGCACTAGTTCGGCGAAGAGATAGTGAAATACAAGTAATATGGATGATTATAAGTAGTAACTGCAATCTGAAATAAAGATGGCAGCACGCAAACATGTAGCAGAACTTGATGTAAACGGTGTTTCAATGCTTAGAAACAAGGCCTAGGGATCATACTTTCACTAGTGGACACTCTCAACAATGATCTCATAACTGAATAAGTAAAAGCTACTCTTAAACACTCTCTTGTTGGATAACAAACACCATTCATTGTGTAGGGCTACAAAAGCACACCTCAAGCCGGAGTAAACAAGCGCCACAACGTCATAAAGGAGTCACACACGGTGCACACACTGTCACCTTTACACCGTGGAGAGTACCGGAGTTCATATTAAAGTAACCTATAGAGTGCATAATAGATAAAGAGTAACATCTACATATTCAACTAGATTAGCACAACTGAACACAAGTAAATACTGCTCGGGATTATTCTCCTTCTTGATGAAGCAAGAGTACTATGCGTAGGGCTGCAAAAGCACACCTCAAAGTCTGAGTAAACAAACACCACAATTCCCAAGAATAAGCCATGATACATGTCTAAATTATTCATAGAGTCACACAAGTACCCACACTGTCACCTTGATACCGTGTTGTCACAATGACTCCAGAAACTAGACAAAATCACTTGAGTAGCATAAACATTATTAATGTATTCAGCGATACTAGCAATACACATGATCACATAAAGATCACACCATGGGAGAGAGAGATGAACCACATAGCTACCGGTAGAGCCCTCAGCCTCGGGGGAGAACTACTCCCTCCTCATCATGGGAGTCGGCAGCGGCGATGAAGATGGCGATGGAGTTGATGGAGATGACTCCGGGGGCAATTCCCCGTCCCGGCAGCGTGCCGGAACAGAGACTTCTGTCCCCCGAAACTTGTCGTCGATGGCGGCGGCGCTGCGGAACTCTTCTGGAAATATGACTTGGTCCTTTAGGGTTTTCGCGTCTGAGGCAATATATAGGCGAAGGGGCGGCGTCGGTGGAGTCCCGAGGGGGCCACACCATATGGCGGCGCGGCAGGAGGTGGGCCCGCGCCGCCAGGTGGTTTGGCCGCCTCCTGGCTCCTCTTCGTCTCTCCTTCGGACTTCGTGTACGTGTTGGAAAAATAGGGACGTGGCCTTTTGTTTCGTGCAATTCCGAGAATATTTGCAGAAGTGATTTTCTGGAACCAAAAACAACAGAAAACAGGAACTGGCACTTCGGCATCTTGTTAATAGGTTAGTCCCGGAAAATGCATAAAAATGATATAAAGTGTATATAAAACATGTAGCAATTGGTATAATATAAGCATGGAACATCAGAAATTATGGATACGTTGGAGACGTATCACCCGTCCCCACCTGGCAGCGACCCCGCGCCGGTCAGCCTCCCCTGGCCCTGGCCCAGTCCTTTTTAATGGCAGGGGATAGGGACGGGCAGCCCCCACCTACCCCCACCCACTCACTTCACTCCACCACCGCTCCCTCTCCGGCGACCAAACCCCTCCCAAACCTAGCCCTCCGGCCGCCCAGCTCGCCACGATGCCGCGCCGGTGGTGGGGCAAGACCAAGAACGACCACGAGGCCTCATCGTCATCAGGCCGCCGCCGTCGCCGCATGCGCACGCCCACCCCGACGCCATCCCCTGAGCGTGCGCCCTTCCCCGCCGTGTTCCAGCTCGCGCCGCCGGGCGCGGCGGTGCGCGACCGCGTCTACGTGCGCAAGGAGGACTGCCAGTGGTACTGGGACCACGCAGTCCCGTTGCCGTGGCCAGATGCCAAGCTCCCAGAGCATTGGCATCTGAACCCGCAGCGCATCCCGGTGCCCCCGATTCCGATGAGCGACCGGGCACGGGAAGAGGAGATCGAGCGCCGCCGCCGCCTCCCCCGCGAACTCCGGAACGACCCCGCGTTCGCGGCCACGTCCCGCAACTGGACGGAGTGGTTCCGCGACGAGCACAACCTGCGGCGGCAGGCGCTGTACACGAGGGCGCCGACGCCGCCATCTGGGCGGTGGTCTCCGCCACCGCACACACTGCGCCGCGACGCGCCGCCGGTGCCGCGCCGCCAGATGCGGATCGGGTCTCCGCCACCGCCCCCTGCGCCCGTGAAGACGGAGCCGGAGCTCACTGAGGAGGAGCAGTTGGAGGCCATCAGGCTGGACTCCCTCAGGACAATGGCGGAGGACGAGGAGCGGCGCTGGGCGCTGGTCCTCGCCCAAGTCGCCGAAGAGCAGCAGGCGGCGGCGGAGGCGCAGCAGGCGGCTGTCCTCGAGCCCCAGGAGCAGTGGCACGAGGACATATAGGTGGAACTGCCGCCTCCGCCTCCGCTGCCGCAGGGGATGATCCCGCAGCGGTGGGTCTTCAACGGCCACGACTGGGAGGTCGCACAGGAGGCGCAGGAGCCGCCGGCCGCCGTCCCGCAGCGAGGAGGGCCGCCGGCGCACCTGTGGCAGGAGCCGCCGTACATCATCCTCGATGATGATGATGAGGAGGACAAGAAGAAGAAGTAGAAGCCGCGAAGGGCAAAAAATTTAGGCTAATATTTTTATTTTGAAAATATTATGTAAACAGGCCGTTTGTGGCCTATCTCCCCTAACTATCAATGAAAAAGGCCCATATAGGGCCTGCTTAGTTGCAAAAAATACTACAGGGCGGACTTGATGCGTCGCCCCGTTGGGGGCACTGGCACCAAGGGCGGACTGGGCCTGTCTTTTTGGCGACGCAAACGGACCAAACGCGGACCAAACGCGCGTCCGTTTGCGTCGCCCCGTTGGAGTCATCCTAACCGAGGACAAGTGTCAGCTTGGCGATTCAGAGCTGAAGATCATCGTTGCTTGGTCCGTCTTGTTAGTGACAGGTCCTACTTATGATTCCAGTAGTAGTGTGTATGGATTGGATGGATGTAGTTGATGATTTCTTATTTTATTTTTCCCCGGGAGAAATATATAGATTTGTTACCTTCACAACCTACTTTGCTTGCTTGCTGACCTAGAGGGTTGGGGTGCTGTTAAACTGAACATTGTAGAGATGGGTTCAGTTAACATACTCCTTTTAGATACAGGTTAAACCATATCTGCCTTTTCGCATGATAACCAATTACTGCTGAGAGGCAACATACAACTTGAAGTTATCCAAACTGGTGATATGCTCATATTTCAGTCAATGTGAAATAAGACAACTGTGATCACCTCAACGGTCCAGGTCTAACAAACCATGTATTATTGTAGGTAGCAATTTTGTTGCAAATATATATACTGAATCAGGTCTGCAGTTGAACAACTTGTGAATTTTAAACCATGCAGTAAGAAGATCCATACCCATATCATACACAACTTTACACTGATACTACTATATACTCAAAACCATCTTATTAGAACCTTTATAACTGGTAACAAATGTTGAGACTGAACACCAATGTCTGATAATTGAATGACGCACACTCACCAGAATTAAATGTCTGATCAATAACGCATATATATACTAGTAAACCCGTGGAACTGAAAACGCCATATATAGATGTGCCATTGCTGTCGATCGACTCGTCATATGTCGCCACAGAGTTGGTCAGGACGATGCCGTTCCCGAAGTAGCCCCTGGGGAGCGCGGGCACGAAGCGGCGCCGCCCGTCCACGGCGAAGAGCAGCTTCGTCTGCTGGTCCGGGGCGAGGCCCAGCGCGGCGGTGCGCGCGCGCCAGACGAGGCCGGAGAGCGCCTCGAAGGTGGTGCATCGCTCTAGGTCGCCGCCGGCGAGGGCGAGGGCGCGGACACGCTCGAGCCTGTCTGGGTCAAAGCAGAAGGACTGGTACAGCAGCTCCTGCCCGCCGTACAGCGCTGCCATTCCCGAGACGTCGGTGATCTCGTCGAACTCGCGGTGCGGGAAGGAGTTGGCCGGAGGGTCACGCGCGCGGAGCAGGCTGCGGTCTTGAAACGGGGGCACGGTGAGCTCGGTGGCGCCGCGTGCCATCTCGGCCCAAGAGTTGACGAACTCCATGGCGCCCAGGCCGTCGAACATGCAGTGGTTCATGGTCAGGCCAAGGCTGAAGCCGCCGCACTTGAACCTGGTCACCTGCAGGCAAATAAAGTTACTTTTTCCGATTACTACTAACTCAAGTACTACAGGGTTGAAAATTGAGCAGATGCGTCTTGACTAATTTGAGTGTTCAATGTTAACTAGTAACTTTGTGCATAATTGATGTTGATGTAAAATGTGGACTTTAGCTACTGTAACTATATGATTGAACTACTTGGTGAATGACATGTTGTTGTCATGAGGTAGCAATAGAAAAAGGGATATGGTATGGTTTGGTTGATTTATAGGTAGAAGTAGTTGGGCTAACTATGTAGGAAGAAAACGTTTTCAGATTTTGTAGTTCTCCACAAAGTATTACTACATGTACGTACGTGATAAAAAATTTTGTCACTACTCTACTCTCTACTATGATTAATTAATTTTAGCTGCATGACGCATTGGATTCATACTACAAACCCAGCTGGTCCGTCATGAGCTTTCCAGGGAAACGCAGTAGCACGAGGAGTGTGCCGTCATGGGCGGCATCTCGAGGATGTTCTTGGCGCCTGGGACAGAGTAGACGAGCTGGCCCAGCGTGGCGGGGTCCGCTTTTTTACCTCGCAAAGACCAAAAGTTGGACGCTTCAGTCCGAAGCAAGTTTTACAATGTCTGCCTTAAAAGTTTTCTCCATCTGTAGCAAGTTGCTTGTTTTCTCCGCCTATGGGCTGAAATATATTACTTTCTCCGTCGTCTTGGTATTTTTTCACCAATGTCGTGTCTTTTAGAATCAACATCACAATCAGGTTTTGATCAAACAATTAATGTTACTACTAGACATGCACTGCCGCCACATAACCGGTTGAAACAAGCAACAGCAACGACATATACATATTACTACTCGATGTCAATGATCACCGATTCAATTAATCACAGAAAACAACATCAAATTCCCCACATGTCTGCTCACACCACGTTCAAAGAGCAGGATCATGCATCATACAACCAGTTCTTCCAAACGAACGTGCTGCAAACTGATCATACATATGTAGTCAGGTCCATGCTTCTTACAAGGATGATCACCAATCGACACACAGAGACAAAACTATTTCACAAGTTTCAGTCAACAGCAAGGGTCGGTCAAAGTGGCCATGTGGTCGGCCAGCCTTCAGTGCTTGCCGTCCCATTGGACAAGGCGCCGGAACAGGAGCGCCATGTGCTTGGCCTAAAGCTGCAAAGACAAGACAACCATCAGAATGTATGTATAGACAATGACACCAAAAGCTCTGTTTTTTTGTGAACATGATGTACAAGAACATTGTAACATTACACAAAATAATCAGTGTATCTAGCACCAGATTTTCCCCACTATCAAGTATAGGTAAAAAACGCCTCAAATCAAAACTTAGAGTGGATCCTCCAAATATGCGCCCATCAGACTTTGGAACCTAGCAAGGTAACGACACAAAGTATACTGACAGGGCCAACAATATGGCTGTCCAGTTATTTGCTCTACCGGCGGCTGCTTTGCACACATGAACGCAACAAACGGACACACTCATCAGCTAGAGATGATCTTCCATCTCACTAACAACTGCACTTGCAACAGCGTCCGGAAACAACACTAGCGAGGCTCCGGCCAAAGGCTTTTAGGTCAGGAAAAACCCATGTGCACAAATTACTTGCATGTCGCCCATATGTGTCGTTTTCATCCACTTTGGACACCCAGCAGCTTACAAGATATCTATCAAGGAGTACAAGGCAGCAACACAGGGAGTGTTGTCAATAACTAGTAACTGCTACCGTCCCCAAACTGACGAAAAGATCAGGGTATTAAACCAGCAATACTTTGCCACCACACACTAAAGCTGAAACACACACACAGACTGCTTCGCACCCTTGACTGTGAGATGTATGTATCTGCACCGTTGCACAGGTTTAGAGCAACCAACCATGGATGCAAGACAAAACAATGCCAGGATATGAAACTACTAAAGCAAGATAATGAAAAATCACAGCTTTAGATAAACCAGAACTGAGAGAGCCAACCTCAGAACTGAAACCAAAAGATGGCACTCACCAAGGAGTCGCCCAGGACATGATGCCAGCTAACAAAGCCAACCAGAATTCACCAAAATCTTCAACATGAGGCCTCGATCACCGTTGTCCAGCTAGCGCGTCTAATTCCCATGGTCGGAGAGCTTCGACAGAGCAGTCTGCACCAGCAAAATCAATCACAAGTTTATTCAAAGAGAAACACACGTAAAAATAAAGAATCACATGTGTAAAAGGAAACCAGCTCCCAGGAGCATGCAATTCCTAGATAGATTTTTGCATATACCATCTCGGCTCATGCACATATACTACCAGCTTCTTTTTCCAGTCCTAATTTGCAAAATATCATCTCGGCTTACGCATATAGCAGGAACACAAACGTAAAAAGAGGCTATAACTATGAGATATATGTATCGGCGCCATTGCACAGATTCTGAGTAACCAACCATGGTTGCAACACAAAACGTGGCAGGAAATGAAACTACTAAAGCAAAAATTACAGCTTTAGATACCAGAGATCTGAGACAGCCAACCAATCAAAACTGAAACCAAAAGATGGCGCTCACCTAAGAGCCGCCCAGGACATGCATGCCAGCCAACATGGCCAACCAGATTTCAACAAAAGCTTCTACATCAGGCATCCATCACAGTTGTCCAGCTAGTGCATCAGCTTCTTAACCTTGACCCCTCGGTCGGAGAGCCTAGACACCACAGTCTGCACTAGGAAAGAATAGAAGCATATTCAATGGATGCAAACATACATTATACGATTCAAGAACTATCCTAGCAGCATTGGTTAAAAATAGCTAAAGCATACAAATGCTAGAATGTTAATCAGGAAGAAATAGTTGCTCGAGAACCATGCTAGTGAACTGAGGTAGTTATTATTTATTAAACAAGCATAGGCAATTATTAAGCCTGACCTTTTGATGAAGTCCTATAATTACATCACAGAGATTGTATTATAGAAGCAAAATAGTAGGCAGTCCCAGATTCATAGCCAGCTGAACAGCTTCATCGAGCTACCAATTTAACGTACAAGTTACAACCACCACCACTAAACCTGAATTAGTAGATTCATCAGCTCGATGGCCATGATATCACACAACACCTACAGAGACAAGGGGGTGAACCAGAAACTCACCTAAAACCATGGCACCACGGCGGGAGGAAGTAGTCGAAATGCAGGAGGTACACGTGCTAGGCTTAAAAACTGCAAAGATGAGAGAACCGTCACAATGTATATAGATAATAGCACAAAAGCTCTGTTTTTTTGTGAACATGATATAAAAGAGCATTGGCACATTACACACAATCAGAATGTATCTAGCACCAGATTTTCACATTCTCTATGAAGTATAAGAAAAACCGCCTCAATCAAGTATAAAACCAAGAAAAAACGCCGCAGATTACACAGAAGCCATTTTTTAGGTGATGTTACATGCGAAAAAATAGAGCCAATCTAGTAACTTGACAAGTGCTTGACTTGTATTCTCACTAGCTATGCTGTAACACACATACAAATTAGAAGGATACTTTAAAGCAACAAGTGCTTGCCTAACAAATTGAGTTGTAATACTATAAGATTATATGCCACATCAAAATGGTATCTCAACAAGTAATTGACTTATAATTATGACCAGATAAGCTATAAAACCAAGAGAATACAGTAATCAAAATAAGGATGGTTCTGAGCATAAAGAGCTCCCACTTCCCCTGTCACTGCCTGCGTACAGAGAGACATCAATCTAAGAACACAAATTTAACAATTGACAAGTTTTCATGTACAAGCATGTTTCCAAATACAAAAGGCTACTTATTTGCTGTGGGTAGTCAAATTACTATTTAACCTAGGATTAAAAAACCGTGTAAGCAACTGTGGGACACTGTAAACCACATCGACAGCAACACTAAAGCACCAACAAGTGCTCGGAACAACATTTTTTAACAAGCCACTAAATGTCTTCTTCTGTGAACATGTTGTACAAAAGAACTGACACACTAGACAGCCACAAGGTATCTACATCAGACATTTCCCCTTTCTGCCATGTAAAGGATGAATAATAAGTAAAAACATATTTTGTGAGCAACAAAAGCATCATCAAACCCAGGCATTGACCAGAAGCAAATATTGACTTAACAGAAAGGCAAAGCATCAGCAAAAACATATTAACTTCCCAGTATATTAAGTAAAACTACAATTGTTATGCCAACAAAACAGAAAACGCTCAATGAAAGATCAGTGGTATAAATACCCCCAAACTTGGAGATTTCCTAAAATCATCAACTCCCAAATCCTTAATGGGGCCAAAACCTGTGAGTCACAGGACCTAGAGACCTGTCCTGGAGGCCATGGCAGGAAAGCCATGACCCAGAACACCACCTCAAGACACAAAACAAACTCCTCCGTAACATATTCTCGACTGAGCAAGAACATGTTGCAGCTTCTGCACCAACCACACCAAACCACCATTGTTGGAGAGAGTGAGATTACCTCAATGTCATACTCGCCAGGTCATCCACAGTCGGGGTGGGCGTCCTCTCTGGAGGCTAGTAAGTCGACCAGGTCAGCCTCCTCTCCGGAGGCACCAGCATAAGGCTGCTGCAGAACTCGTCGGACAGATGGTATGAGATCCCCATCAGCGACCAGCCACGAAAGCCCTTCCTGCCAAATCGAGTCGGGATGGAGGAAATCGGTCAACTCATGTTCTTGGGCTTCGGATAGTCTATTCACCTACAAGAAGAAAACATGAGAGTATGAAGTTTTTGCAATGCTCAATAAAATGGCATTGTTACCGAGACAAAGAACACGCAAAGGAAGTTAACAAAATAATCTGTTCAAACACATGTCCATTGTGCACCTAACATACACATAGTTAGAGTAAGGATAGTTAACACAATTGCACTACACATACATATACACCAAGTGATTCATATGTGTGCTAAAAGAAAACATGTTAATAAATCACAACGAATCTACTATGTATACACAGCAGCATATAAAAGGCCAGATGATATAATAAGTTAAACACCTTATGTGCATGTCATATTCAAGCACATCGTTTAACTGTTGCCGATTCGGTTTGCAGTGTTGAATATGCTACAGAACGACCACGAGGAGAAAAGGTAATTATTTATACCATATCAAAGCATGCATGCTAATTGCACAGATAAGTTAGGAAGGTACTATAAATGGTGGATTAGATCAGTCACAGATGCATGAATATATTACATCTAAAAACAGTAAAATGGTGTGCTTTCGTGTAAATGATGGATTAGATCAGTCACAGATGCATGAATATATTACATCTAAAAACAGTAAAAGGGTGTGCTTTCGTGCAGCAAATCTTCTGGATAAGATTAAGTGGTCGAATTCTGAAAATGCATGATCAAGTGGAGAAACAAGTACATTTTAGTTGATAACAAGTATTCCACTTTAAACTGATCTAAAACGAGTTCCGGGCGGGATCTAATCACAGAACTTTCAGATCCTAAAGCTCACTTTTCTAGCATGGGATGTGGTGTATCCAATTCCCAATAAAAGTGTAAGGAGGCTACTAGCTAGCATACGGGTAATCGAACAACCTTTGAGAAACACAAGTCCAGAGTGTATCTGCCTCTTCAGCTTGTCCCCGCGGTCGGAGAGCCTCGACACCACAGCCTGCACCAGCAAATAAATCAGCTCGATCACAAGTTTACTCAAAGCGAAACACAAGTCAAGAATAAAGAATAAAAAGGTGCAAAGGAAATCAGTTGACAGTTGCGCAACACATACACATGAGAACGCATTTATTCCGGTCAAGAAAATACCAGACAAATCTAGTGTAACCAGAGAGCACTAGTACCATAATGAATATCTAAAATGGAGCAAGGCTTAATATATCGACAAATGTTCCACGACTATACATTTATGTCTAGCAAAATAACATAGAATTACTCGAGCATCTTTAGCAAACCTTTGCACAGCAAAAAAAGACTAATGCGGCCAATAACATTTCAGAGATTTAGGCACTAAAATTACAAGGGGAAAGCTGTAAAAGCTCCAATAGAATTCATGCAGGCATACCCTACCAAGAAGCATTAAACATGCACTGAAAATATCAGGGAAGCATAACTATGGTACTGTCTGCACCTCCAGCAACTCGTACAAATTGATCACAAGCTTATTAAAAGAGAAACAAATTTCAAAACAGACAACTCCAGATGTGCAAATAACCAGTTCACGTGCTATATCCCTAAACGTCTCATCACCGAGGAACATAACACGTGAAAAGACAATCAATTTGGTCCAAGAAAGATATCCAGCAAGTGGATATCTATCTGCAGCTAGCAAAAACAGAAGCCCGCATTTGCCGAGAAAAAGTATACATCGTGCAATCCAGTGGACATGATCCAAAAGAAGATTGAGATCCACAAATTGCTGCCATGTTTGCATTTGTTTCTCAGGTCAAAAGTTCAGAAATTTCCAGTGAATTTCAGACGAAAAAATGAGACAACTTTTGTTTAGTCCAATAAGACTGAGACGCAAACACTTGATAATTTTATCCCGTGAAGATATCATCTCACGAAAAAGAAAATGCGTTGGAACAAACGACCAGAACCATGATTGCTACTACTTAAGATGGCTGCTCCTTCATACTGCTTAACTTAGCACCAAGAATAGAAGCACACAGAGTTGTTGTTCAAACCTGATTTACACATTCAAAAAGAACATAAGAAACAAACTTTCCAGCACAATATGCAAATTGCACCAGAATGACACTAAAACATGCTTGCCAGCATACTACCAGCAACATAATTACCTATCAGCAAGACCAACCGATACTGATATCGATGAAGAATTCTGGAAAGACCAAAGCAACACAAGCTAAGACATTTAAAAGCTTGCGTACATATGCAGCAGAATAAACTAGTGACCTTATGTTGAGGATTATAGACCGATATATGACATGGATGGGGAGCTAATGTGCGAGCGAGCAACGACAAGAGACAATAGCACTAAACAAATCCAAATTAGCCTAGCAAATAATTCTTATCATCCCATAGCGGCCTCATCTAGCGTTTGGCAAGAAGTAGATAAGCATTGCAACATGGGGGAGAGACTACCTGCTGGAAGTGCAGGTCGTCGTTTCGTCCAACATGCAGCAGCGGCAGCATCGGGATCTTGGCCGAGACGCGCCCGGGCATCAACCTTTAGGGGCTGCTACATAAAGAAACGAATTTTGCATGCAGTGAGATTGGGATTTCGACTTGAATCTGGCAGAGGGTGAGCGCGAGCCCATACCTTGAGGTCGGCCTCGCCTGTAGACGGCCACCGGCTCGAAGCTAGGGTTTCTTTCGCGGCCGGCGAGGGAGCAGCGGAATCGGGGGCGGATCCTGGCGCTGTAGCGGAGGCGGGGGGTGTAGGGCGCGCTGTCGCCGCCGGATCTCGCGCCCCGGCGAGCACGCCATCCTCGACGGCGTGGTTCCTGGGCGACCGGAGCGGCCTCACCGCCACCCGCTGCCGCGCGCGCCGCCATGTTCGCCAAAGGTCGATCTTGCTCCTCCCGGCTAAGGTTTGCGGTGGGAGACGGAAATTGGGGGTTCCACCCGGTGGAGTCGGGAGAGGGGGAGGAGAAGGAGACGAGGATGCTATCTGCAGCGCGCGGAGTCGCCGGGATCGGCCGGCGACGTTGGCGGCGGCAAAGGGGATGGGGAGATGAACGAAGAGAGGGAGTCAAATCAAATAGACGAAAATTTGTTTTGGTCCAAAATCAAATATTTGTGGCGGGCTCGCAAGAAATCTCCATCAAACGGCCACGATTTCCTTTATTTTTTTCCTCGTTAACCCCGGTCAAAATCCCGTTCAACCCGGCAAAAGACGCCTGGTCATCTAATTCCCCAAATCGCGGAAAGTATCTTGAAAAATGAATTCGAGAATCAGTTGCGATCCCCCCCCCCACACACACACACAAATTTAGAGCATCTCTAGCAGAACCCGCAAAACAGTTTTGTAGTTCGCGCAACTCGCGGTTTTTTGCTTAGCTGTTTTGCGGATCTGCTTTGCGGGTTCTGCTCCGCCGCGCGGCATTCTGAAACTGCATATGCAAAACAGCAAGATATGCATGAATATCATAAAATGTCAAATTACTTACAAATTCGACGTTAATATAGCAAATTAAGTAGTTTCTTGAATCTAAAGACGGCCATTAACTAGTTTTCCATCCGTGTGACCAAAAAATGCCTCCAAAACACCATCCGCATCGTCGAAAGGCCCTACACCGTGCTAGCATCACCACCCCACCATTGCCGGCAGCTCCACCACCAACATCTCCACCACCACCGAGACCTCCACTACCACCGCTAGCTTTTAGCATCGCTTGTTTCCTTCGATGCAATATCTCCTTCCTTGCGATGTCATGCCACTCCAAGGTGACTTCGTGCATGTCACTTCGGTTCATCATCATGATCTTGTTCTCTTCGGCCAAGAGCTTGGCCACGGACTTGTTCTCCTCCGCCGAGGCTCTTTTGGCCTCAATCTCGATCTTCCGCTTCCCTTCTTCACGAAGCACCTCCCACTTTTCTTTCTTCTCTTGAGCTTTCCTCTCGGCCAATTGGTGCTTTGCCTCCAATGTCTTGGCCACCATGGTCTCATTAGATTTCACCATTTCATCGAGCTTCTCTCTCAAGCTTGTTGCCTCAAGTTGCTTTGCCACTCTTTTCTTGGCTTTCTTGTTGCCTTCGGGCTTGTTCTTGTTCCTCCCACCTTGTTCATCATCGGAGTCATCCTCAACATGAATTTCTCCCTTTTTTGGCTCTTGATCCCTCAATTTCCACTTCTCACTATGTTGGAGAAGTTTCCAACAATGATCAAGGACAAATGGCTTCTTCTTGGATGCGGGCATATCCAAGTACCTTTCTCTCGCAATGTGGTCCTACAATGATGAACAAATGGTGAACAATGGTGAACAAGTAGTGAGAACACTACATGAACAATGGTGAATAAACTCACCCAATCACCCTCCACGGTACCACTCGGTGGCGCATTGATCACTTGTTGCAAGCATCCACTCCATCGACCACATGTAGTCTTGATAGTTTCCCAACGGCCTTGTAGTGATTCATAGGTCCGGGGCACCGTTCGGCCATTGCGTGGCATGAGTTGGAAGAATTTGTCCTCCACCCTTTGCCAATACCGGTCTCTGGTTTGATCAACGCCGGCCGTTGCATCGAGAGAGATACTCTCCCAAGCACGGACAAGCATTGGTCCTCCAAAATGGTGTAGTTCGCTCCTCTCCGACTCAGGCCGGCCCCGTCCACCTCCTCGACCTCGTTGTCGTCTTCTCCCGTGCCACCATCGACGCCACCGTCGAACTCGTTGTAGCTGTAGTTGCCGAGCGGAGGCGAGTCGATGTCTACCGACCCAAGCATGTCCATGAACGCTTGCGTGCTGCAAGATGAACGAATTCAGCTCGCCGGGGACGGGCGCGGGGACGGGCTCAATTTTGAGTTCGAAAGTTCATACCTTTCGGTCCCGGCGCCGGGGACGGGCGCGGTGGATGCAGCAGCGGCAGCGGCGGCGGCGCTGGCCCTGATTTTCCTCCCCGCCAGCCTCTTCGGCTTCGCGGCGGCGGGAGGCTTCGCGGCGGCGGGAGTGCCCGCGGCAGCCGCGGCAAGCAGAACTTGGGCCGCGCCTGCGGTGCCCAATCTTCTCCGCTTCGGCGCCGCCAATGGAGCAGCAGCGGTGTCGGCGGCGGCGGCGGCGGCTCCGAGCTCTCCGCGGCCCGCTGGATCTGACGATGGCGCGTCCCCGACGCGGACGGTCACCAGGGACGGGTCGGCGGTGCTCATGGCCGGTCCGGGGCAGGGCGCGCGGTGGCCGGAGTGGGGGAAGAGAAAGAGGTTGCAGCGGCGGCGGGGACGGGCGCGCTGAAGGTTCCCTCGCGCCAACGACACTAGAGGATGAGGTTCCGGCTGCGGGTCGGGGGAGGAAACCTAGCTTTCTCGGTTCGGAGGCGCGGATTCACGGGGGTCTGCAAAATCTTTTGCGGGTTGGGCAAATTTGCCGATTCTGTTCTCCGCCTTTTTGCGGTTTTCAATCCGCATCGGGCGGTTATTATGCGGGTTTGCCCCTTTTGCGGGTTCTGCTAGAGATGCTCTTAGCGTTTTCGGTTGGGGAAAAATCCAAGGCATGAACTACGGGGTCGTTTCAACGGAAGCATGCATATCACGCATGGGTCCAGTTGAAAATCGAACGGTCTGTCTGCTTCTAACCCGATGGTCGGCATCCGATTCCTAAATTGGTTGCCGTTTCGTAATATTGGCGTGCTGAAATCTCGTGTTGGCATGCATGCAAGTGTATTGTGTACAATGCGGACCCAATTTTTGTGGTTTTCATCGTGGGGTGGGGGGTATTTCCTATGAGGTTCCTCTTTATTTATTTTTTGAATTTTTCACATATATTAAACCAGCAAAGAGTACACGATTACATCGGTTACAAAAATAAAACTAAAAGAGACTAGCAAATCTATGATATCTTCAAGCTCTATCTTCATCCATGACACAATCTTGTACTTTTCTGAAGGCAGGCGTAGAACAACGCCGAAACCACCAAAACACAGACCTGTGAATACCACTGAAGTTTCTCCCTTTTTAATTTTGAGCCGCAATGCCAAGGCTTTGTGCACGCATGCAGCCATTAAATTAATCAAGCAACATCGGCAAGAGCACCACCACTGATATTTCAGGAACAAATAACCGAACCACTTTGTCGACGTCGTTGGGAGCCGAGAGAACGAATCATCATTGCCGAAGACGTAGTAGCCGGGATAGATATTGCGAGGACAAACCTCCTCGCGACAACCATGAGAAACACTCCAAGATTGATCTGCCGAAATAAGATCTGAAAAACCATACCTAGACAGACTTAATCTTCCAAATCCACCATTGACGTCGGGAAGGATATCTCGCCGTCGAACGAAGCATGGAAGATACTAGAGGCCTCGAAATCTGAATTTGGCACTATAAGTCGATAATCTTCCTGTGGGATAATTCCTGTTAGTGAAGCGATGCCACTTCAAAGTTACGTGTTGGATTTTCCTCGTTACACCACCATTATATACCCATGTTAGGACCCGACCCTTGACAAAGGGGAAGAGTTTTCGGCCCTTCCTAGCATTATTTTATGCGCCCTCCTGCCCGATAGGCCTAGGGACTTGTACACTCTAGTGTTTCAGCACAAGTTATAATTCATCCTCTTTGTCTAGGTTCATGGTCTTGGATTGACGGTATATGGTCTATTTTCTAGGTGTAGGGATAGGTTATAGATCAAGCTAGGGTGAGGGTCTAGCTAGGTCTAGGATCCCCGAAGGAGGTGCCACTTCAAGATATTAGGGTCATGTTCTCAGTCAAGATATTAGGGACTACATCCCGGGGACTCCCGCAACCTGGAGCGCCAATGTATGAACGATGTGGCGGTTTTCTTCTCTGTCATAGGGACGACGTAGGGCTTCGGTGGCTGCCAATGCATGCCGAAAACTAAGTCCGACTTCCGAATTAGGTAACTGGAGATTTTAAACTCTTCAGCGACGGCGTGGCTATCGTAGCAAAGAAATTATCACGACAAACAAGTTTGTCACCCTGCCGATTTATCGTACCATCATGAAATTAATAGGCGTGAGCACGAAACCGAATCGGTCAACGACAAAAAATCTTCTATCTCCCCATGGTAAGAAATGCACGTACCAACATATCCAGGTGTAGCTCGAAATATTAGTACTACGATAATTATAATGAGCTTGAATTATGTGTAATTTTTTCCTTGAGTAGTTCAACGGGACAGTAGAAACCGACGATGGCGTACGTCGCAAGTTATAACAAACCGATGGACGATGGCGCGTCGTACAAACCGGTGATTAGCTAGGCTAGCGTAGACGATAATCTAGTCAAGTTTTGTAACAACCAGCGGGCTAAGCACACACGTGTGTGATTAGCTAGGCTACGTACGTATTTCGTGGCTAGTTCGGCGTCTACGGCGATACTCGTTCGTACGTGTGTGATTAGCAGAATCAGCAGCCTACCATTCCTGCGCCGATCGATAGCATGCATGTGGATCGATCTAGGGTTGCCCATGTATTGTGCTTTTTCCTCTTTGATAAATCTTTCTAGTAAATGTCCTGTCCTTCGTTATAACAGAACGCGAGCAGAGTTGACGGGACGACTTCGCCACTTGTACCCTTGAAACAGGCTTTTAGGATGACTCCAACGGGGCGACGCAAACGGACGCGCGTTTGGTCCGTTTGCGTCGCCAAAAGGATCCATGTCCGGCCCACGTCCGCCCCTTTCCGGCCACTGCCCCCAACGGGCCGACGCATTGAGTCCGCCCGGCCAGGGTTTTTGATCATTTTCGGGCATGATCGTTTCCACGCCCCCAAAACATTACAAGTTGCGGCCATCGGCCATGTCCCCAGGTGTGCCCAAAACATTACAAGTTGCGGCCATCGGCCATGTCCCCAGGTGTGCCCAAAATATTACAAATTTCGGCCACCGGCCATGTTTTTCCGGCCATGTTGGCCATAGTTCAACACAAATATGTAGAAGGGACCGAGAATAGATCAAACCTGATCCATGTACTGCCTTTGCTTCTTCTCGTAGTAGGCCTTCTTCCTAGGGGTGAAGGTGGAGATGTCCATGTCCATGATCCTGGCCTCCTCGGCGCGTAGGGCGAGTTCAAGGTCTTTGGCCTTGAGCTCCACCTCCCTGGCCTTCACGTCGGCCTCCTTGGTCCTTGCCTCGGCCTCCTTGCCCCTGATCTCGACCTCCGCCGCCCGGGTCCGAGCGTTCTCCTCCTCTATGTCAAGCCTCTTCTTTTGCAATTCGAAGTAGAGCTTCGAAGCCGCCTCTCTCTCGAGGCGTTCCTTTTCTCTCCTCTCTTCCCTCTTGTCACAGGTCTTATCCTTTTGGGATAGGAACCCGCTCAAAGTCTCTTGCAACGCAAGGGTCGTTGCATCGCGCTTCTGCTCGGCCTTGGAGTTGTTCTTCCCCCTTGGCCTCCCGTCCTTCTCCTTCTCCGTTGTGCCCTCTCCCTTGTCAACACCAAGATGTCCCGCTTGTCCCGCCTTCTTGAGGGAGGCGTATAGCTCCTTCCACTTCTCCTGGTCCTTGAGCTCCCGGTAGCAATGGGTCAAGGTGAAGACCTTGCCATATTGAGCCTTGAAGAGATCCAAAGCTTGCAACATTTGCTCCTTGAAGACCGGCTCATTATCGATGTTGATCACATCGGGGCCGGTCGGTAGAGTCTCATCATCCCCGGCATTGTAGTCGTCGCCGTCGTACTGGGTGTTGTCGCAGACCATGTCCTGGAGGACGTCCTCCCCGTAGTAGGGGTCATCGTCCTCCTCGTAGTACCTGGGGTCACCCGGCGATGGCGTGGGCACAGTGCCGAACAGGTTACGCGCGGGGGCGACCACTGGCGGGGCAGCTGCACGCGCCTCCGCAGTCTGCGGCGCGGGCGACTGTGCGACCAACGGTGTCGCAGGCGGGTTGAGAACGAGGGCAGGTACCTCGACCGACTCGTCGGAGGTAGGAGAAACCCGCGGCGGCATGGTTCCAGGGACGAACCCGTGCGCAGGAGATGGCGCAGTCGCGAGCGGTTTCGACCTTGGAGGTCGGGCCGTGGAAGCGTTGGAGCTGGCCGCGGTAGAGGAAACCCCGACCGCCGCCGCAGTCGCTACCCCAACCGCCGCCGCGGACGGGGTAAGTCCAATGAGGAGGAGGGCAGCTGTCGCGGTCTTGGTCACGAGGTCGGCGTTGTCGTCGTCGCCCTTTTCCTCGGCGGCGGCCCTGGCGGCGGCGTCGAGCCTGTCCTGCTTCAGCCTCCTCCTCCGTTGGCCCCGCTTGGCCGTCTCCTTGGCCCTCTGCTCCTCCGTGAGCTCCTTCTTCACTTTCTTCAGCCGGGGAGCAAGCCCGGCGGCGTCGTCGGCCAGCTCTAGGCTCTCGGCGGCGGCGGCGGCGGTCTTGGCGGCGGCCTTGGCGATCCTGGAGGCGGCGGCGGCCATGGGGTAGGTCTGGACTGTGGATTTTGCCTCCAAAAGCGGACCAGGGGAGGACACAAAAGAACTCCGTTTCGCGTCCGGGGCCGACGCATCGGTGGCCCAAATTTGGGCCAGGGATGCGTCGCGGCGGACCAAAAAACGGACCGCGGTCCGTTTGCGTCGCCCCGTTGGGCCGTGTTTTTGGCCCTCGCTGACACGAACGGATGCGCGCGAACTCGATGCGTCGCCCCGTTGGAGTCATCCTTAGCATACTTCATAAGTATAACATACACGACCGAACCGATACAAGATGGCGGGAGGTCCTGTTCCAAAGCAGGCCACAAGGAAAAAGACAACAATAGTGTAGGGAGAATGCCAAAAATGCAATACCACAAGTTGGAGCGTACGCACCTACCATACCACTGATTTTATCAAGATTCGTGCGACAAATTTATTAACGAATTTTTAAATCTCAATGCATTATCAATAATTGATAGATTTGTGTAATTTAAATTTTAGATTCATGTACTAACATTAATTTTCTGTGCACGCATTGACAAAAATAATAAAAACCATGCATTAACATATATTTTTAGTTTTTTTTAACATATAAAATAGTACGAATAATATGATTCGTTGTCAACAGTCATGGCGGTAGGTGTGTACGCTCCTAGTTGCGGGAAAACCGCGTTGGGAGAACGCCCCCAACTCCAATCGAGCAAGAAAACCAGAGTAGTCACACCTAACACTAGGCAACCGAGTCTACCAACCATGAACAGAACTGCATGTCCCAAGGAAACTCTCGGCCACCGTTGTAACCAACAGACCAACTATCACTAGAGGCAACCACCTGCCCTCTCAATTCGGTGGCTTTGAAGTGAAAGTTTTGCACCATAAGTCGACAATCTTCTTGTGGGCTATTCTTGTTTGTAAAGTAGGTGCTTTTCAAAGTCATGTATTGAATTTTCATATTTGCACCACCCTCAGATACCCGTATTAGAGTCCCACGACAAAGGGAAAGGTTTTCAACCCTTTTCTCGCATGATTTTATGTGTCCAATGGGCCCCACCATGTCTACCACATAGCTTTTTCATCGAAATTAGTTATTTCATGTGGCATTCCTCTTTATTTATGTTAAAATAGGCCACTGAAACATGAACAATCCAAACATTAATGCCAACTCATTACAATAGTTGGGTCGGTGAATATTTTGGACTCTATCCATGAACCCTAGTTTAAACCCAAGATTTAAACTATAGACTCTGACCCCTGGCTACACCCTATTCACTGGACCCCAAGCTCTAGACCTGAAACCTAGATCTAAACGGTAAACATGGACCATTGCTCTGGACCCTAGGTAGTGGCATGCAAATAACGCCGAAAACGGGTCACATTCACGGTGTCAACACCATATGATCCCCTAGTAACCATTTACCAAGATCTAACGGACCATGAATCGTTGTATGGTGGCTGAAATGCAGAAAAAGTTCCTTAAGTATTGGAAGCTATCATACTTGACAATGTGCATTCCGGTGATACTTGATCCTAGATGCAAGTATAGGTTCTTAGAGTTCAGTTGGAAGAATGAAACAACACTTGATGGTTCGAAATGCTTGACTAATGTGAAGAAGACATTCAAGGAGATATTCAATGCGTACTCTTCACAAGAAAAGGGTGACTCAAACAGTCAGAATGATCATCAAACTCAAGCGTCTTCACAGCATGATTTATGGGCGAGCTGGGGTCAACATGTGGATGAGCAGCAAAGGCATCGTACTAGGCAAACCGAGCTTGACATGTATTTCAAGGAGGATTTAGTATCTCCAAATGCTAATATTGACATTCTAGAATGGTGGATGGTCAATAGCCACAGGTACCCAATTATCTCTCGCATGGCACGAGATATCTTGGTTGTTCCTGCTTCAACGGTTGCTTCCGAGTCAGCTTTCTCCACGGGAAGTAGAGTAATAAGTGACTATCGGAGTCGGTTGAATAGCGAAACCGTCAATGGCTTAATATGCTTGCAAGATTGGATGCGCCCATCAGGTAAATGACGCCCCTCTTGAGTATTAAATGATGCCTTTTCAATAAATTTACCGATTCGCATTGTTATCTTTTCAGGTGGAATTGATCTCACAACAATAGTCGAAGATTTGAATAATGAAGATGAGATGCTCAATGCTACTCCATAATTTCAGGTAATAGGTTAGGCTTGTGTTCTTATCTTGTCTTCTACACGAACTTGTAGCTTTGATACAAGAAAAGATGGCACTGCTTACTTTTCCTTCATTCCCTGATGGAAAAGATGGCACTGCTTGTGGATTGTTACAAGCTAAGTGATGTACTGAATTTTAACTAATCATCTCTTTCTTTTTACAAGTGGAGGGTGCGTGGATCCTAATGTACTTTAAATCTTGATGTGAGCAGGTGGAAGGGAGACTAGCTGGCCTTGTAGATTGATGTCCATCATGCTTGGTTACATCAAATGAAACTTCAACAAATCCGCATGAATCCAGTGTAATGCTACATTAATTAATTGTGGACTGAAAGTTTGATACGCATGAATCCAGTGTAATGTTTCTTGCATGATTGGCAGTTTGGCACTAGACTTTTAATGGCCTGTAACCTGTACCTTGAAGTATCTCAAAATTACCTGTAGCCTGTGATTTATCATGCAGTTTGTAGACGCATATGTACCTGCCTGGTGTTGTTTATGAATTTGTCTGCGCACATGCATGCAACAGTGGATCGATCGATCGATCCGGCGTACGCAGCGGGCAGGTACCGTTTTAAAACAGAGAAACAACTATTGTACGTACGTACGTACTGAGGTACGGGATTCTGACGGGACAGGTGGGACATCCCGTCACATCCCACCAAAATTTTCACTCATGGGATAATTGGGTTGTGGGGCAACGGGATAGTTGGATTAGTAGTTGTGGTGGACACGGACGTCCCGGTTTCTTGGTCACTGCTTGTGGCGAGACCAAGCTGCCGAACGGAAAAGATGGCACTGCTTGTGGACTAGAAATATCTATTTCCAATTACATATTGTTTTCATTGTGGAAACAAGACAAGTATAGTACACCTCGTTTGAATTAATAATTGTTTAAATAATTTTCTTTTACCAGGGAGACAAGAATGGTGCAATGGTATCGATTATACTATATATATATTATACAATACATAGAGAACGAATTGAGAGCTAGCTAAGCTACAAGGAAAGAAACATCAAGACCTAAATTTGCTAGGGGAAGCTAGAGACGTACTACTACGTCAGTTAGCAGGAACTGTAGACCCTATATATAGCTAGGCGGCTCCAATCTTTGACCCGCATCTATAGTTCCCAAACAAAACAAAACTTAGGCGATCGGGAGGCGATCCCATCTGCGCTCGACTACACCGGCCGCCACCGGTCCCTGCCTCCTCCGTTGGCCACTCCGGCGACGCGAGGAGGTGGGGACCATGGAGCTTCGGCGCCGGCCTGTAGTTAGGGTTTGCCTAGTGTTTTCTTGGGGTGCCGTTGGGGTGGTGGGAGCGGCACCCGGGGAAATAAATCTGCCTCAACTCCACTCCCACACCGGCGGCGACCTTCACGGTGACGCCTCGGAGTTGATGGCAACGTGTGCTGCTTGGTCCTTCAGATCGGCAGCTTGGTCTTCTCGCCGTTCTTCAGATCTGGCGAGATCAGTTTCTCGTTGTGTCGCTGGCGTTCGTGGTTATTCGTGACGACGCTGGCGGCCGGGGCGAGGTGGTTCTTCTGGAGCGAGGATGCTGGTCCGGAGGTGGTGGATCTGCCGTTCCTCTCCGATTTCGTCGATGGGAGGCGATAGATCTTGGTCCAAGACAGCACGGGGACGTCCCCCGGTCGACGTGCCACAGCGACATGTGCCTTGCTGCGTGCAGCGGGCTTGTTCATCGACTCACAAAGCCTCGTTGGCGATGGTGCTTTGTCGGATCTTGCAATGGTGGAGGCTCGGCGTCTTTTCCGGCGTTTACCTCGGCGCTAGAGTTGGGCGACGGCCGCTCGCTACGGTGGCTGCAGGAAACCCTAGGGATCGTTTTGTATTTCTCGATCTTTTAGGTTTTTATCTGCAAATTCAGGATAATCATTTTATCCCGGTTTGTCTTTTAGTTTCCATATATGTTGCTTATTGTAACTTGATTTTCGTTTAATGAAATATGTGGTTGCTCTCAAAAAACAAAACAAAACAAAACTTTGACCGGACCAGAATGCGTCCATGTGGATCACATCAGGCACGCATGAATCCACTTGGCCTGTCCGTCGGCTATCATCTATTTTGCACGAGAAAACTACATATTGCAACCATAGTGCGGTTAGGGTTTCAAAAAATCACTGTGCTATTTTTTTTTTGACAAAAATCCACCCGCCGTGCGTGCGTAACAAAATTGCAAGAAGCACTGATCCGTCCGCTAAGGGCGTGTTTGTTTCAGCTTTTGCTAGCTTTTCACAGCTATAAGCCGGCAAATCGAACCAAACAGGTCTGCTTCAGCTTTGGGCTTTAGAAAGCCAGCGAGGGAAATACACGGGGAGGAGAAAGCTGCTCTGGAGCAGCTTCGCGCCGCTTCCCGCAAAGGGCAGCCAAACGTTTTCATAGAAGGTCATATCGTTGCCTCATATTTACAAGGAAATGCCACCGTCCGAAGCAAATATCCCAGCCCCGATTCTTTTCTTTTTTTCTGGTATCACATTATCCATTCACCTCACGAACGGGTAGGGCTCTCCTCGACTCCTCCCAGCAGCCGTCGCCCTGCGAGCCGCCGCCAGCGAGCAGGTCCTCTCCCGCCGGCGAGCTGCGCGCCGCTGACGGCCGACGCCCTCACCGCCTCCGGATCTCTTCCCGCCGTGCTCGCCCGAGCCGTTCCCGCCTTCTCCTCGCCCGACCCCGCCGTGCAAGCTCGCCGCCATTTCCCCCTGACGCCCTCGCCGCCAAGCTCTTCCCCGTCGTCTTCGTCCGTCCTCGCCCCCCGACGGCCATCTCCTCCCCGCGTCTGGATCTCCTCCCCCCGCCGCCGTCCCCGCCGTGCTAGCTCGCCGCCGTCCCCGCCGTGCGAGCTCGCTGTCCCCGTCTAGATCACCTCGTCCCCGCCGTGCTAGCTCGCCGCCCGACCACCTCCGCTGCAGATTCGTCGTCCAGCAAGGTATGCCACTGCTGTGGTTATGCCTGATAATGTAAATATATTTTGCATCACAAGATCTTTCATGAAGTTCAGAGTGTATGTGGTGGCTATGGGTAGCTTAGGGCCTGTTGGTATTGCTAACTGATAATATTAGTTTACAGGGATTTAGGAACAGACAAAGTTCCTTGTGCACGCTAGTGCAAATTACTTGCCATAGTACATGCATGTATTTCCAGTCTTTTTCTCTATGCCTGAGTGTCTTACTTCTACTAGTACTTCCCTGGAACACTAGAAAAATGTTAAATGGTTATCTGTGTAGATAAACTGAAGAAATGTAAACCGTGGCACAACTCACAATACTTTTTTTGTTTCTAGTTGGTCTGCATGTATAAACCAGAATTGCTTTTCTCCCATGCATATGACAGTGTACAAATCAATATGAAAAAGCTGTACCTGAATTTTGCTCACACCTTTCTGTCAATTAAGCTTGCACACAAGCTTGCAACTGTCATTCGTTTTGGGTGTGAGGAAGGTAGCTCGACAGCATATCAGAGAAACAGGCTAACCACTTGCCTAGTTCTGTATAGATTGTTTTCTATGTATGTCTTGTTCTCTTAGATGGTATTGCATTGCTGTATAGTTTGTGTCATTGCCTCGTATGCTAATAATGTATAAATCTGAGATCAATTTTGTCATTTTGCTTGCTGTAGTCCTGGTAGAAACAATGGTTGCCACTTGGGATGCATACCGTGTTAGAGTCTTTTGCGACATTTGTATGGGAGAGGTGAACAACAACAACAGGGACGGTGGTTTCTTGAGTAAAAAAGGTTATGCCAATCTGGAGAGCAAATTTTTTGAGAAGTTAGGAGAGAAACTAACTAGGATACAATTTAAGAACAAATGGGATCAGTTGAAAAAGGAGTACACATGGTGGATGGAATTGCTAAACGCAACCGGCCTAGGCTGGGATCCGCAAACAAAAACTATGGATGCAGATGACGATTGGTGGGATACTCACCTAAAGGTATGTTATCATGTTCAGAACTATCTTTGTCTTCTAACTATTTTCTGCTCACCAAGATGATAATTGGACTCATGTATCTATTGTGTTCCTATTTTCAGATTCGCCCCGAGCATGCAAAATTTAGGAACGGGCCACCTGCCAACTTGGAGCAGCAAGATGTTATGTTTAGGAAGGCACATGTCACGGGAGAATCATCAGCCATTGCTGGACAGGAAACAGGAGGAGGCAAGGAAACTCCAATAGTGCTTGTGGGTGATCGTGATACCTCCAAAATAACAGGAAAGCGCAAGTTTGGTGCTGGAGAAGGCAACGAAAAAGAGAGCCCCTTTTTCACTGTTTACAACAATGCGCTGAACACACTTGTATCAAAGGCCACTGAAAGTAGTTCTTGCACCAATGTTGAGAAGGTCCCAACTATGAAGGAAGTTTTGGCGATGATTCGAGAGTGTGGAGTGAAAGAAGGGACTGATATCATGTTTACATCGAGCAAGCTTGCTATGAATAGGGATTCCAGAGAGGTGTTTGCAGCATTTGAAACAAATGATGGCAAGCTCGACTGGCTGAAGCGGACACATGAGGAGATGAACAAGTAGATGTGCTACTGAACCATTGTTGTACCATTGAACCAATGTTGTACCACTGAACCAATGTTGTACCACTGAACCAATGTTTTATTTCTGAACCAATGTTTTATTTCTGAACCATTGTTGTACTACTGAACCATTGTTGTACAACTGAACCAATGTTTTATTTCTGAACCAATGTTGTATTTGTGAACCATTCATTGTGATTGTGCATGTGTAATAGTTTTCCCATGTCCTGAATGGTTGTTGCATGTGTACTGATTTATGATTGTTCCTTGTGTACTAGTTTTGACATGTTCTATTTTCTTCTTGTATAGATGGATGATGGTGGCACTGATCGTGATGAAGAAATTGAAAGGACGCGTCATCTTCTTGGATTGGCGCGCGACATGGCTATGTTGGGCTACTATGGTAATCTCTATTGCGAGAAGTATTTGAATAAGGCACCTAAGAGAATTCCACAACAAACTGGGCTAGAATGGGTTAATGAACATCTTGGAGATAGAAAAAGATGCTACAAGATGTTCAGGATGTACCCAGATGTGTTCCATGCACTTCACAACCTTCTAGTTTCTAGCTATGAGTTAGAATCAACTAGAGACATGTCATCTGTTGAATGCCTAGCTATGTTTTTATGGATGGTTGGAGCGCCACAGTCAGTTAGACAAGTTGAGATCATTTTTAGTCGTTCAACTGAAACAATTTCTCGGAAGTTCCACATGGTTCTGAATTGTTTGTACAAGTTGGGTAAGGATAACATAAAGCCAGTAGATCGATCTTTCAAGGATGTGCATCCAAGGCTTCAGGATGCACGCTTTTGGCCTCATTTCAAAGATGCCATTGGTGCTATAGATGGCTCGCACATTCCTGTCGAAGTCGCTGAAGTTGAGAGGGTTAACCACACTGGAAGGCATGGTTACACATCACAAAATCTGTTGGCGATATGTGACTTCGACCTGAGATTCACATTTGCTGTTGCTGGATGGCCTGGTTCAGTACATGACACACGCATTCTCCAACGGAGCATCGAAAAGTATCCGGTCGAATTCCCGACCCCCTGGTGGTAATATTCTTTTTATGCCAATATACCTACTGCCTTGTTCATTTGTTGTGACTTTGTTTGATTCTGATTATCCACATTTCATTTTATGCCCAGATACGTACTACCTTGTTGATTCAGGTTATCCAAATAGGAAGGGATTCCTAGCTCCCTTCAAGAACAACACGTACCATATACCAGATTTTCGTCGAGAAGGGCAACCAACAAAAAGGGAAGAGATTTTCAACTATCTACATTCATCGCTTCGGAATGCTATTGAGCGTGTTTTTGGTATCTTGAAAATAAATGGCGCATATTGAAGTATATTCCTTCTTACGATCTGGATACACAAAAGAGAATTATCCTTGCTTGCATTGCACTTCACAATTTCATTAGGGACTCACAGATGCGTGACAAACAGTTTGATCGATGTGATGAAGATGAGAATTACGTCCCTAATGTCCAAAGGCGGTCAACAACACTACCCGGTGATACTGCCCCGAGTGGAACAAACACCAATGACATGAAAGCAAGGCGTGAAAGCATTGCTACCGCATTGTTCAATGCCAGAAGAAGATGATCTACTCGATGCTAGCTATTTGTGTAATAACTTATTATGTTTGACGTCATTGATATGTAGTTTAGATTAATATATATTAATTATGAACAATATCCTATTTGTGTAATAGTACGATATGTATTTTGTACAAATCTATATTCTATTATGTTTAAGGTATGTATTACTGACAGACAAATACGATTTATACTCGAATCAGTAAATAAATATGTACTCGGAACTCTGTGAGGGTATTTCTGACAAATGCTCAACACACAGCTAGACAGACAGCCAAGTCGCCAAACAGTCATATTCAGAAAAGCAGCTTTCCCTGCACAGCAGCTTTCCCTGCACAGCTCCACAGCCAGCCACAGCCAGCCAGCCACAGCCCAAACAAACACACCCTAAGCCATGCCAAAACGATGATTCTGGCCAGTGGGGCCCGCTGTCAAACTGGTGTGGCAAGCAACAACGGTCATGGAAGACGGTAGTTAACCTTAGTGCCGTCGGCCGAGTTAAATCCAATTGTTACTCCACTCTCCCACCCTCGCGCCGTCGTACGGGGAGACTAGCAGTGACAACTGTCACTCCTACTACGAATAACCCTTTGTGAGTTCCTCCTCCATTCCCATCCATCTCCGGCTCCGACCTCCGGAGCGTCATACAAAGAAGAAAAGCCGCCGGCCGTTCTAGCGTGCTCCAACAATCACCTCCCCTTCAAGCCGCACTAGAGGAAAACAAAAGCAGCCTACACTACCATATATACAGGGAGACTGGCCTCCTCTCCCACCACCACCCCGGCCGGTGAGGCCGTCGGAGGACAGGGGGGAGAGGAGGAGCCGTGGCGCAGCAAGAAGCGGATCTCAAGGTAAAGCGAGGAGAGAGAGAAAGAAAGAGAGAAAGAAGGTAAAGCTAGGCTAGAATATGAGTCGATCGAGTTGTTCACTATTTGAACAGTAGGTGCATGCGATCGAACACGTGCACGTGGGCATGCACACATTGCACGTCCCAGATCACTCCATGCGTACAAACACTAAGACACGTCCGTGCGTGTGTTCGTACACAGCTGTTGTTCACCGACTGACAGCTACGTACACAACTGTTGTTCGTTCATCGACGTGACCACGACTCCGCTGTTAGACAGTATTTATACTGTATACACTTTGTAACTATATTTGTATCCAGTATCCGTACATATGTACGTGCATATATATATATATATATATATATATATATGACTGCCGAACCCTAGAAGCTAGGCTAGGTATCGAGCACTGTTTCCCCCACGTACGTTTTACTTACATGGTATCAGCTTAGATCGATCCGATGTCTTCCGCCGCCGCCTCTGGTTCGATCGCTTCCGCCGCCGCGTCAAGTTCAATGCCCACCGGTGCCATTAACTCGATCGATCATTTGTGTATGCGCCGATACATAATCCATATTTTCTTGTAGAGCGCTGCTAGCTGCCACATAAGAAGCTTTTTTTTTAGATAAAGACATAAGAAGCTACTAGGTAAATTTGGTGCGGCGGCACGCCGCACCCGTGGGGTGAAATTCAAATTTGGAAATGTTGATATTTAAAAATTGTGTAGGTTTGAGAATTGGTGGAATGCAAAGTGAGTTTATGTTTAAAAGCTGATTAGATTTTTGAAAATTAGTTTAATTGGAAAGTTATTTAGAATTGAATTTTTCTTATGTTAGTAAAATGGTTAGAGTTGAAAGGTGGTTGAAATTTTAGAATATTCAAATTTGTTTGCCGTGTTGTAGCGGTAAAATTGAAATCTTGAAAAATGTTCACGTTTTAGGAGTGTGTAAATTCAGAAATTGTTCGAATGCAAACAAAGTTTTTTGGTTAAAAATTGTTTAGTTTTCGAAATTCGTTCAATTTGGGAAGTTTTATAGTGTTTTTTTTCCGTTCGTAAGATGATCACATTTGGAAGACATTTAAAAGTTTAAAACACCAGATGGGTAGCGCTTGAACTACTTCTCTACGGCAGATTGTTTGCAATGTGCGGAAATTCGTGTTTAAAAGCAATTGATGGCGATCCTGACAATCAGACCCCACCTGATGGTGCTGACGTGGCATCCTTGAAATTTGATTATGTGCAGTAAGCAGTCAGCATTTATTTTTTGTGACCACGTTGATATATTTTCCATATTATGTCATTGGATATAGTCGAAGTGACCGATTTTGCACCATTTAGTAGTTTTTGGAAATTGTTTGAACACCCTAAAACAATGTTTGTAAAGTGTCTGAATTTTCTGAAAGCATGCTTTATTTTAAATTTCGTTTTTTGATTCAATTATATTTGGTTGAAAAAATGAGTTTGAAATATCTATGTATCAATATTTACATTTGCGGTATGTTTATTTTGATTTTTTAACAAATTACAGAACATACATATTCAAAAATTGTTTAGATTTGAAAATTAGTGAAATGCGAAAAAAGGTTACGTTTTAAATTTTTCCATATTTGGAAGTTAGTAAGATTCTAATAATAGTTACATTGTAGTTTTCAGAAGCTTCTTTTCGGCGTTCTTTTTATGCATAGAAAAGAATAAGCTTTTTTTTGAGAAGTTCAATCCGAGAAGATTTAGCTTTAGCAGGTTAATATTTATTTGTTGGCATTAAGAATATTTGATTGCACTATGGCTTTAATTGGGAAACAAAATACCAATTTGTAACAAATCATAACTAATTCATATCATTAAATGTGTTATATTTTGTTTGGTCATATACAATCGTCATTAATATAGTAATTGAATATTCAAACTTGTACGTCGCGGGTGTGTGGTAAATTTCAAATTTAAGAATCTGCATATTCCAAAAACGTTTAGGTTTGAAATCTATTGAAATACCAAAAAAGGTTAAGGTTTGAAATTGTTCATTGTTTTTAAAATAGTTTAGTCTATTTGAAAATTAGTGAAATGCGGAAAAAGGTTACGTTTTAAATTTTTCCATATTTGGAAGTTAGCAAGATTCTAATAATAGTTATATTGTAGTTTTCAGAAGCTTCTTTTCGGCGTTGTTTTTATGGGTAGAAAAGAATAAGCTATTTTTCGAGAAGTTCAATCCGAGAAGGTTTAGCTTTAGCCGGTTAATATTTATTTTATTGAAATGCAAAAAAAGGTTAAGGTTTAAAATTGTTCATTTTTTAAATAGTTCAGTCTGGGAAGTTATTGTCACGCCCCGAGACCCGGCCCGGGAGAATGACAGCCGCCGCGCGCTTATAGGCCCGAAAGTCTATACACGTGCAAAGCTAGAGAAGCAGGATAAACCAGCACAGTGGATCTCAACAGCTCATTTATTTATTTTACAACTTTATTACATTTACAAAGAATAAAAAGGTTCTCTATTCGCATCCCACCCAACTGGTCCAGCCTACTCTTCGGATGACATCGGCTTCCGCTGCGCACTCTGATAAACCCGACAACTGCAACTAAAAACAGAGAGGAGCAAGGGTGAGTACAAACAAGTCGTACTCAGCAAGTAAATACTTTACTAAACAACGGAAGAACAAATCAAGATTAAAATAGGAGCAACGGAAGTCAATGGAAAAGATAAACAAAACAACATCAAGACTGGATTAAAACGAATGGGTCATTCACCAGGAAAAATGGATGGATGGTGAACGACCACGTATCGGTATCACACATGACAGCAAGGTTCCCTACCCGGGACTCACAGGGGTGAATATTCACGCTTTTACACTCTTAAGAGGGGTACTCCGACGTCAACAGCCTCGACCAGAACCACATGGGTCCCAGAACGAGCAGAGCCCTTTTGCCCGCTCAGACACCGGACACCTTGACCTACTCGATGTCGGTCGCTCCTACGGATCCATCACCGACACTTTCCATTCAAGGGCCGCCCCTCACGGAGAGCTCAGACTGTCCCATACCAGAACTGCGACCGGTACAATACGTTTGCCGTCGTGACACCAATACGGATAGGATGACAAAGATAACCATACAGATAGGTGATACAATCACTGGGCTGAGGTCAATAAATATACTCAACAAGATACTCAGACTCCTCATGAGCTCTTGCAGAGTAATATGATTCAATCAAAGACCGAGAGAAACTTATCTCTCTCCAATACCACAATGATCAAGGAGATCAACGAGAGTAGTGCATGTAGAAGTACTAGCACCTCAACGGAGATGAATCAATAAGATAGGAACCAGTAGTGAAACTACTACTAGCAAGGAAAACAAAGGGTTAGCAAAGTAACCACTTGCAATAATCAAAGGGATTAGCAAAGCACCACTTGCAGGAATCAACAGATTAGTAGAGTATCCACTTGCCTCGGTTAGCCACAGAATATAATCACTTCATCAACCATCAGATCGACAAATTAAATCCCCGCCAGCAATATTTATACAGGTCAACATCGCCTCCATCAAACAATATCCTCCCGGTGGACTTCTTTTCATAAGACGATGATATACGGACGACGCCAGCAGATCGCCTCTCCCCTACGATTCAGCAGCGTCTTCTTCCTCCATATGCTTCAGCTTCTCCGAGAAATACACACGGCTCGCTCTCGTACTCTCTCTAATCTCTAGCTCTCTGATTACTCTCTCAGGAGGTGGCCTCACTCGATCTCTCTCTCTCAGTCGATGCAAACAGATCAGTAGCAACTAGCAACGCCGGGCTGGACTTTGGCAACGCTGCTATTTATAGCATGCGGGCGCTGAAGAAACACCAGGAAATATCTGACCGCCGTGCCGCTTGCCGCTTCGCGAGCTGGATAAAGATGTCCAGGTGATGTGCTCTTTGTACGTGGCAAACATTCATTGGTCTAGGCAGAGAACTTGGAGCAGCTAGCCTCTCTTGAGTTGCCAACACAGCGTGTAGATGGCCCACGTACAGAAAATATCTGCCGACTGCCGATTTGCCTTGTCTAACAAAACTCCATCTTCCTTGTATGAAGCCACGTTGACTATTGATTGCCTAATCTCCAACGTCATGCATGGTGCAGATTATCTATGCATGCACGTACTACTTATACCTTGCTTCATCGATGGATGCATGCATGGTACAACTAGCTAGTTAGCTAGCTCCACCAATTCTATTGGTCATACAAATCAAAATATACTTTAAATACAAGAGATTTTCAAAAACCAAAATAAGTAGTAGTAAAATACTATTTAACTTAATTTTTAATAACCTGAAAATACGGGTTATCACATCTATTTAGTTCAGTCTGGGAAGATTTGAAAGATGTTTGGAAGTTGAAAATATTTAAATTTGAAATATAGTCATATGCCATAAGCAGTGAGCAATTTTTTTTTTTGATATATATTTTTTTCCCCCGGTGGATAGATTTAAATTCGTTGAGTTTGTAAAAAATTTCATTTTCCGAAATTTGTATTAATTTTTAGGGCCCACATGTAAGCTATTTTTTATTTTCTGATTACCTTTTTTTTTGCAGGGAAAAAAAAAGAAATCTGATAGTGGGGCCATTGCTGACGTCGCGATGACGTCAGCAATGGCTGTGGTTGAAATTGCCGCGGCGGCGTGGACTACGCCAGCGACGCGTTCGCGCATGCTAGGAAGCGACCGTGCGCACGGCTACCGGAGCGCCTCCGGCAGCGTGCATATGCGGCGGAGAAGCAGGCCGACGCTGGCGACAAATCCGGCGCTCCGCGGGCGCTCCAGGACGCAAAAGTCAGCGAGGATGAGGAGGGAACGACGGCGGAGCACGCCGTGACCTTTGAATCGAGCAGGGAGGAGCAGGACGCCGGCGGAGCACGTCGGCGGCGGAGGCGGCATCGGCGTCGCGCGTGGAGAGGAAAGAGGGAAGGGGGGATCTGCTGACAGTTTTGCACCGTGGTCCCTGAGGTGCTTTTCAGACAGGTCCTTTGTACGTAGAATGTGTGGACTACGGCGCAATTTCTAGAAAGTACATGATCGTTTTTGTAAAATAACCGCGGAAACCGAGGGAACCGTCGGATCGAGTGAATCGGACGGTGCGGATGCGTCCAGTTACTGGAGCGGGGCACAGTAACGCGGGTACTGTTCCTTAGAACAGTGAATCGCGGAGAGGCCACGGATCCGGTGAATCTTAATATAGTTAGAAGCTATGCACTCGACGTTAGCACTTAGCACTCATCCTTCCTAGCTAATGGCCGGTCCTAATTTTTTTTTGCGGGAAGGGGCTGATTTATATTAAAACATGGTTCTTACAGAAAGGTCCAGAACGAAAACCAAAATTACAACTGAGTCCTGCTGAACCCCAACGAGGAAGACGAAGAACAGAACGTTACGCCGGCGCGCCGCCGCACCACCTCCCCTACGCCTTGGATCGGGAGTCTCCCCTGCACGGACGGGAAGTCGACGCCACTCGGCTCCGAAGAGCCTCCGCCCTGCAACGCCATCGTCGTCGCCATGCTTCAACACCACAGCACCTTCAAACACTTCAACGGCCGGAGCCGCCACCCCGCGGTCTCCGGTGGGGGGAGGCCAAGCTCCACTGCTCCGAAGAGCAGCAAGCCCGGAAAGGACGGCGGATCCGCGGCGGAGCTCCACCGGAGCCGCACCGACAGAAGAGAAGCCCGCCGACGCCAAAAGCCACTCCGGCCACGCCTTCTTCTCCACGACGCCGCCGGCTAGCCACACACGCACCCCTAGACTATATACACGCCGAGATCCATGGATTCCCCGTCCTCCCGCCGCCGGAGCGGCCGCCGGAGGGCGAGGAATCCAACGAATCGCCGGCGGCGAGCTGGATTGCGTGCGGTCGCCCAAAAATCGCCCTCTCAGTTACTGTAGGTGGGGAAAGGGAACCGTCCAGGTCGGTCTGTTTGGCCGGTCCTAATTAATGGTTAACAAACTACAGTACGTAATCCCCGCTGCAAATCCATAGGGGCGTAAACGAGTGTTGACTCGCCCATCCGAGTTCGAGCTCGCCACGGAGTGCGCAGCGCAAACCACTGCAACTCGCCCATCCGAGTTCGAGCTGGCCACGGAGTACGTATTTGTGTCCATACCATGTACGGCAACTTGCAATGCAAGTTACCACCCCTTGCTTGTAATCCTCCTATATATATACTAGTTGGCATGTACGTGCAACGCACGTTACACAACTAAAAGGGACAATTTAGAAGTACAAAATATTAAACTTGGAATGCACGTGTCGACTAATACATATACAAAAATTAGTCTGGTTGTAATAAATATTGATGTATAGACATAATTATCAAGAAAAAAATAATCATTTATTTACACAATGTTTTCATCTAGAATGGCTGATTGTCAACTGGGTTGTCCCTTGCTGCAGTTAGGCGCTATGAATTACAGAAAATTAAGTGGTTGACTTGGACAAATATGCGGGTTACACGTTCCACTGTGGCGACATGTGAGGACTATATGAGGAAAAAATGAACTGGTAAGCTTGTTTCGTCAGCGGAGTAGGAAATAAAATACAAAATCTCTTCTAAAGTAGTAATCACAAGTAGCTATGAGCTGACACAATGGTAAGGAACTCAGCAAAGGACACGGCATATGCCTACACCTAATTGCCAGATGTCAATACATAGAGTAGCTAATTACCATCAGAAAACCTAATTGCGGAATCTCTATATGTATTAATGAAAGAATATGATAAGGCAACAAGTTCAGACCAGAGAAAGTTCACACATCAGATAGTACATAGGCAATACCTTTTACATGCTATACCTGAAGGAAAGTTCGAAATCACCGGACAATCTCAACAAAGTATTTATGCTTTGATATCGCTGAAAGACGGTGTGTGCATAAAAAATTACAACTGATCAATAAGACCAAATGAGAAATGCAGAAAATGGCTAAGTTAAATATCGGTCACGATGGAATAATCAGCACGTATTTTTCCTGATGTTCTACAGAGGGTCTACTTATTGACTGGAGAAATCATCACATCTATTGCATGCACCAGGAACAATTCTTTCAATCCGGCCACAAAAGCAGCATAAAGATCAATCAATAATATTTCTCGCTGCAATGAAATCCAGTAGCTAAGGATTCATATGATGGGCGCAGCACTTTTCATTTTACCTAGTTCTAGAAAGATTGGTTGAAGACTTCAAGGTCACTTCTGCAACCTAAGATCCAACAAGTAACCTAAGAGATAGAGTAGAAATTAGGAGAATATAGCATTAAGGTCTGTTCGGAGCAATATAGAGTAATTAATATAGAATATAAGTCGGTTTAACTTCATTGCTACCCCCACCACCACGCTAGCTTATTACATTTGCCATTCAAGACCCTGAATCTGACAGTAAGGTATCCAGTGGTGTACACACATCTGGTCACTCACTAAACTCGGTATTCTGGCATTAAGCTGCAACCACTGAACCACATATGCAAATAAGAAAGCGCAAATTTAAACAGGGCCAATAAAAACCTGTAGAGAACAAAGGGCACGGTGGAAGGCATCTAGGCAACGACCTCGTTCGGCTCCAGTGCGACCTGTGGGTCGCCCTCCTCGTGCGCTGCCATGGCGAGTTATAGGACAGGCTGAGGCGAATGTCGACCTGGACGCGGGATTGTCAGAGGCAGGCAATGCACGGACAGTCCTCTTGTCCGCCGGCACCATGATACGTTCGTGAGGATGCTGCACAGGTTGGGAGCGAGCGCGCCGGAGCTTGGTGGTCGCGCGCCTCCAGCACCTCCCCCAAATGCCCAGCTCCACGAACGTCGACCCTCGGCAGGCCGGCAGCCGACTGCGGAGCGGCATCCGGCGGAATGGCTCTCCGGGACGACGATTTGGACCGTCAGCTCGTCCATCAATCGGATCAGATCAGCAGCGTTGACAGGGGTCGTGATCTCTAGCTTGGCCAGAGACGGGAACCCTCGTCCGTCCGGCCATCCGGCGCCTCTAGGTAGAGCGAGAGTGTGAGGTCAGAGGTCTTCCTGGTCGTCGCGTGACTCCCGGTCCCATCCCGCATGCACGTCTCCCTACTCGGCTACTCCCCTCCGACGTCCCGGTCTAACGGCCACTAGATGGCGGCGAACGTCCCGGGCTAACGGCCACTCGATGACGCAGAGGACCGCGATGGCGGCGAGGGAAGAGAGGGTCGCCGGCAGGGATCCGGCGAAGTAGATGCCACCGGTGGCGTACTTGTGTTTTGTTTAGATTAGATTGAGATCGAACCGGTTATGTTTTGAGTTGTTGAAAGAATTCTTTTAGTGGTGGCAATTCATGTAATTTTCATGAAGATGAAAAGGTGTGTTGAGTTGTCAAACATTGGAGCGATCTGGAGCGTTTATCAGATATTGAACGGATTAAATTTAATGTATCCCGAACATGTTTGCTCTTTTAATAGTAGTATAGATCAATGAAGTTGAACTGAGGCAGCCATCGAGCTGTCCCGATCGTGTGAAATCCCATCAAAATTTCTACTACGTAGTAGAAACCCTAGAATAGATTCCTCGATTGAAATCTAATGCGGCGCCGGCGAGAATGGAGTCGGCCGAGGTTTTCACTTGGCTCGCCGCCGCAGAAAAGATGGGCGAGGAAGACACCACAGCAGAATCAACCACAACGGAATTGGAGATAGAGCAAGCCCCTGCAGCCGAGATGGGAGAAGCAGAACTGGAGGTTGGGGGGATGCACACCGACATCTTCCTTGATATCTCCCGTCGCCTCTTTCAATCCAAGTTCTCCACTTTGTTCAGCAGCAGCCCCTCCAAAGATACAAGTGAGTTCATCCTGCATCCTCCAAGCCCTATGGATTTACTTTCTCAGCCATCTAGTAATTCTCTATTTCCTTATTTCCTCTGGCTGCAGCCCGTTTGAGCCCTATGCACTTCACACACGCCGCACCGCCGGGCGCCGACGTCGCCACCACCCTGCAGGTCTTCTCTGTCAAGGTCCTCGAAGTAAAGAAGCCTCTCCGGTGGCCGCTGCACGTCTACGGCGTGGTCGCTGCCCGAGATGCCGTGGATGGCAGGCGCAACATCCTCTTCCTCCGTGAGAGGGACAACAGCCAGTTACTCACTCGACAGGTTAGTTAGTTGTTGTTTGCTGATGCACATCTATCTATCTACTTCCTTTTGCTTGCATACTTATTTATTAGCATCATCGTCGATGCAGGATTCTTGCTTACGGCTGACCGGCCCGTCCCGCGCGATCGTCGCCGCAGACCATGTCGACTTTGAAATCGAACTGATAGTAAAGGATCAGGGCAGCACAAAGTCAGAGGATTTCTTCCTGATGCACCGCACCTTGGTCTACAACGGCTGTAACAACGAGACCACCATGTCGCTGGATGGTGGCTGCTGCAAAATCATGTTACGCTGCGCGAGGCTAGAGAAGACGGTCCAGGCGAGCGTGGTGGCTGTCCGTGTTGTTAACCGGAGGAACAGGGCGTGGCCTTTTAAACACGGCGGCAAAGTCACCTGCGGATCATCTCCTGAAGAAGAAGAGGTTCTACTTCAAGATCTGTTACCGTCGTAGGCGCATAATTGATCTACCGAGAACACGAAGCAACCACAGTACGATGACGACACCGAGATTTGTTAACGCAGTTCGGCGAACTCGCCTACATCTGCGGGGCATGACTACGGGCGCACCTCCCCATTGATACCGCAACCCTGGCCGCCCTAGGCGCCGGCACAAATTTGTTGTGTTTGTGTCAAATATTGTGTACGTGTTGGGTTAGGTTTGGACTTGGAGTTGTATTAGGTGTGGATAGGTACGAGTAGTGTTCGAGTCGAACTCTTGTATCCTGGGTCTCCCATATAATGAGGGGAGCACCACACGTGTAACCCATGACGACTTGATAGCAACAGGCACGCAGGGGGAGCCGGCGGCTTGTGCCGGCGCCTAGGGCGGCCAGGGTTGCGGTATCAATGGGGAGGTGCGCCCGTAGTCATGCCCCGCAGATGTAGGCGAGTTCGCCGAACTGCGTTAACAAATCTCGGTGTCGTCATCGTACTGTGGTTGCTTCGTGTTCTCGGTAGATCAATTATGCGCCTACGACGGTAACAATTGGTATCAGAGCAAGGTTGAAGGCCGCGGATTGTTGATCTAGAGGAAAGGAGCCGGAAAATTGATCAGGTGATGGACGCCGGTGTGTCGCGGGGGACTGCAATTTGCGGATTAGCGATATACGGCGAGATCAAGGATCGGGAATTTTTCGGCGAGGTTCGGAAGCAATCAGATCGTGTTCTGGATTGGACTTGGCGAGGGACGCGCGTGCCGCAAGCGCAAGCTAGCAGCTCGTACAGCAGGAATCACGTACGTGGATCGATCGAGAGGCGTGCGGTGGGGCTCCGGTGCAAAGGCGAGTAGCGCGAGGCGCGCCGCAGGCAGGCGTCCTGTGGGTTGTCCAATAAGGCCACGTGCGGTGGTCCAAGGTGATGGCATGCCGTGGTGCATGCAACGATCGATCAGCAACAAGGAGATTTGTTTGAAAAAAAAAGGGGGTTCCCATGAGAAATAGCTACTACGGTGGTGAGAGGAAATTATGCGCGGATCGAGGAGCATCTGGTGCATGTGTGGGCATTTGTGTGGCCTAAATTCAGATCAGTTTTTTGATCAGTGTTTTTTGAGGCGCACAGAAAAGGCCGATTATGTTCGGATAATTTCGGTTGAAGGCGTAATGTTCCGGTAAATCATGTACACTAATTCTATGGTGGACGGCGATGTGCGTATAAGGCTGGGAGCAGTCTGGAGTACGTCGTGGAGGATCATGTACCAAAAGGCGTCGATCATGGGCTGATATGATGCGAGGTGGAGCATGATTGCAGTCGAATACGTTCGGCTGGGTCGGACCGGACAGTCTGACAGATCGACGGGAGGTCGGTCGGACAGAAGACGGTGAACATCGGCGACAACGACGTAGGAGCGTGATGGCTGATGGTGTCCGTATTCTGTGGCGTGGAAACACGTGGCGCATGGATATGCGTGCTTCGACATGCAGTGGCGCGGGGTTGATTCAAGATGGTGCACACATGAGATCTTGAGGTCGACGGGGCGTGGGGTGGATTGATCATCTACCAAGGAGTCATGTTGAAGGTGGAGCTGGAGTCTCTGGCGGAGATTTCACTCGGCTGATGGAGGGGCTACGGCGTAAGCATGCGGAGAGTCGAAGCCTAGTCAGCGGGAAGGCGAGAAGCACGTTGGTCGGACTGGACGTCAGGGTTCGAGAGATACGTGGAACTCGGCATCGGTCGGGGATGACTGATGGTTGTCTGCAGTGGGGCCTGAGGTGGTGTGGGTTAGCGACCCGGTAGATCTTGGCCAAGATTGCAGATGCTCGACGCGGTAGTAGCGGCGAGGCGTGCGGTAAGCACGGGACACAGCGACAGACCAGGGCACAGGCGGTCAGACATATGGTCAGATAGGTGTGCAGGGGTGCTGAAACAGTGTTGGCGAGTACCGGGTTCAAGTTGGTGACTGGGTCTATGGAGATTGATGCATCAGGAGATAGACAAGAGTCTGCCATAGGGAATCTGAGAAAGTGTTGGAGAGTCTGAAATGTCTGAAGCTTGAGAGTACATGGCCATATATTCTGTGATGTTCAGTGCACATGGCAAAGTGCAGGTGACTAGATACAGAAGGAGGCGGAGTGCTATAGCGGTGGGACATGTAGAAGACTATCCAGGATGAGACGACTGTGAATTTGATTCAAGGTGACTAAAAGGCGACGGTGAAGTTTCTTCAAGTTGAAAACATCTTTTACGCAGACCATTGGTCGGTGTGTGATGGTGTTGAACGGGAAGAAGGGACTACAGTTGCAGGTGGAGTCACGTGGAGTCTGGGAGTAGCAGTGGAGCTCATGGAGACAACTCAAGTCCGGAGTACATGGAGATTTGACGCATTGACGAATTCAAGGTGGTGGACAATATTCGCCAAGGTGGAGTTTGTTGTGTTTGTGTCAAATATTGTGTACGTGTTGGGTTAGGTTTGGACTTGGAGTTGTATTAGGTGTGGATAGGTACGAGTAGTGTTCGAGTCGAACTCTTGTATCCTGGGTCTCCCATATAATGAGGGGAGCACCACACGTGTAACCCATGACGACTTGATAGCAACAGGCACGCAGGGGGAGCCGGCGGCTTGTGCCGGCGCCTAGGGCGGCCAGGGTTGCGGTATCAATGGGGAGGTGCGCCCGTAGTCATGCCCCGCAGATGTAGGCGAGTTCGCCGAACTGCGTTAACAAATCTCGGTGTCGTCATCGTACTGTGGTTGCTTCGTGTTCTCGGTAGATCAATTATGCGCCTACGACGGTAACAAGATCGGTTCACGGAGCCTACCACTTCCTCGGGTGATTACATTCAGCTGTCGAGGCGTGCTGTTTCTGTAGAGTTAAACGGAGAGCTGAGGGTTAGCATCCGTTGTTCCAAATTCTCTGCTCATCTCTTGTTCCCGGCCCAGGAATGCAAATCCTGTCTGCGCACACGCCGGCATGGCCCCTATGAGGTGCAGGTTACCGTCGCTTGGTCAATGCCGCCTATCCGAGACAAGCGCTCTATCTCCTCCAGGGACCAATGTGTGGATGATGGCCATAGCGCCGAGGAGATCATCCATAGGAGGAGGAAGACAACAAGGATGGAGACTACTCACTACTCAGTCGGCGGAGATCTACCGCTTACTTGACCTTATCTCTAGCAATGCCGTCAAGCTGAAACCCCTGCCAACAAAGCTGAGGATTAGCGACTTCACCGCTAGCGAGGTCCAGATCCACATGGACAACATGTACGTCGAGGTGACGAGTCTGCTGCAGATGATGGAGAAGGTGCACAGGGATACGGCCAAGGCCGGAACAGCAGCGCCGAGGACCTACTACAATTACGGATTGAAAGTGATCTTCAAATGGTTGGATCAGCTCTGCACCCAGTTGGAAGAGATGGGGTATCTTAGTCGGATCAAATTGGAGCCACCGAGTGAAACCGTGGAGGTGTCGCCGTTGGAGGTCGGAGGGGAAGACGAAGATAGCGATTGCAAGCCTCAGACTGAGGAGGAGTACTTTGAGGGGTACCGCCGGGGCTGGGTATCGAATTGGTCTATATCTTGCGGTAGCTTCACAGAGACGAGTGAGTAAATATTCATCATCCATGCTACTTATCTGCTCTTTGTGCTTCTACTTTGCTACTGCATTAGTTTGGTATCATTCCTTACTTTGTTATTCTTTAATAAGCTACTAGGGAAGGTACTTAGTACTTCATTATCACTACTCCTAGCAGTCAGTCAAATGAATGAACTCTCTAAACATTCTTCTACTTCTTTTATGGCTGCAGCATCATTGAGTCCTACGCACTTTACACCCAGCACACCGGGACGCGACACGCTTGATGCTATCGTCGATAGCACGCTGCAGATATACTCCATCAAAATCGCAGCAATAAAAGAGGGCTCTGGCTTGAGCTGGCCGCTGCGAGTGTATGGCGTGGTAGCTGCAAGAGACCAGGTGGATCGCAATCACAACATCCTCTTCTTCCGCGAAAGGGATAACTACCATGAACTTACTCCAGAGGTCAGTATTGTATCTTCTTGTTTCTATTCACAGTTTCCTGCCTCCTTGTTTAATTATGAGGAGGTACTTTTAGAAATATGCATGTAGGAGTAGCACTAAACAGGGGACAGACACATATTTTTGCGCTAGCTTAATTAGCAAAACTGAATGCAAATGCAGGATCCTTTTCTGCGCTTGACTGGTCCGTCTCGTGAGATCGTGACCGTGGAACCTGCTCGTGTGGAAATCCAGCTGAGAGTGAAGGGTGAAACAGAGTCTGAAGACATGCCGTTGATGAGCCATCCCTGGTATTTCAACAGCATCAGCTATCTTGGGCTACGTAGTCTACATACCCCTATTGAGAGGGATCGTTGCACAATGGTGTTGAGCGTGGAGGAGATTCATGACTCGGTCCAGGCAACTATCTTGGGTATTCATGTCTATGTTCCTGAAGGGAGACCAAGTCCATTTGAATATGGCGGGCGAGTTGTTTGCTCCGCTCTGCCTCGGAGGAAAGGAAAGTTGCCAGTGTTGCCTGAGCCTCAGGACCCGTGGTTTCGGCAGGTAGTGCTTCATGACGGAGAAATGACTACTTGTTCAAAGGGTTACGTTAATAATCTGTCAAGGCACGTTGTCTCTGTGAAATTGCGGGGAAAGCTTGAAGTCGTGGTACAAGCGAGATCGCGATCTGGGGCAATCGTTGGTCTGGTGGCAGTGTCCTTCAAGGCCCAGAAGTGCGACATAACCGAGGACAAGTGTCAGCTTGGCCACTCTGAGCTGAAGATCAGCGTTGCTTGGTCCCGTCTTGTTAGTGACAAGTCATACTTATGAGTAGTGTGTATGGATTGGATGTAATAACGTGAACAAGTTTGAAAGCTACTGTTATGTATTCTAAAATTAGAAAGCATATTTAAGTGGAATGTTTCTACTGTTATGCATTGTCGAATTCAGTAAAATTTGAAAGCTACAGTGTAACATTTGGCTTGTGTTACTTAACTGAGCTAGAGTGTCGACTAGAACTGGTAGAAATTGACCTACGGTTGATAATTTCTTATTTTATTTTCCCCTCGGGAGAAGTATATAGATTTGTTACCTGTAAACCTACTTTGCTTGCTTGCTGACCTAGAGGGTTGGGATGCTGTTAAACCTTATCTGCCTTTTCGCATGATAACCAAATTACTGCTGAGAGGCAACATACAACTTGAAGTTATCCAAACTGGTGATATGCTCATATTTCAGTCAAATGTGAAATAAGACAACTTATTGTAGTAGCAATTTTGAAACCAGGTCCAGGTCCAACAAAACAGGGAAATGCCTTATTGTAGTAGCAATTTTGTTGCAAATATATATATCCTGAATCAGGTCTGCAGCTGAACAACTTGTGAATTTTAAACCATGCAGTAAGAAGATCCATACCCATATCATACACAACTTTATACTGATACTACTATATACTTAAACCATCTTATTAGAACCTTTATAACTGGTAACAAATGTAGATATTGAACACCAATGTCTGATAATTGAATGGCGCACACTCACCAGAATTAAATGTCTGATCAATAACGCATATATATACTAGTAAACCCGTGGAACTGAAAACACATGCAGATGATGCATGCCTCCATCTATGTTCTGTTGCTCGCGATCGTCTCATCATATCTCGTCCATGAGGTCTTTGAAGGCGTCCATGGCGGACGCCGGCAGGCCGAGCAGTACGTTGATGCTCTTCCTCTCCTTGCCGTGCGCGAGGAACAGTATGACCTCCTTCTCCGGCAGCATGACAGGCCCCGACATGGCAGGCGCTCCCCAGCCGAAGTCGGCGCCGTCGAACGCGAGGCGCGACCACGTGGTGATGAGCAGCGTGGAGGCCAGCGAGGGCCGCGCGCGCGTCGCCTCGAAGTAGTCCACCGCCGACCGCATGTACTCGTCCGTCACCATATGCGCGGCCTCCTGCACCAGCCCCGCGGCGCGCGATACCGGCGTCGTCAGCAGCTCGCCGGCTGTCGCCACAGAGTTGGTCAGCACGATGCCGTTCCCGAAGTAGCCCCTGGGGAGTGGGGGCACGAAGCGGCGTCGCCCATCCACGGCGAACAGCAGCTTGGTCTGCTGCTCCGGCGCGAGGCCCAGCGCGGCGGTGCGTGCGCGCCAGACGAGGCCGGAGAGCGCCTCGAAGGTGGTGCAGCGCTCTAAGTCGCCGCCGGCGAGGGCGAGGGCGCGGACGCGCTCCAGCCTGTCTGGGTCAAAGCAGAAGGAGTGGTACACCAGCTCCTGCCCACCATACAGCGCTGCCATTCCTGAGACGTCGGTGATCTCGTCGAACTCGCGGTGCGGGAAGGAGATGGCCGGAGGGTTGCGCGCGCAGAGCAAGGTGCGGTCCATGATTGGGGGCACGGTGAGCTCCGTGGCGCCGCGGGCCATCTCGGCCCAGGAGTTGACGAACTCCATGGCGCCCAGGCCGTCGAACATGCAGTGGTTCATGGTCAGGCCAAGGCTGAAGCCGCCGCACTTGAACCTGGTCACCTGCGAGTCCATCGGCAAATAAAATTATTACTAGTACTTGCTTACTAACTCAAGTAGACAAGTACTAGTGCACAGCTAAAGATAGTTAAATTATAAGCAGAAGTGTTTTGACTAGTTCTAGTTGGTTAACTACCAATTTTCTGCATAATTGATGTTGATGTGAAATTTGGACCCGAGTTACACTGCTACTTAGTGAACGGCATGTAGTTGTCATGAAGAAAAATGGATGGTATGGTTTGGTTGATTTATAGGTAGGAGTAGTTGGGCTAACCATGAGAGAAGAAAACATATTTAGATTTCATGATTCTCCACAAAGTAGTAGTACATGTACGTCTAGGATGGATTCTTGTTTTTAGCTGCCGCTTTGAATTCATTTTTCAATCCCCGGTCAATTCCATCTAACAATGTCAACTTCAATTCATTTTAGCAGTGAATGCATGTGTGCATATGTGTACCTGCGCCGTCATGGGCGGCATCTCGAGGATGTTCTTGGCGCCGGGGACAGCGTAGACGAGCTGGCCCAGCGCGGCAGGGTCCGGGGTGGAAAGGTCGCCGATGTCGGCCAGGTCGCAGGCAGCATCAGCCTCCACGAACGGGGCGCCCTCGCCGGTGCACTCCACGGTGAGCTTCATCTCCGCGCTGATGCCGAGGCGTCCCGCGAGCGGGTGGTAGTGCACTAGCACGCGAGCCAGTGCGTCGCGGAGCACGTCTGCCACGGCGCGGCCTTGGTGTTCTGACGATGGTCGCTTGAAGCAGTACACAGTCTGCACGATCACCGCGATGTTTTGGTCCAGGTTGGACAGGTAGTACTGCTCCCCTGTCGGGGTCGCCTCCGCCGGCGGCACCAGCATCGGCTCCCCGCGCTTCACCGACAGCAGCTGCGCCTTGCTGGCCATGCCGTTCTGCTTCGCCTCCGCAACCTGCACGTGACGCAACAACGAAATGTCAAGCACATATACATGCTTTATGTAATCAGCATGGAGACTTTACGTTAGACTTACCATTTTGATGATCTCTATTCCCTGGGTGTATCAATGAGAAGCGAGAGACTGATGGGCGAGGAAAACAGAGAGGGTAGAGTGGGCTTTGAAGAGATGGGATTGTGGCAGAGTGTTTATATAAGAAAGCTTGCTTCAGGTTGTCAGCCAAGGTTAGGAGAGGGTGATGCAAAAACAGTTGGGGTTGGAGGGGTTGCTTAACAACCAATGCCTGAGACTTGGATTTTAAGAATCTTTACATATAACTCTCTTCCTGCATTGACCCAGTCATGTTCCTTTCAGGAGGAAATGCAGTTAAGGGATGTGCCTACTTAAAATGAGTATCTTTTCAACATATATGAAAGAGACATAGCGAAAGCATCGCAAGGTAAGCGGATTAAACCTGTATATAGCACCAATATAATTGCGGTTGGAGGAGTTGCTTACCAACCAATGCCTGGGACTTGAATCAACCAATTAATTTGTACATGGATCAGTATTGTAGGGACGATGCGTGCCGGTACTCCGCTGCCGGTCTGGGGGTTCAGGCGTCGTTGGGGAATTGGGGAACAGTCGTCGTGGTTCAGTGTTGCTAATTCCTTCCTCGAAGAAAAAAGGAAAAAGATTGAGTACTGGAAGTTTGCATAAGGTTGCATACTAGTATGAGATTGCGCTTGTGGTCTGCCCTTGATTGTCTGTTCTTCATACTTGACCACCATTTCGTTGACTTTTGTCGTCGCAAAGGACATGGCAGAATCCAGCTAAATCGAAAAAGGGATTCGACAAATTGCAGCTCGTAACCCTAACCCCCAAACCACCCAGAGTAGGACATGGAAGAGGACGGGTGTGGAGCTTACACGGAAACCGGACGCCACCCTCTGGGCGTCGCTCCACGCTAGGGTGGGCGGCGGCGCCGGCAAGTGGGCGCTGCGGCCCTCCGCCGCCGCAGCATCCTCATGCCCACGCCCGCGACGCGGCCGGGCGAATTCGACGGGCTCGCGCGCATCGTCCCGTCGACGCACGCGAGCGCAGGCGAACAAGCCAGCCGCGCCGCCGTGGAGTACGGAGCTCGGCGCCGCCGTTGCTCCTCTATCTGTCGCTTATAGCGAGTCGGGCCGCAGCCCAGTAGGCAGTAGCGCGTGAGTCTGTTTCCGTTTCGATTTTTCCCTCTTCTTTGTTTATTTTTTCTTTTCGTTCCTCTTTTTTATTTGTTTCCAAACTCATCAAGATTTATTTCGATATACAAAATCCCTTTGCCAATAACTAATCTGCATTATGGGTTTTGTCTAAGTCAAACTTTTTATAGTACGTTATATATTTTATGCTGATTTTAATATTCCCTCCGTACACAAATAATTGTCTTAGATTTGTCAAAAAGTTGACGTATCTAGACTTGAAACATGTATAGATACATCTACTTTTGTGCAAATTTGAGACACTTATTTTGGGACGGAGCGAGTAGTATTTATTTTTTCTTGAATTTACATGAACATTATTTAAAAAATGAACCTTTTTTAGGATCCACGAACATTTTTTTGTATATATGAATGATGTCGTTCAGCAATATTGTCTTCCTTGTTATGAAATAGAATATAGAAAATCAGTTGATTAACAATATCGTTTGAATATATTCTCTTTTTATTGCGCATGTTTTGTAAACAAACATTCAGTCAGTAAGAAAATCATAGAAGAAAATAAAGGGCTAATAAAAAATTGTTATTTCAGAAGAAAGGAGAAACACATAAATACAAGTCATGCAAAAGAAAACAATCGGTGACATGATTGTCGTGCGCCTCATTCATCTTGGGCCGCTTTTTGATGGCCTCTGATTGGGCAAAGAATTTGACGTGAGCGAGGCGTCGATAGAACTTGCAACAAGTGATACATTCAAGGTCCCAAATTTTTCATGGGCTGGTTTTGATTCTATGGCCATGAGTGTTGCCACGTGTTGATGTGCATTGGGAGTTGGGTACGACTACCTAGAGGGTTTCCTCTGGAAAGGTCACGCGTTAGCGTAGAGAAGGCCACGTGGCGAGCAAACGTGCTAAGCAGTGGAAGGAAAATTTGACACAGCACGACAACGGAAGGAAAACTGGAACACGGCAGCTGATCCGCCCGCGTACAACCAAACGCCCATCGTTGCTCCGCGCGTACGCCCGGCCGGCCGGCCGGCCGCTGTACAACCCGTGAGCTCCTGTACATCTCTGATCCTTGTGCTTAGAGGCAAGAAAAATCAAGAAACATTGAACTACTGTACACACAACAAATAATACGGAGTACAGTACAAGTTGTACAAGTAACAGACAGTTGTACAATTACACAAATCAACTTGTACAACTAAAAAGACATAGGTTGTACAACTACACGTACACAGGTTGTACAACTACATAACACATGTTGTACAACTAGACAGACACAGGTTGTACAGACATAGGTTGTACACCTACATAGACACATGTTGTACAACTAGACAGACACATGTTGTACAGACTCAGGTAGGTTGTACAACTACATAACACATGTTGTACAACTAGACAGACACAGATTGTACAGACATAGGTTGTACACCTACATAGACACATGTTGTACAACTAGACAGACACATGTTGTACAGACTCAGGTTGTACAACTACACAGACACAGTTTGTACATACACAAGTTGTACAACTAAACAGGCACAGGTTGTACAACTATGCATAACAGGTTGTACAAAATACGAGAAAAAAAAGTTTCTCAAAACCTATCAACATGGGATCTACTTTTGAAGATCTCGACGCGAGGATTTCAAATATGCAAACCGTTCATAATTTGGATAAACGGGTCAAAAGATATTTCATTTTTTAAAAATGGATCTCGAAATAAATGCGGTCCAAATCTGGCGCGGGGAGAAGAAAGAGAAAACCCAGCAAAATTCTCTCATGCTGCCACTTGTCACGTATGCAACACACCCACGGGACCGCGTCAAACGAGAAGCCGACACTTGTCAAAAGCACAACGCACGCGGGTTACCTTCACGAAGGGAACCCTTTAGTGATTTCGTTGGGAGTTAAACAAACCGAATCTCTGAATGCGTTTAGGCCCAAATTGGTCTGGCCCAGGGCCAAGATTTTGTTTTTATATGTGCTCGTGGTTGATGAAATGAGCCGAATGTTTAACGGGCTGCACTAGGGTGCATGTTTCTTTTAATGACCTGGCAGAAGTGCCAACCCATCTTGGCCTGACAGTTTAATATGTTCGTTTGTTTTATGCATCAATTGATGCAAATGCCAGAAGTTATCCACCTTTTCAAGAAAAAAAAGAGTTTCATGTACACACACATTTTCTTTAATTATATATACAACTTCACTAATTCCACGACTAAGCATAGACATGCTCTTACACATGTAGACATCATCAACTTTATTAATTTACATCGTTGTGGGTGTGATGCATAGTTAGCACGGTCAAAATGTGTTGCCCCTACCGGATATTCAAACTGGGTGGTGGGTCTAGATGCATCCATTAGCTAATTTATTTTGTTTTTTTTAGAATGTCAAAAAATTTCAGAAAAAAATCCGGATATACGTTACAGCGTGATGTGTTAGCACAAAAATTGGCATGGTGAAAAAACTTTTTTAGCAACCTGTACAATAAAGACAAAATTCCGACACGTATATGTACATTTCGGTATGTCCGAATTTGTCTTTTTTGCACAGGTTGCAAAAAAAGTATTTTTCTTCGCGTAACTTTTTGTGCTGACTTGAAATGTGGTGGACTACATGCAAAAAAATTATTTTGAATTTTTTGACATTTGGAAAAATGTTTTTTGGATCTGCACCCACTACCCAAATCGCACGTACGCCTTACTTAAGATAAAGTATACAATAATGCAAAGCTAGCAACATATATTGCGCATGACGTTATACTCAAAAGGTTTTCACTGAAAGTGTTGGCTCTGTCTCCACAAATACTCTGTTACTTAGAGACTAAGAATTGAAGTGCAAGCTAGATTTCCCTCAAAATATATATTCTCGTCATACGCAGATAGATGCATCCATGCATATACAACAGAATGAAATAATGGAAGGAAGCACTAACTATAGATAGCTGAGGTAGCTATGCAGCAACATGGATTATTATGGAGCTTTTTGGTCCCTAGCAAGCTGGTGCGCTTGATGTCTGGCCGGCGAACGAAGTTGCTCTGCAATCCAAATGGACCGTACCTAGGTAGTTCTTGCATAAACCGACAAGTAGAAATTATTACATAATAAAAATTAATGACCGAACTAAAATCAGAACCCAACACACTTATTTATCTGAAAACCAGAAGTTGTATACTATTCACATTCTCTAGTTTGTTAATTTGGTCCATATATATATCTGTTACATGCAATCAGCGAATCTGCCAACTCAGTATTGAACTAATTGATTCGTCATGTATAGATGCTGACGGTTAGTTCATGCCCTTAGTGTTTTGCGTCATGTATATAAAGATGGATGTGTGTGCTGCAAATTAAGTGCACAATTTCAGGTACTCCTTTTTTTTAGGGAAAATTTCAGGTACTCCTTATACCTATAGCTGACGATGGTGATGTATTTCTAGCCTGTATTTCTCATGTACATATGTTTAACTTTTAATTGTGCATCATCAAGCTAGCGACCCCTATAAGCTTATTGCTTGAAAGGATGTCCATTATTAAAAAGAGGTGCAGTTTACTTCGGACGTATATATGTTAATTCATTTGTGAAAGTATGTTTGATGAGTCATTCACAAGATCATTGACTAGTGACCTCAACGAATGAATAAATGATACTACTTTTCTTTGCTCTACGTTTCCAAAAAAAAACAAATGATTAGCTAGCTCCTGAGTATTGTATTCAAAGGCGATAGATGCATGAGGTCCTACACCAGACAATGCAAAGTTCAAACCATCATGCAAGTTTGTCTTGGGTGGTTGAAAACTCGACAGTTGCTCTCCTTCTAAATGTGCAAAATAATATAAAATGTACACCACATTATGTATCTTTGTGTAACATATCATGGGTTATAAAGAAGTAAACATAGTCAATTTTGCTAAAAATGTGATATGTCATAGGTGTAGTTCAACACAAACTATGTCATGGCTCCATCAATCTTAACTTTTTTTCTATCGTTTCTCCATCTCGTTCTCCCAAATTGCACAAAGATGCACCTCCTCCCGTTTCGGTTTCCTTCCACCTCTCCAACATGTGTACTAGGATTTCGTCGCCCTGTGCAACAAGGCCCAACAATTCCTCATGTCTTTCAAAATTTTAACTCCAAAAGGTCATCTGACCATTGTCTCTATGATCACGAGGAAACATCCCTAATTTCCACATCTCTAGTCGTGCTAACTAGGGGTGTCGCATGCGCGCGGTGATTCTGTGTTGAACTTTTGTATATACTAATTAAGCATATGAATTATTTCGCCTCTATAAGCTCCCTTCATTAACGAATATTTTGAGCATCCAAATGTAGGATTATACACAAAAAGTAATCAAATAACACTATTCTCATGTTATACGAAAAATTGATATGGTTCAACTCTTCAAAGACACATCAGTATGGTTAGAATATTGTAATCATTAATAGATTGTACCGTAAAAAATAACCACGATTCAAACTTACAAATACTTAGGCTTAGACAATCAAAGAGGTCTTGCATATGTTTTGAAACGGTGGGAGTTGACGTACAACGTTGCTTGAATGAAACGATCTATGCTAGCGCTCGTATGTGAATTTCCAACCGTGAATGATGACGACGATGAAATGGAACAAGTATATATGGATGGGGACGACGATGATGATGTAGTATCTTCCAAACAAAAGGGAATCTCGATGGATCTATAATTCCAACCAGCTAGAGCATATGAACAAAGAGTCACCTCAAGTACCTAGTGGTGCATGTTCATCAAGGAACATGTTCTAATCATGCCAAGTTAGGTGCACATTTCCTAGTGAAGTATGCATATACATGCATCAAGGCGCACAATTATTCATGGATATATAAATTCGAAGAACTGTCTAGCAGTACCCACCCATGTAAAAATAGAAGGTGAAAGCGGTACAAGAATACGATGAAAAAACCGAGCGCAATATACACTATATACCTTTGCCATATCAATGATTTGAAATTGAACTCCAGCCCACGGGTAGAGAAACAAAAAAGATCTAAATTCAGCAAGTCATTGCAATTGTTACTTAAAACAGCCTCCCATGTGCATATGTATCCATTATAGAAAATATATGTTTTGAACTTATTTCGATTGTAAAAAACCCTCCATAAAAATCTCGCGCATCTCAACATCCTATGCGCCGGGCCCACGGACGCAAAACCGACTTTTTTGTGGCCTAGGTACAAAGGCAAAATCCGGTGCTAAAATATACGAGCCTTTTCACGAGACATTTTTCTCGTTTTTACACAAGCAACAAAATATAGCAGTTTTCGGCAAAACTTTAATTACCTGCACACATGGAATGGAGAGATGTACGCGTGAAACAAATCGGAATATTTGTTATTTTGAAATGTGTTTTTCCGTAAAGGGCGCACATGAACCAGGAGCCAAAATGAATTTCACACTGTGAATTGACTTTAGACCGTTAAATCTGAAATTATTATTTTTGATTCACGAACTATATGACTTGCACAGCTACATACATAATCCATATATACATGTAAATACATAGTACATGTTTCATCTCCACAGGCATACATGTATGTATATGTGCATCTCTGCTCACCTGCTGCTACCTAACTGTACGATATGGAAGCGCTTTATGATCAGAGGTTAGATCGGCGCGATAAGATCCTGCAGGTGCACACCAAAGATCGGCATGTCGGAGCACCGCCCATTCCATCGTCTCTCCAGCTCCAAGTTCATATAGCTCCATCTGCTTTACTTGCAAGATCGACACGTCCGTCCTTGACGATGATTTCCCTTGTATCGGAATCCGTGCTATGCATGCATGGTTGGTCCAAAAGAAGAAGATATAGGGGAGATATCATCACTGCTCTGCATGCCCTTGGGAGATTTCTGCAAGATCCCCTCCCCTCCGATTCCATCCGTCTTTAGTCTTTTCCTTGGCTTGGCATGGCCTACCTCAACAACAACATATCCCGGAAACTTTGCACACGGAGATACATCGATCATCCACCAACATTTTGGACCATTCCTTCTCATCCATCGAGTCTCCACATCTCCATTGCCAAAACGCTTCTTGTTTCAGCTAACTTGCTCCAACTTTCTCTCGGAATCTAATTAACCCAACGCAATGGCAAATCATCATTCCAAGAAGCTAGCCGTATCTCTCTCTAACTACATTACGAAAGAATTTCAACCTCTAGGAATTTCTTTATGAAGATTTCTTAGTCACATGACAGAAGTATTAGAAATTTCATTTTCTAGGGACCACTTTGCCCTCTACAAATTACAAAGAATTAATTTACTCGGTCCAATTATCTAAGCACTCGGAAATTTCCCGTAAACCCTAAACCATATCTCTCTCTCCCTACACCAGCATTGAATTTCCTACTATCGACAATAGTCGCTATGGCCGTCAGAGTGTTGGTTGAGAAAACTTCTATCAAACAATTGGTCGGTAATACCTACATACAAGAACTGATTTAATGTCAACGTCTTGTATGAACCACAGCTTGTTAAAAATATGAGAAAAAATATATTCATATGCACATTTGCATATGCTCTTAGAGAAGTTTTAGGAAAATATATAAAATGTCCGTAGAAGTTCTTGGATCGATGATCTCTTAACCTGCACATTTGGTTTAATTTTTCCCATGTAAAGACTATTGAAAAAATCTGCACTCTTAAAATTTATATATTCGTGGACCTGGCCCCTTCTCGCTTTCTCTTTTTGCAAAGTGCCAGGGGTTGGCATTCTTTTGCCCAGGGTCTATTTAAAACACCCAGGTGCACACATCGTACGTACATTTCCGCCAAATATAGTATATAACCAGCAAAACAAGAAAATACATATAGCTTTACGGATGAAATCAGCAATTGTTCGATGCATCCCATTCCCATCAATTTTAAACCACATATACTTTGAGCTGGCTCCGCTAGATAACGACATTAAGAGTTACAGGTTCCATTATGGGAGTCCATGAGCGCAGGTCGAGCTAAGCAAAAGAACCTAGCTCTTTCTCGGTTGCTTTGGCCTTTATTTCTTTGCTTAGCCCCCTCCGATTCCATTTCCATCGATCCATCCTTTTCAACTATAGCTAGCTTGATAGCTAATGATGCACCGAATCTCCACTTTATTTTCTATTAGGGACAACTAGAGGACAAAGTGAGGACACAACGCTCGTCGGGGGGCCATCCGATCAGATCCTCGGCCGTATTGAACGGCTGAGAACCCAGGCCGTGTAAAATGAAAAGCGGTGCGTCATCGTATGCAAAGGCCGAGCATGATAACGATCCGGGTCACGCCATGTGGCAACACTCACTAGTAGAGAACAGGGCATCAGTACCGGTCTTATTAGGCCTTTAATACCGGTTGTGCAACCGGTACTAAAAGGTCGAGACTAAAGGGGTACCCCTTTAGTACCGGTTGTATAAACAACCGGTGCTAAAGGCCCTCCACGTGGCCGAACCTGCGCGCCGCAGCTGAGGACCTTTAGTACCGGTTGGTAATAGCAACCGGTACTAAAGGTTCCTGTTTTTTTTGCCCCCCCTTATTTTTTCAGGGGGGTTAGGTTTTCGGTTTTTTTTCTTTTCGCTTATTTTCAGGGTTTAGGGTTTCTGTTTTTTTCCTTTTCGCTCATTTTTCAGGGTTTCGGAGGAGATCACGTATAAAGTACTCACTACACATATAAAGTACTCTTTACACATATAAAGTACTCTCGTTACATATAAAGTACTCATAATTACAATGAGATCACCGCTAGCTAGTACATGCATGGAGGGAGTCTATTAATCACATAGTGGAATTCACCGAATTCATCTACGACATGCGTCAAATGAATCCCGCCAATTCCTCCGCAATAGCTTTTACGCGGTTTTTTAGTAGGAGCTGGTTCCGCTTCCTTGCCATCTTTAAAAGAAGGAGATCAAATCAGTGATCGAAACTAAACATGATTGATGGTAGCAAAATAAAAGTTGTGTATGATGTTTACGTACCTCTCGATTTCTTATACTATTGACTCTCTCATTGACCCTCATGTGAATATACTCGCAAACGTAGTATCCACATAGTTCCGTCCCCTGTGGTTGTCGCAGACACCACTATACAAGAATTTAATTTAATCAAATAATAATCAAGAGAATGATAATGGTATTAGAAAGATACATAGACCTAGATACGTAGTAGTACTTACGTTGTTAGCCTTGAACTCCAGCTTAGGTTTCCATTCACCGCGTTCTTCCGCGATGAACCTTTTCCAAACCCTGCCCGGAAAAGAAAATGAATTGAGGAGTTATTACTTATACTTTTGATATCCGGAAATGAACGAAAGAGGACGATATAGTGCGATTGAAATTACCTCTTGAGCATTAGACGCACGCTTTTGTAATCATCTTGATCTTTCCTTAATGAGTCCCAGACTTCAACTTGTCCTTCCTCGAGTCTAATGATTAGCAGAATGAAGTGGTACCTGCGCACATTTATATACGCAGGTATTCAGAACTCATCAATTACACTTAATATCGGGAAAGCAAAATAGAATGTGTACAAGACAGTAACACTCACCCGAAGTTGTAAGGAAAAAGTATTTCCTTTTGGTACTTTGTCGCTTAAAACACGTTAGCAAAACGTCCTCTGTTTCCTGGGCATACAGAGGATCTTGTACGGTGACTTCATGAACTTTATCCGGGTCAATGAACCCAATGTCCCAGATTCCTCCCATTCGGCATTCACGAATCTTCATTCTGCATAATAGCGTACAAAAGAATGTTGTGAGGATAATTACAAGCAATGAACGAGCTTAACTATAAATAATTAAATTACACGAATAAATTACTTACAGACAATAGCAGCTGATGATAGATTTGTCGAGAGCAAGTTGATTGTACATCTGAAAAAGTTCGGAGAACGCAACCTCCACACCATATTGTCGGAAGAAGTGTTGTTCCTTAACTCCCGCCATGAGACACATTTTCCCTTCTTTTGCGGCGGCCATGTACCAGTTATGCAATTTATATAACTGTGTTGTTAGAGCACTCGGATTTTCGACCAGAGGCAGCCCGAGTTCAAATTTATATTGAATTGTTATCTGCGCTATGGGGCAACCTGTGTCGCCAATGACAACTTCTCCATGCTCGATTTCCCGAGCTTCAGAAGGCACAATGAGCGGGGCGATCGATTGTGCTTCTTGTTCTCCGAGCTGGGCAACTCTTTTCCCGCACGCTTTTTCTTGCTCCATCTGTGAGGAAAGTACCTTTTCAATACCTCGCTCATAGTCTGAAAGGGGCGGTGGTGGAGGGTCATATAGGTTGTCAACGGTGTGATCTTTTACCTCAGTTGGTATAGTCTTCAGAAGTTCCTTCATGGGGTCCAGTCTTGCCTCCAGTCTTTCCTTTTTTTTCTGTTCAAAAAAGGCTCTCGCCTCTTCACGTGTGCTCACTTCTAATTCCTCCTGAGTCATCTCGCCAGCTAACTTCTCAGGAGCCTTGACTTCCTTGGGTTTTTTTGCACGTTTCTTGACAGGGGACGACGTGAAAGCTTCCGCTTTGTCAAACTACTAGTGGGCGCAGCAGTCGGCTGACGGGACGGCGCGGGCGATGGACTCGCGGTGGGCTCCCAATCGTCGGGGGAGGAGGGTGGACTTTGCTGTGGTGAATTTCTAACCGGAGGAGTCGGTGGCCTTGGCGCCGAGTCTGGAAACTTGATATATTTCTTCTTCCATAGAACGATACCAAGTTCGACATCTCCCAATGTCTTCTCGCCTTCAGCTCCGGGAATGTCAAGATGGATTGAGCTGAATCCCGACATAACTTTCGTCACCCCGACACGAGCAAATCCAGCCGGAATCTCACCAAAATGGAAGGTTGATCCAAGTTGATGCGGTAAAGCATAGCCATTCGCCACCGGAAAACTAATGTTCTTCATTGGCGCATGTAACTCACAATTTGTCTTCTCCGTGATATCATCCACGGGGTAGCGCGCCGCCGACGGTTCATCAACTGGTTCATCAACTGCAGGATCTTGTAGCTGCGTGGAACCCACGCTGCTTTTCCGCTGAGATGGGCAGACATCGACTGCATGATCTTGTACTCGCGGCTGAGATTCCCTTTGCTGGGTAATTAAGGCCAGTTGCTCCTTCACATCCTGCATCTGGCGTTCTAATGCAGTAAACCTCTCCGCCTCCCTCTTCTTACCTCTGCAATGTTTTCTATAAGTTGCAGCGTGCTCCGGAAACCCTTCAAGAAAACCAACCCCGCCTCCTCTGCCTCGACATCGTCCCCAGTGTTCTTTATTCCCGAGGGCGAGTGAAAGCTCGTCGTCCTCTCTATCGGGAACATATTTTCCCTGTCGGACTAGTTCTATTGCGTCAACTAGTTTTTTGGTGACTCTTTAATTCTTTTCTTCCATTTTCCCTTTGCAACAATCAGCCCTGTGTTTGGGTCCAACACTGCCCCATGCGCAAACAACCATAACTTGGACCTGTCGGGCCAGTCATCTGTCTGTGGAATGATCCCTTTTTGACGCAGCTCGTTTTCATAGGCTTCCCACTTAGGCACGGCAGTCTTGTAGCCACCTGAGCCCAAACGATGGAAATATTTCTTCTTCTTAGCATTCAACTTATTTCGTTTCGATCGGGCCACAGCGACGGCCGATTTCTTATACGCCACAAATTCAGGCCAGTCATCTTTTAGCTTCTCTAGATGTCCAGTGAAATCTGGAGTTTTTTCTCATATTTTCTCCACAATGATTTCTTCCAGTTGTTGAATTGCTCGGCCATCTTGCTAAGAGTCCACTCCTTGACTTTATCCTTCCTCCTCTGTGGGAGATCTGCCGGTAGGCTGAAATAACCCAATATCGACTCCCAAAGGGTTTCTTTAATTCTGTCCTCGACATATTTTGCGCCAATGTTTTTTTTCTTCGGCTCATTCCATTCTGCAACGGTGATCGGGACCATGTCCCTTACAAGAAATCCGCATTGAGCTATGTATTTAGTGGAGATTCCATCGGGTTTCTCCGGTTTGCCTTTTATGCTAACTTCGTCGATCGACAACTTTGCACCATCCGGCAGCTTTAACCCTTGGGCTGGGCCTCGTTTACGGATTGTCGACGTAGATCCAGAGGGCTGAAAGAAAAATGTTTCGTTAATAAGTGCGCATATAAATCAATTAATGCATCTAGCTAGTGATCAACAAGACTTAATATATACCTTGCCGGAGTTCTCTACGGAGTTTTGTAACGACACTTCTTCTTCGTCGTCGTCTCTGAAGTTTTGTAACTCAAGTCCCTCACCGGAGTCGTTCAAGCATTTCGCGCTGAAATCTTCGCCGTCTTCTTCGTCGGAATCTTCTCCATCGGAATCTTCTCCATCGGAATTGGGTCCAAGGGTCTTATCAAATATAAGTGCTTGAAAGCGTTCTTCTTTCTCCAAGTCTCGGATGAAGTCCGGGGCGTCGATGATGGGGGCATCGTCCTCCATAGCTCAATGTCACTGCAAATTTGTAATTCAAACTTAGCAATATTTCAAACTTTGCTAAATTTTGAAACTTTGCTACTAGAATTTTCAAACTTAGCAAAATTCACATATTTACTAGAATAAAAAAATGACAATGCACATATTTACTTATTTACTAGAATAATTTCTAACTTAGCAATATTTCAAACTTAGCTAAATTTTCAAACTTTGCTACTAAAATTTTCTAACTTAGCAAATTAACTTAGCAAAATTATTTTTAGTAACTTAGCAAAATATTTCTAACTTAGCAAAATTATTTTTAGTAACTTAGCAAAATATTTCTAACTTAGCAAAATTTTCAAAGTTATTTTTAGTAATGTTTCTAACTTAGCAATATTTGAAACTTAGCAATATTTCTAACTTAACAATATTTGCTCCATTAAAAGTTTGTACACTAATAATAAAATGACTCCATTAAATTTCCTAATTTGCTCCACTAAAATTGAAACACAAATTCAAACATAAAAATGCTCCACTAATATTACATAAATTCAAACATAAATGCTACACTAATATAAAATGCTACACTAATAAAATGCTATACACTAATATAAAATGCTACACTAATAAAATGCTACACTAATATAAAATGCTACACTAATAAAATGCTACACTAATATAAAATACTCCACTAAAAATGAAAAAATTCAACCTAAATTCAACCTAATAAAATGACTCACTAAAATTTCCTAATTTGCTCCGTACTAAAATTCAACCTAAATTCATCAAAAGAACAGTACTAAAATAAAAAGAATGAAAAAAAATTACCTTAGTTGGGCCGGCGAAGCAGGGCAGTACGGCGGCCGGAGCAGGGCGGCGTGGCGCCGGAGCAGGAGGCGCGGGTGGAGTCCGCAGCTTGTCGGGGGCGCGGCGGAGGGCGGCGTCGGGAGCGCGCGGTGGAGGCGGCCGGAGCAGGGCGCCGCACGGGCGGAGATGGCCGCGCCGGCCGGAGCAGGGGCGCACACGGGCGGAGGCGGCCGGAGCAATGCGCACGGGCGGAGGCGGCCGACCGGAGCAGGGGCGCAAGGGCGGAGGCGCATGGCCGGAGCAGGGGCGCACGTCGTTCGCCGGAGAGGAGCAGGGCTTCGCCGGGGAGAGCACGTCGTTCGCCGGAGAGGAGCAGAGGCGCGTGACTTGGGGATTTTGGGGATCGAATCGGCGGTGGGGGAATTAAAACTGCTCAAATAGAGCTTTAGCACCGGTTGTAGTTTACAACCGGTACTAAAGGGTCTTTAGTACCGGTTGTAAATTAAAACCGGTGCTAAAGGTGCTTTTTGGGCCGCGGCGAAAATTCGCGCGCGAAGCCCAGCCCTTTAATACCGGTTGTAAGGTACAACCGGTACTAATGGGCTTTTTGAATTTTTTTTCTCTAGTTTCTTTTTTCTTTCTTATGTTTTCTGTTTTTTATATCTATTTGGTTTCTATTTTGTTTTTTTCTCTAGTTTCTTTTTCTTTAATATATATTTAATTTAATTGTCTACAAAATTGTAATAATTATCTATCTATTTGTTTTCTATAAAAATAGACCCGAGCTATGTAACTGGATTAAATAAAGATGTTTGAATATGAATTTGAATAACTTGTGCATACTTTTGAATCTGACAAAAACGGACCACACAGTTACATAAAAGGATACATTATTACACATCACTAACAGTTACATAAAAGGATACATTATTACACATCACTAACAGTTACATTACTACATAAACGGACCACACAGTTACATAAAAGGATTAGGAGGAACGGCGGGAGGAGCCAGCCCCGTTCGCGGCCGCCCGATTCTCGAGCGCACGTTTGCGACGGAGGGCAAGATCCATGGAGGATGAGTCTTTCAGCGCCCAATCCAGCTCGGCAGCCTCCTTCGCCTTGAGCTGGCAGGCAGTTCTGGCTCGCTGTACACGGTCGTCGTGGACGGACTGGAAGGAGGCTTCAAGGGCCTCCTGCATCTGCGGCCCGCCGCGCTCTTCCCCATGGTCGCTCCAGTCGAAGTCGTCGTCGTCGTCATCCTCCTCGTCGGGAGGGGCGGCGGCGACTGGTGGAGGTACGGCCGCGGATCCCCACGCCACCCCTGCGGCGTACGCATCCTCGTCGGGGTCAGGGACGTCGGACCACGCGCGCTCGTACGTCCTCCGCACCTCCTCCGGCACCGGAGCAGGAGGCCGGTAGGAGGGCATTCCTCTCCACGCCGGGCTCATGGGCATACGGCGGGATAGGCTCCCACGGTAGCGCCCAAGCGCGCTCTGCCGAGCACGCTCGACCTCGTCCAGAAGGCGCTGCGGCGGGCGTGGCGGATCCATCTCGTGGAGACGATGCGTTCGTGGCTAGGAATGGTGGATTAGGGTTTACCCCGTCGGCGACAATATATAAAGACCTCCAGGACAGCGCTAGGGGAAGACACGTGGCTAGGGCAGCGCTGGGGGAGGACACGTGGCTCCGCAAAGTGTTTCTTTTGAGGGATTGTGAGCTGTTGGATCAGCAGTATCACGACCACTTCGTGAGCCACATGACCCGGTTGGTGTTACCAACCGGGACTAAAGAAGCACACGTACCCTATATATAGCCCACCTCCCGGAATTCCAGCGTCACTCACTCACTCACACAAAACATTCCAGCGTCACTCGGAGAGGCATCTTTGGGCAACCAGCGGCAAGACGTCTCTGATGACCTGCGACCGTTCCAAACGGTTGCAGATCATCAGAGACGTCTTGCCGGACGGTTGTAGATCATCAGAGACGTCTTACCGCTGCTTGGATCGAAGTGGCGCTCAAACACAAAACATTCGGGTTCCCTAGCTACGTCCTGCAACCGTTTGGTCCGATCCAAGCAGCGGCAAGACGCTCTGATGATTAGCAACATCCCCAACACTTGTTGCAAATCATCAGAGACGTCTTGCCGCTTTCTGGATCGAAGGCCGATTTGCCGTCTCACGACCACGCGATTGTGTTGGTAAAACTGCAGCTGATTGACATAGTGTTTAGATCTCTCTTCTGAGTTTTCAGAACATAGTTACATAAAAGGTTTAATACATTATTACACATCAGCAACAACATCCCTATCTAGTGTTCACTTTTTCTTCTTGTGTGTCCCTTTCTTCTGATTGCGCCGTAGCCATGGACATTCTTCATCATTTAACACGATGCTTGGGTCAGTTTTCACTTTGAAGGGCGGAATTTCATCAAACTTATTGTAATCTTCTGACATGTCTGTCTTGTCCTCCACTCCCACGATGTTTCTTTTTCCTGAAAGAACTATGTGGCGCTTTGGCTCATCGTATGATGTACCGGCTTGCTTATCTTTTCTTTTTTTCGGTCTGGAAGACATGTCCTTCACATAGAAAACCTGAGCCACATCATTGGCTAGGACGAATGGCTCGGTGCGGTACGCAAGATTCTTGAGATCCACTGTAGTCATTCCGTACCGCCGGTCTATCTCTACCCCGCTTGACAGGTTGACCCATTTGCACTGAAACAAAGGGATCTTAAATGAAGATCCATAGTCAAGTTCCCATATCTGCTGTATGCAACCATAATATGTGTCCTTTGTCCCATCGTCGTTTGTTGCATCAAAGCGGATACCACTGTTTTGGTTAGTGCTCTTTTTGTCTTGGGTTTCCGTGTAAAATGTATTCCCATTTATCTCGTACCCTTGGAAAGTCAATATAGTCGAAGATGGTGACTTGGCCAACAAGTATAGCTCTTGTCCAACAGTGTTGTTATTAATGAGATGTGTACGCAACCAACTGCCGAAAGTATCCACGTGTTTCCCTTTAATCCAGAAGTTAGTCTCCTCCGGGTATTGAGAGCGTAAAATATCCATGTGTTTCACGATATACGGAGCCACCAATCTGGAATTTTGTAGAACTGTGTAGTGTGCTTGTGTGAAAGAATGTCCGTCCATACATGTTGTTGCTTTATTTCCTGGCTTGCCTTTTCCACGCAGTCTCCCCTCATGGCGCGATTGAGGAACACCGTTCGGCTTAAGATCAGGAATAAAGTCAACACAAAACTCAATGACCTCCTCTGTTCCATAGCCCTTGGACATGCTTCCTTCTGGCCTAACACGGTTATGAACGTATTTCTTTAAGACTCCCATGAACCTCTCAAAGGGGAACATGTTGTGTAGAAATACAGGACCAAGAATGGAAATCTCTTCGACGAGGTGAACTATGAGGTGCGTCATAATATTGAAGAAGGACGGTGGAAACACCAACTCGAAGCTGACAAGACATTGGACCACACCCGTCTGTAAACTTGGTAGAGTTGCTGGATCGATTACCTTCTGAGAAATTGCATTCAGGAATGCACATAGCTTCACAATGGGTACTCGAACGTTTTCCGGTAGAAGCCCCCTCAATGCAACCGGAAGTAATTGTGTCATAATCACGTGGCAGTCATGAGACTTCAGGTTTTGGAACTTTTTCTCTGCCATGTTTATTATTCCCTTTATATTCGACGAGTAGCCAGACGGGACCTTGATACTTCTCAGGACTTGAAAAAGATCTCCTTCTCTTCTTTGGTAAGAGCGTAGCTGGCAGTACCTTGGTACTTCTCTGGATTCAGGTTGTCTCGTTCGTGCGTACTTTGCTGGTCCTGCCGTGCATCCGATGTATCTTTCGTCTTCCCATACACGCCTAAAAAGTTTAGTAGGTTCACGCAAAGATTTTTCGTCACGTGCATCACGTCGATTGCAGAGCGAACCTCTAGGATTTTCCAATAGGGTAAATCCCAAAATATAGATTTCTTTTTCCACAAGGGTACGCGCTTGTTAGCGTCTTTCGAAACATTTAGACTGCCAGGACCCTTTCCAAATATTACTTCCAAATCCTTGACCATGCCATATATAACATCACCATCAGGGCCTGTAGGCTTCGTTCGGTTATCTGCCTCACCTTTGAAATGCTTGCCTGACTTTTTTACGGGATGCCTGTTTGGAAGAAATCGACGATGACCAAGGTACACATTCTTGTTACCTAAATATATACTGTCAGTCTTATCTAAACAGTGCGTGCATGCATTGTATCCCTTGTTTGACTGTCCTGAAATGTTACTAAGAGCAGGCCAATCATTGATGGTTACAAACAGCAACGCTCGTAGGCCAAATTCCTCCTGTTTGTACTCATCTTCACTTATCTTCAATTTTGCTCTCAAATCGTCGTTTTCTTTTTTAAAATACTCGACAATAGGGTCGGCCGGAATTTCCGGTTCAACTACCTCCTAAATAAAAATATATCTACGTCAAGTTGGTCGGCATGATTGTTATAAACACGAAACAAAATAAATAGTTAAAAAGATATACCACATCCGAATCATAGACCGGACGAGGGCCGAAGGGGACGGATATCAAAACCATGACACTATACATATATAAAAAAAACATAAGAAAATTATACAAGAAATAATTATGCATTTAAATCATATAACTAACAATTTTTAAAATAAAAGATAAAAAAGAGGCTCACCGAGGTGGTGTCGGTGACAGAGCGGCGCGGGCGATCGACGGCGGTGAGGAAGGGGACACTATATAAAACCACAAATTATACTTTAATTTGAGCTCAAAATGCATATAAAACAAATGAAATCCCTAACTTAGGCATTTCATCAAACACCTTGCAAGCACCACCAAAATCAAACTTGCTAAACTTGCACGAAAATGAGCTAAACTTGAAATGCCGGAAGAGAAGATGAAGAAGTTGCTAACCCTTGTATAGGGTGCCACCAATCTTGACAAATGTTGGAGAAAAAAGCGGTGAACTAGAGCTTGGGAGAGCTTGGGAGAGAGGGAAAATGGAGTTGGGTCGAGTTGCTTCAAATGGAGCTGGCTCGGGGTGGAAGAAGGGATATAGTGCCCGAAACCTTTAGTACCGGTTGGTAATAACAACCGGTACTAAAGGTCTCGCCGTGGGCGCCACCAACCGCGGCCGCATGTTCCGCGTGGCCTCCAACGCTTTAGTACCGGTTGCTAATAGCAACCGGTACTAAAGGGCCTTTAGTACCGGTTGTTAGGAACAACCGGTACTATAGGTCCTCGCCGCGGTGCCACGAACACAACCGGTGGTAATGCCCCCCTTTAGTACCGGTTTTTGTATAACCGGTACTAAAGGTGGCGCACCAAAGCCTCCTTTTCTACTAGTGACTTGGCTCGTCCGAAACAGCTTAACCACTTTACTTTCCTATAAAGAGGACCTTGTTTCTTCACTTACCATTTCTGTCACTTATATGGGGTCCATATGTGCGTCAGTTAACCATTAGATCTTTTATAGTTGCCACATGCTAGCAAGCTCGAAACGTCTTAGAAACACTTATAGGTGAGAAATGTAAGAGTGAAAATCATGCACACTAATCTAAATATTTCCGTGTAAATCGCAAGAATATAATTTCCGAGTCAAAGTTCAGCTCTCGAGATGTATGCTACCTTATAAACAATTGAAGATTTCTACCTCTGCTCCGGTGTAAATTTTGCACCAAAAGAGTAAGTGATACCTATTGGTGACATTCATGTGAACATGTAACTAAATTATCTTGTGTATATCACAGGAAGATTTCAGAGAGACTAAGACCCAACTACTTGATACAATGATCTATTAGATCGTGTCCTTAGACAACCGTGAACTTAGCGGATACCATGATAGCACCGAATTTTGCCAATTCGGCAGTTGTAAACCACCTTATAATTTTTTAAGGTTTATGCCTTTTCTCCAGTGTCTATTTTGCTCACATGAATGTGCTGTATAAGCAGGACAGGTGTTTTGGATTCTGGGTGCATATGCACTCTATTTCAAATGCATTTTGAATGAATTTTGAAATCTAAAAAATTCAAAAAATCAGACATGAATCTTAACAAGGTATGTGTTCACAGAATTGTTTCGCGAACAACGAATTTTTTGTGGTCTATATAAAAAATAGTATTTTTCTGCTAGAAAAGGCTTTTCACGACTCATTTGTTTTATCTTTTTACTCAGGCCACAACAAATATCGGTTTCACGCGAAACGACTTTTTGAACACATATAATGTGAACATGTATCCACAAAATTTTATTTTGTATTTTTTGACATTTCAAAATATGTTTATAGTGGATTTCACAGTATTAGCTTGCAATAATGTACTGTATTGGTAGCCCACAAATTAAACAGAAAGCCGACGAAGATTAGTTGTTTATTGTCTGCATTAGTCTAGGTTTGCAAGTGGAGCGAGCTATATATGCTATCTCAAAAAATAACTTGTCTGCATTTTCTACTAGCATCCATGTATAGTCTTAAATTTGGAAAGGTAATGGTACCAAAATCATGACACCTAGATAATAAATAAGATGATATTTTTTTGAACTTATTATTGTGACAAACGCAAAACACAATCTTTTTGCTTTGGAGGCATGGGAATTTGGCTTCAAGTAGAAGCAGCGCTAGAATAATTTGATCCAAGAGAAAGAAAAAACGACAAGTGATAGAAGAAGAGACACGACTGCGTGCCCTATCCAAAGAGGGCTAATTGGCATCTCTAAGCATGGAGCACACAACACCACTTGAAGAATTAAGAGGATGAGGAGAAAAGAGGATGATTTAAAATATTTGTGGGTAACTATGCACCATGCATGCACATATATTCTATATCATGGAAAGGAGCCAGAAAGAGAAACTGGAAAGAGGATGGAATCTTGCTCATCTCATCCTCCACCCCACTTGTATATATGCACATACATTGTGTTTTGCATTTGCATATGTTATGAAGTAATTACATTGATTTTGCATTCATTGGGGCATTAATTAATTGGTCTGGTCTGTGAACTAATTTATCAACAAGTTTTGAAACATGTAGGTACGTAGTGGGCATGATGCAATATGTAACTACCCACATTAGCCACTGAGATGGAACAAAACAAAAGTAAGGTTGCCTTAGGCTGGGGAATCAGAGGATGATATTTATGTGTGGTGGGGTGACATGACTGATGCAAGCATGAATACAGCTGGCTGATTAGTTAGCTGTTTTGTTGTTTTTTCTTGGATGGTTAAATTAGCAAAGCACAAGGAGACAAAAAAAAATGGTGAGCATTCTCCCATGTTCCACGCTTGGTACTGGTGATGCATGCTGGTGGACTCGTTTCCACTAACCTGGCTAGCTCGATGTCACCGGCCACACACAGATTAATAAAGCAGAAAGAGAATGAAAAGGTGCAAGACAACAAGAGCGCAAAGTAAACATAAAGGAGCAAAGTGCATGCATATATGTGCTTGCATAGCTGTAAGAGATAGATATTAACAAGAATATTACCAGCCACAGCAAGTACTACTACTACAAGTTTGCTAATGGGTATGTACATATTGATTGTGTGTGTAACAACAAATATATACTACTCCCTCCGATTCAAAATAAGGGTTAGTTCAAAACTACGACATATATTATGGGTTTTGTTTTGAAACGGAGAGAAAAGTGCCCCACCCATTCATTAAGAAGATGAGAGTTGCCAGATTAATTTATGGAAAATCACGCTAAAATCATTACAAACTTGGTCATGAAAGAAAACAAAGAAGGTTAGGTTTAACTTGCCAGATTTTTATGGATATATTACAGGTAGTAGTATTTACTCCACTCTGTGTTCTTTGTATGCAAATGAAATAGATGCGAAAACATACCTAGAGCACATAAAATGTTTGTTAGCCTAGTACTCAGAAGTAATTGAGAACACTTGTGATGATTAGTGTCAACAGACAAGAGCTAGCAAAGCACAAGACAGTGAGATTCTTGAGTTGAAATGTGCTTAGCTTGCTGTCCCCGTTGACATCCAGTTTACCAGTACTAGTATTAGCTAAGCTAGCTTAGCTGGTGAAGAATATACTTTGTCGTTTGCAACAACACACACACCACACTTAGTCGTTAGAGCCAATTAGTTAGTAGTTGCCATTAGCAAAGCCACAGCACACTTGGTTAGATTCCTCTCGTGTTTGGACGGCCAAAAAGGCTCCCCCCTTCCCGCCTACAAATACCCTCCCAGCCCCCACTTACTCAGCTCACTCCCAACCAAGCCACTGATTCAGCAGCTTCATCCATCTCCTGCGATCATCTTCTTCGGCTCCGATCCCCAACGACCAGCTCGATCGATCGACATGACGGTCGCGGTGTGCCATGTGATGCCGGCGCTGGACGTCGCGCCTCACCACGCTCGCACGGCGCCCATGCCGCATCAGCTGGACATGTGGAGCGCCATCCAGACCCAGGCCGATGACGGCGCCACCAAGCCCGCGTCGACTCCGGCACCGGCCAAGTCCAGCTACCCAAGGACGGTGCGGCGGTCCATGAGCAACGAGAGCCTGGACCTCTGCACCGAGAGCCTCGGCAGCGAGACCGGCACCCGCGGCGACTTCCTCGACCAGACCGCCGTCATGGCCTGCCTCTACCAAACCACCGTCGACGATGCCTCCGCCACCATCCTCCCTCCTCCCGCGGCATTGCACGAAGAGGAAGATCATGACGTGCAGGAGGACGAAGAGACGGCGGAGGGTGAGCTGACGGAGGTCAGGTACCACCGGGCGCGCCCGCAGCGCGCCTTCCCGCCGCCGCTGGCCTCCATGTCGCGGCGCCAGGGCGACGACGCCGGGCCGTGCCTCCGGATGCGCCCGCACCGCCGCGACGGGCGCCTGGTCGTGGAGGCCGTGGCCGCGAGGCCCCAGGGGTACCTCCACGCCAGGCGCCAGGACGGACGGCTCAGGCTCTGCTTCGTCGACTGCAACTCCTCCTCTGCTCGCGGTGACCACCAGAAGCAGAGTGCCATGGCGCAGCAGGTGCAAGTGCAACAGCCACAGCGCCAGAAAGAGCTGGTGAAAGAGGAGGAAGACCATGAGGTCGTCGAAGAGGAGGAAGAAGAGGAGGAGGACGAGGTGGAGGTGGTCGACCGGGGCACCGTGGTGGAGGTGGTGGCCGCCTCCGGCAAGGCGCAGCGCTGCTCCACGATCGTCATCAACAAGTTCGTCGGCGGCGCGCCGGACGTGAGCCCATCACGCTGCTCCAGGGCCGCTGCCTCTGATGACGAAGTTGCTCCGCCGGCGCCGGGGCTGCGTCGGGTGCCATCGTCCACTACCACGCTTGCCGCAGCGGTGGCCGCCGCGTCCACAGGCATGGACGAGGCGGACGAGGAACAAAACGACGAAGCTGACAACGGCGGGCAGGGTGAGGAGAAGCAGAGCGCGACGATGCTGCTGTTCACGTCGCGGGTCGGGGACAGGGCGGAGCTGGTGCAGAGCGTGCGGCGGTGCCGGCAGCTCAGGCAGAGGCCGCTCTTCATCGTCGAGCCGTACACCATCATCGCCACCTGATCATCGATTACTATTGGCGTCACCATTAATTAGCAACTGAGATTGCAAATTTTCAACCTAGTATGCAATGTATTATAAATTGTAACTTGATCAGTCGATCAGCACGTTGATTTCCTATTATTAATTAGACCATTTCGTCATGATGGATCATGCAGCATGGAGCATTATGTTGAGCTGGCACACGCACACACTTTGAGCTAGCTCTTTGTACTGCATATCCATCTGAAGCAGATGGGATTTGTCTTGCCAAGAATCCTTTTTTCTTCCTGAAATGGGGAGTTGCCCCGTCTTCCTTGATAGAAGAGATGCATACGGCCTTTATTTTATACCAAGAATCCTTTAGATATAATACTAGAGATGGCGATGATTCTCCAATATCCTCACGATACTAAGTTTCAAAACATAAAAAGGTTGTATTTGTATTTTTTTTTGAATTTTTTGAAATAAATTGACCATATATTTGAAACATATTCTTGCAATTTAGAGTGAATGGAACTGACACAGTGAAAATTCAGGTGCTTGTACCAAGCATTTTGTGATTTTTTGCATCCTGATAACTGCATACATTTTATAAGTGCTTGTCTTTAAAGTTTATCTAGTATTTTTTACTGAGTTTACTGTTTAACCAAGGTTCTAAAGATTTGCATATTCTCGAGTAAATATAATGTATGTGTGCGCCGTCACAAGGTTTCCGAGCGGCAGAATTTTGTGAATTATATACATCATGACAGCACCATGCATGCATCTTGGTTAATTTATAGTTTGGCCAATGTGCTAGCACGTATTATTTGGCATTATTAATAAATCCCAATATGCAAATGTAACTGAGGCGTATAAACTTTCACTTATTAAACTAATAAGGCCGGTCAAAGAATCTAAAGTTTCTTGCTAGTGCCGACCCATTTCGGTATAGAACTACTGTATAAACTATATAAAGTCTAGTACGACTGCACATATTAACTAGTTCAAAGGTCGAAGAATTGATTCTAACATGTACTACGTATGCACTTTATTTTGAGTGCCTTTTTTAGTGTTAACAATGAGGTCAAAGTTTATTACACCCCAGTAATACTAGGAAGTCAGGAATTGTAATTCAAGGTCGGCTACCGACTCTAGCATCTGGTGCGAGCCGAAAACCTCGTCTGTATCGTCTCTTAACATCTTCTCTTAGATGTTTAGACATAACTATCCCAATGCATGTTACACGTCTTTGACATTTATCATAGTAGATCCAATTTTGTTAAGACTCCTTAAATCTTATTAGAAGATAGTATTAGAGTAACGATGTATATGCATAGAATTGCATGTACAAATTGTATCCCAGATGACGAGATAAGTGATAGTTTTATCTTTTATCCTCATTAACTATGCCACATAGACAAAAAGATTATGTTGCATGCTAAGAAAGAACGACGACGACGACGAGGACGGATCTACATCTCCCTCCCGAGCCGCCCTCCTCCCGGCGGCTCCGGAGGCTCCCCCACCACCAACTCCCTTAATCCCCTCCGATCTACATCTTCTGCCGCCGCTGCTGCCGTCGCGGGCGGCGATGGCGGCGCCCTTCCCATCCAAATCGGTGGGAGGGCAGGGGAGGTGGTTCTTCGCGGCGCTGCACGGAGGAGGTGGGGCGCTGACGGAGGGCACAGGGCGGCGCGGCCGTCTCGGCCGAGGCTTGAGGAGCTCCGGCGGATGGCGCCGTGTAGGAGGTGGTTCGCCGCCGGCTTGGCCGTGCTGGGCGATCTGCACAGGGCTTCGATCTGGGCTTAGGCCCCGATCCGGGTCGCTGGGGGCCGCCAGGGCTGGGCTGCCGGGGAGTCTGGTTGTGGCTTCGGTCATGCCGGCGACGATCTGCAGCTGCACGCTGGTCTGCTCTCTCTTCTACGGCCGTTCCTGCTGGGAGTGGCTTCGCGGCGTCGGGGCCTGCGAGGCTGAAGAATAATGGCGGTGGTTCTAGGGTTACTCTTGCGCCAAGACAAAGAACTGCCGTGCGCCTGTCCTCTTTGATCTGGCCAGAGTGTCGGGTTCCGGAAGGCTCCGTTGGCGATCTCCAACTGGCTAATGCCTAGAGACTGCTAGATCGGGTGGTATTCGGTCGTGCCGGAGGTAGCGGCGGCGAAGCTCTGTCTGTTGCTATCATGGACAAATCCATGGTGAAGCCAAAGGGAGAATGTCATGGAAGCTGTGATCGAAGGACTAGCAATGGTGTTCGGAGCCTTTGCGTTGATGAGGAACTGGCTCGGACTTTCAGGAATCGTGGCAGCAGCATGTAAGCGGGGGCGACAACACAAGTGAAATTCAAAATCCTACCTTCCAGGGTGAAAATCCAAGGTCTGGCCTTAATTGGTTATGTCTGGCAATGGTCTTGCTGAAGACATTGTTTTGAGAGCGGGGACTATCTTCAGGATGAAAACCAAGGTCTGGGCTTAATTGGTTGTGACTGGCATTGTTTCCTTCTTGAAGGCGTTGCTTTTGAAGAATTGAACATCAGGTGTTGGCTTGGTGGTGGTTGTGCTGCTGCTGCAAGGACTGTAACTCTGTAGCGGGACTTTTCTTTTTTTTAGTTCTTCTTCTTATTGTCTTTCGGCTGTGTGTATCCGTAATACCTTCAGTTATTGCGTTGTTGCAGAGGCTGGGTGTAATTGATATCTCCACGATATTAATATATGCTCTTTATCTAAAAAAAAAGAAAGAACGCTGGGAGAAGCATTGGGAATAGTCTTAAGGGTGTGTGCAGCGTTGATCAAAAACTTGTGCTAAGTAACGTTAGAGTCGAGTCTAGCCGCCGCAACACCGTGCTCATGACAACATGATGCATGCATCTTGGTTAGCTTCTATTTTGGATAAATTGCTAGCTAGTATATATTGTGGAGTAATATGTATACAAAGATGCATATATCGTTTAGGTACATAACCTTTAACTTGTTTAATTAGCCGGTCAGAGAATCTAGTTTCTTGCTAGTGCGGGCGCAGTTCGGTACAAAAGGACAATACTATATAAAATATAGCAGTACATCTCTATATGACTTGAATATATAGCCTTTAATTACCAAAGTAGAGTACTCGCTGCACTTAATTTGTTCTTGGATGCTAAACTAGCAGCTGTCCAATGCACCGATCGATTACCAAATACAATTCTACTTTTAATTAGTTCAGAGGTCAAAGAATTGATTCCCATGTGTACGTACACAGTTTCTTACGAGTGCCTTTGTTTGTTCGTGTTTAAGTGAGGTCAAAGTTTATTCTTCGAGCGAAGATACTCATACTACAGCTAGCAATGCAGGCATGCAGGCGGCTGGTCCGACGGACGTGGCGGACAGTCCGCCAGGAACACTTTAGGCTAATCATGTTCAGCGAATCGTGTTAGCCCAATCAGATAATCAAAGGATGAGCAGGTTTGGCGGACGGAAATTTCGTCGCAGCGGACGTCCGCCTGCATGCCTGTAGCAATGGCTCGGTGCGTCAACAAATGTTGAGAAATGGGACATCCTGTTTCCCGAAAATATACTCTAGCTAGCGAGCAGTTATCGATTTTTTTTACAAATATGGCCCTCTGCCCAGTGAAATTGATAAAAGTAGCCTCCTCCGAATTTTATTGTCAAAAATAGCCCCGGCGGAAAGTGGAAAAAACGACACGTGTCTTCCCGCCACATCGAGTGGCGGAAAGCCACCTCCCGCCGTACCAGTTGGCGGAAGGTCACGTCCTGCCAACAGAGATGGCGGAAGGTCACTTTGTGCTTTTGCTTGTGGCATCTGTTGCACCATCTTGTGCCGAACCAGGATGCGACACGTGTCTTTCCGCCATCCGGTACGGCGGGAAGTGGCTTTCCGCCATCTGGGTTGGCGGGAGGACACGTGTCGCCTTTTGCACATTCCGCCAGGGCCATTTTTGACAATACCATCCGAAAGGGGCTATTTTTGACAATTTTACTGGGCAGGGAGCTATATTTGTAAAAAAATCGCAGTTATCCGGACTCGCATTGGCATACAATACTAGCAAGGTTAATTGGTGTTGTCGGCTACTTTATGTGATTCATGGGTTGTAAACTCTAATTCTTAAACTTGGCAACGAAATATATGTGTGCGCTGATTGATACAGAGTTCAGCCGTCAAGGTCTCCCCTTTACAAAAAAAACAACAGTAAGGTTAATGTTAATTAAGTAGTAACCATGCAGAGTCAAAGGAAAAAAGAAAGAAAGAAAGACATTACTGTATGCAAAAGGCCTGCGAATATGTGTGCAATGGAAAACCACCTATAGCTATAGCTATGCATGCATAATTTAAATGTAGACGCAGGTAGTGGCCGGTGCATCAACAATTTATATTCAGTCACAAATTAAGTTAACACGAATTAATAAGATAGCCAAAAAGACAAATTTATACCATTTTCCTGATGAAACCGTGGGATGCCCACAGCATACAAGTGAGACCGGTGTAGGCCCATCCATCTCGTACAATCGTGCAAATAATTTAGCAAGATGACATACGCAACCATGGAAGCTACCTGCATGATGTGATGATAAGATCAATCGGTCTCGCACAAATATTTAAAATATATATACACACACTAAGACAAGCAAACTGTGGTTAATTTTTGTTTCGGCTAGCTGGTCAGGACATACTGACATGCATACAAATGAACGCCTTATTTTTTATCAATAAAAAATCATCGATATATATATCTCTACTATATAATATAGCTACAGGTGATGGTTGGTACGTTTTTTAATGTTCCGGTTCTACCCCTGCTTTTTCGGACAATTTACAGCCGCTGCCACCGGCAAGTGAAAAAAAACGATTCGATTCTTTTTCCCGTCCTGTTAACACTTCGTGCTTTCCTTTCCCCGTCGGCCTGCCTCCAGGGTCGCCCGACGCGTCTCCTGCATCCCGCGTCGGCGGCGCCCCACCCTCCCTAGCATCCCATCCCGCGGATCCGGTGGCAGTTCGTCTCTCCCCTGCACACGGTCGTGGTGCTTTGGCGGAGGATCAGGACTTGAGGCCCAGCTACTTATCTCTAGCAGCAGATCGAGCAATCTTTAGAAAGGATCCAATCGCGGTCCCGTCCCTCGCCGACCGTCTGCATCGAGGTCGCCTTGCCGTTCAGCTCCGGCCGTGTGCTCCTCCACTTCATTCTCCTTAGCACTCATGGCCTTCCCGCGTGCGGATCCGCCGTCATAATTCCCTTCCAGACATAGTCGTTGACCTGGCCACTAATCCCGGCAACAGACGGGTGCCCCGAGGGCGCTGAGAAGACGGACGTGATCTGGGCGTCCACGGCCCTCTCAGCGCGCCGACGCCGCGCCGACGCGGGTCGTCTCGGCGACTGCGACCCCGGCTGCAGCCGCATCTTCCATCGCGGTCGGCGACCGACTCCCCGACGCGAAGCTCTCCTAATTCAACTCCCCGACGGCGAGCTGAAGTCCCGGGCGCGTTCACGCCCACCTGCACTCAGAAGCACCTCTCGGTGTCAATCATGGCCAAGGCCGGGGAGCTCCGCGCCAAGGGCGTCGACGCTGTGGCCTGCGTCTCCCTCAAGGACGCGTTCGCGCGCCTGGAAGGAGAGCCTGGCGACGAGGTGATGCTGCTCTCGGACGGGAACGGGGAGCTCACGCGCGCCATCGGCGTCGAGCTGGACCTGTCGGACAAGCCGGTCGGGCACGGCCTGCGCTCCAGGCGATACGCGCTGATGACCGACGACGGCGTCGTGAAGGTGCTCAACCTCGAGGACATGCTCAAGGCGCTCTAAACAACGCTCTCTCTCTCCTCTGCTCGCGCCGCCAGCATCCACACAGCGCGAGCGCGGTGGCGAGAGCACCATCTTTACTAAAGAAATTGCGAACGAGTTGACTTCCTAAGATGCAGACGAGCAGGGATCGAGGCTGACGGAGGGAAACACGGTGGAAGCATAGCAGCGCAGCCCCACGGCGGTGCTCCGGCGGTCCGGCCGAGGCAGGAAAACACGGTGGGCACAATACTTGCTTGGTGAAGATGCTGTTTGTAGGCTCACGGTAGGGTGTGATGCAGATGGATTTGGGCAGATGATTTCTTGAATGTAACTAGAGCTCCGAGCAAGATCTGCTGTCAAAAATTTCAACATTATCATCGCCTTTTGGTCACCGGCTCCCGTAGCGAAGCACGGGCAGTTAACTAGTATATATATGTTTTTGAAACAAAAGTCATCAGTATATACTCAGAAGGGGATACACTTAGCCTTTTTTTTTTTTTTTTTTTGAGAGGACGGGGGATACACTTAGCCGACATGTGCTTGAAAGCCTACTGTCTAGCCCAACAACTATGCCTTCCTGTAAAGGGTAATCAGCCCGGCCGCAGCCTGCAGCAAAGCTAAACACGTCTCCTTGGTCCATAGCGAGAGGGCTTCTTTGATATGACTCATAGGCAATTGAGAGAACATACTACAATTATTAATAACTTAGACTCTATTAAACAAAGTAAATCAGATAGAATACACTAAAACAGACCGGTTGCTAAAAACAAGTTTGATAATTTACTAAGAAGTAAGAGAAAACACACAAATTACATGCCATGGCATTAAAAAGTGTATTAAAGAAAGGTATGTATTATATATATTTAGCCCGCACCAATGAAGGATTACATGTTTGTCACGGTTGTGATTAAAAAAATTCCAACGAGGTTGGCTTAATGGAGTTTCTCTTTCGAATTATATAAAGTAATCCATCTTTAAATCGTAAATAACTTAAATGGACTTTATTCTTATTTTCTCGAAGGAATCTCCAAACTGAACTATGAGTGCAGTGTAAATCTAGTAAATTTGTTAGCTTTCTCTACCTTATCTTTTAATATTAAACTAGCTGGGTGGCCCGCGCAATTGCGCGGCTAGCACTGACATTATTGTTTTTTCATATCTAAATTATTATCTTTCTTTGTGATGCCATTTTTTGAAATTTGACAATAAATACGAAGTGTGATTATATTTCAAGTATACAGTATCAGGTTAAAAATCAGAAGGGCTTAATTTTTAGGTCCGCCTTTTTGTTTTTGTTTTTCATGCTCTCCGTGCTGTCCTTGCATGGATGGAGAGATCTTACCAGCTTATCTCGAATCCATCCTTGCATCATGAATGCAACAATTAGGTCGTGGACCTAATGTAATGGTTCTTCTGTTGTGGCATGCTAATCTATTTGTTGGGAAGATATGTGTAAAATTCAATCTGCTATTACAAAAAATTTGTGTGGCGACCATAATTTTTTCCAATATATATTTCGGATGATATATCAATGTGTATGTAGCACATTAGCAGTGATATAAAACTGAATAAGATCTGTAGAAAATCATGTCCTAATTTTTTATGGCACTTGAAAACAAAAAAAAATATTACCGTTTAAATGACATGGATTATGTGCAACAGAGGATGGAAAAACTTGAAAAAAACTGAAAGCTTGATAAGAACAAAGAGCAAATATGCATGCAAATTACATTGATACTAACCCATATCCAATTGATTCGATTCAGCAATCCCTGAAGTAGTACCGCAGCAGCCAAGGAGACCAATTTCAGCAACTCTATTGCTCATCAGCTAATGCTAAGTCGTGAAATGGGGGACAATAGAAAACGAATTAATGTATTGACATAACCTTTTTAGTAAACATGGTCCAAAGCTTACACATTCAGTTATCTGCCAGATCATATGTCTTTCATTGTTCACTATTTTGCACCTTTTTGCTGATCCTAGAGTTGGCTTTGTAGCCTTCTCTTTTAGGTGACCATGTAGATATTCCTTTTATATTGTTATTTAAAAGAGCAGCAGGAGAGTCAGCTGCTGTATCAATAATATAGAAGTATAAAACTGGCAAGATGGTAATAAGAGGGAATACCGTATGAAACTGAAAGCTTTCTGCAGTAATATAGGTCAAACATTACCAAACATGAGAGGTGCAGAGATATAGGCAGTTCGATCTTCAGGCCTAAACATCAAGAAAGAAATGAATGATTACCAGCCTTGATCGCAAATTCTTAGCAGAAAATGATGTTGCCACCGGTCTCGCCGTGCGTCGCTGGCCGCTAGACATTCAGAACAGATGAGATAATTGGGACGGTAGTGGTAGGAGGATTTGAGACTTCTCGCCTGATGTAATGAGGTCGAGAGTTGCTCGAAGGAGCTTCAGTACTTCTCTGAAGACCACGATAATCTGAACTGCTTTAAATTTAAAGTACCGACGGCTGATCCATCAATCAGCTTGAAATTGTTCGGCCTTGAAAAAGATGCACAAAAGATCTCATCCAATTCATCTTTAGCTTGTACAAACTGCCAAATTAGTTCAGTTGAGGACCAGAGTCTATGGAACTAATAGTCTAATACTATGCATCTTGTACTATAAACTGATTTTTTTTAAATCTTAACAGCTCCACATTCTTAAAAATCATCCTTTTACGTGCATCCCACAGTGTCCAAGTCGGTCAACATCATCAGCTCCTTTAAGTATTGTAATTTATTCTGTCATTCACATCTATTTCCTTGGTTAATTCCTTTCAGGGCTGTTGTTATGCCACAATTTAAAAAGTGAACAAAAAAACTTAATGCTCAATCTGTAAACATTACCTTTATAATTATACTGATATCTGCTAAACATATTTACTGATGCAACATCGCCAACAAAATCTGAAGAGATTCATTAAAATTCAGTCTTCCACGTCTAACTGGAGGAGAGACTATATTATCTGCATATGGAACATAAACTACAAAAGGTTGATTAGATGTTCATGAATAATATGTGCTGACTTCCACAAAAAGTTATGCTGTGAGGAAAAATCAAACTTTTGATACGTACAGAGATTTGGAAGCAATTGCATAGTGATGAATTCTTTGGAGCAATTGATCAACCTCTTAACGTTACTGGAAAAGAAGCTTTCTATTATTTATCAGATCTGCGACTGTCCAGTCCAAAGAGCCACAGTCGCTGGATATGTTGCTTGCAACGAAACTGTCTACAATTGACCTTGAGTCCAAGATGGAACCGCGGCATCCTCCACTTTGAATGACTTATCCTGTTCTTGGAAATCCTATTTAATTACTGAAATCAATGTATCCGTTTGTTTAAACACATCCTAGAAAACAAAATTCAGTTAGTGTTGGTCATTAGCATAACTGATACAGGAAAAAATATTACTGCAGTGAGTAAAAGTACTTGGTAAACTCATGTTACCGAAAACTTGAACTGATATATACTTGGAACAAAACTTTAATGTATTTTTTCAATTCAAAGGAGGAGACGAAGATTCAAAGAAGAAGCATACTGCTATCCTTTTCTTCAATGTCCAAATCTCGCGTGACCACTCCACAAATTCCCGCAATAATGATCTAGAACTTAACCCTCACCCTCAATATCAATCAAAGACTGCACATGTAACGAATCTATCTGTATATTTCTCAAATTCACATCATACGATGCAAATAAAGCCAAATATTTAGCAACTGAACCAAGAACGTGTAAGACAAATATGTACAGTTCCCGCAGATCAGCAAAAAAAACGAATCCAAACCTGTTTCGGGTCACCACCTCCGACAATAGAGCCCATGCATGTCTTTGTGACGTGAGTCCCTGGCCATGCAGGTACTCTCTGATACCTTTCATCGTCCCATCAAGTTCGCCAGGCCGACGGAATCCTCTCTTGTGCTCCTAATTGCATCATCTTGGCGAGTACTCTAGGCCGACAGCCTCCCCAATCTGCAGTGCCTCACGTAATGTCTTCCATCATCTGGTCGGGAGCTCCATGCTCGCGACGCGTGTACTCAATCTACTTCGGCCAGAACGGCATGTGAGCTCGTTTTCTTTGCTAGGACATGCTGCTGGAGTTCGTCGCGACGGTGGTCCGGCCGACGATGGAGGGCCACCAAAACTCCTGCCGACATTGCCATCCCACCAGAGCAGCCATGAGAGCTGTTGCGCCGTCGATCTGGCCACCATCGTACAAATCTTACTGCCCAAGGTGCTTGCTGACCTTTTTAGTCTCGCCGGGCATGCATGTGCTGATGCAGGTTGTCACACACACGAATTAGTCGCTTGAGGAAACCAATATTAACACCTTAATTCTTCGAGCCTTAATTGCGTCTATGCCACCGATTGCACTGTCGGATCTGCCGGCGAGAACATGCATGTAGTTAACATCGAAGCAGCGCTAGCTCGCGTCGCTGACTGTGCCGCTCCTCCCGACGGAACCTCATCGCCCTCGGCACATCGTCGCCGACTGTGCCGCTCCTCCCGACGGAACCTCATCGCCCTCGGCGCATACTATCGATGTGTGTTGTGTAGGACACAAACTACTCGTCATTATGGCCACGAACTACATGAGGATCACGTAATCCTTCCACCCCAACCCCAATTGCTGCCAACCTTGAATTCCTCCGATTCCGTCTCCGAGCCGTCATCACCGTCGTTCTCGCTGGCTGAATCCACAGCGCGACGCTCCTCCTCCTCCACTGGCTGAACGCCTTCAGCTGCGCGGAGATGACGGCGAGGTCGAGCATGTCGGCGGCGGCCGCTGGCGCCACCGCCAGAGCACGTACGTATCGATCGGTAATATCTGATCCTGCTCTTAGCTGGGCATGGCCGCCGCCACTCGAGACCTAGCATCGAGGATTTTGAACAGATCGAGCCGAGCAGTTTCGCCCAATCGTGGAAGCGTTTTATTCCCATCGATCGTTAGCTCGTTTGCTCCCACGTGATGGATATATTGCCGGTGTCCGTGACGTGCACGAATAGGAAAGACATGTCTAGCTAAATCGTACGTACCTTTGCTTCTATCACGTTTTACTATCCCATCGGGACTGCTTAGCGTTATGTTATATTTTCACAGACGTTAATCTAAACCGTTCCTTATTAGTTGTCTAATCTGAGCCATTAATTATCCTGTGTTTTAATTATATAATAGATAGATTCTAGACAACCACCAAACAGAGATAAAACAAACTGTAACATGTACATAGAGAGGCTAATGGATTTATTGATTTAAAGGATTATAAAATAATGTGATTTATAAAAATGTATAGTAGATAAAACTTAAATCTTCTTGAGGCTGGTTTTTTTCATGGGGATTTCAACAAGATTTTTTTTCAGTAAAGTAAGTTTTTACTCTCGCATGTCATCAAAGCGACACAATTGTATAGAGTTAGATGACGCTTTATAAACCCCGATACACACACCTATTTGCCGAGATTGGGATTAAGCATCACTTGTTTGAGATTAAGCATCACTTAGCCGCCAACAATAAATAAATATTATGTGAAAATGGAATCATGGGCTACATGCGCTACTACAACCGGTCGGCCCATTTGTACTTAGGAAATAATTTAGGAAGATGACACACACATGCGTGGATGATATTCCGATGATCCTTACACCAAAAATTTCCCTAGGCCCATTTATGGCTTAGCCCAGCAAATATCCATTCTTGTAATTCCAAACAAGTATGGCTACCGCTGCGTGAAAAACAAAAAAAACATGCCTCCTTGAAAACTTCAACACAAAATGACCCTATTTAAATATATTCTCAAAACTATCCCAAAAGTATAGCGCCTGCCACGGAGGCGCTAGTATCTAAAGCATAGCGCCATGCCAAAGGGCGTGTTCTGGAATGTCTCGTATAAATTTTGTTCTCTCCCTGGGAAAACAATCGTCCATCTCCTTGGGTAATCAAAATATCCAGTCCACAAATAACATTTGGTGAATGAGAATTTTCAACCAACATAGGATACCTCTACCAACGCATACACTTGTTGCTTGGATTACGTAGCTACCTCGCAACGCTTATCCCATTGGTTGCCAACTCATGTATATGTGTTGTATTGTACACATGCAACGCCAAAAAAACACAACACATTTTTTATCCGTCGGTAAAGTCGCCAGCAACACCTTTATGGACATTTAAATATGCATAGGTGTGTTGCTGTAGAGGGGTCTTTTTGTAGTGTAGGTGCAGAGCCAATACGTACACGATAAAATATCCTCCATTAGAAAGGAAATCTTGTTTTTTCGTACATCACGTCTCTTTTGCGAAGTCACAATTCTTAACATAAGGCTTCTGATCGTAGAATGATACAACAATTACTATTTAGAGATATTTTTCTCATACCAATTACACAATAGATTGGAAAATTAGGGGCTGATATAAACTGATGTTACCCGAATAATTAAACAAATTGCACGAGCGAACCTGCATTCAAAAAGAGATATCTGATTATCTCATAATGATGAAAAAATAGCATTGTTGACATCCATGCTAGTTATGCTTCACGAGATTGTGTGTTAAGTCGGACCATCCCCATTTGAAGAGACAATAAGAATTTTTTTTATCTTTGGTGTGACCTTTAATTCAAAGCTCATTATTGTCCATGACTGCTCCATCTGCACTTCCAAGCACAAGGCCTGGCACGTGGCAGTGCTGGGAGGAGGCTGAGGCTAAGCTTCTCCGTCTCCGCTTCATCTTGACTGTTGTGGTGGATAGAGTAGTATGAGTGTGCACGCATGGCGGATGTCGACCGCCTATACGACAACGACGACTCCTCTGCCACCGGCAAATTACCTAGATCAATTCCGGTACCATCTTAATCTAGTTTAAATTTATGTTTAATCTAGTATGTAAAGTATGCCATCTCTGTGTTTGAACCATGTTGAAATCTATGTGTTTGATTTGATATGGGATCTAGAGTTGCTCTTTTATACAGAATTTGAGGTACCATGGTATTATCATCTAGTGCAAATAGGACGATGACAAAAGAGTGGAGCCTAGCTAGTCTGATGACCTGTGGATGCGCGGCGACCAGTCTAAGGCTGCCACTAATAAAGGAGGATAAGACCATGCATGCTAAGATGGATAGAGATAGCTGCTAGGGTACAAAGAAATCACTGTGTTCGTACGCCTTGGCAGCTCGATCCTGTGCAAGAAAAAGGGTTGAACCATTCATCTATGTCATGTCTGCTTTGCCCTGTGTATTGCTACGATGGGTGAATTATGGGGACGGTGATTCGATTGGTAACAGTCTGTGGATAGCTGCACTATGCAGCCAAAGGAAACTTCTGGATTCCTCCAAATCATACCCCCTCCGTTCTAAATTAGATAAATTCTATTTATTTACATGTGGATGTATCTATACTTGTAACATGTCTAGATACATCCATATCTAGACAAATGAAAGTCATCTAAATTGAAACGGAGAGAGTATAATCCAGTCAGTAATGGAAACACATCACAATATATTCATTCTTTTGTTTAGCTATTCCTTTGTTTTTCTGTACTCCTTTCCTTTCAATTACATTCAACTTTTCGCTTGTTTTATAACTAGGCAAGAGCGTCGTGGACGTAAATACCCAACAACCGTGCCATCAATAGTCTTTAGGGTTGACACTCTGTTTGGTTCTAGATCCGGCTAGTTTGATTGTACACAATGCTCCTTATGTAGCATGTCTTTCCTCCTGGTCCAATTCCACCATCACCGGCTCAAATCAACTTTTGCTCACTATTTATCATGTTTCGTCCCTCATGTCCTCTTTTTTTCAAACGTTGGCGCCACTTCCTCTCGTTTTATCTCATGTTCGACCATCAGTCATCTTAGATCTACATTCTCTGAATTTGTGGAGACCATCATCTTAATTATTTTAAAATGAGAATTTGTGGAGACCATCATCTTAATTATTTTAAAATGAGAATTTGTGGGGGCGAATGGGTGCGTACTATTGGGAAACTATGTTACCAGCTCAATACGAAGCAAAAAAAAACCTTCCCCAAGCTTGACATGATGCTAATCCTCTTGAAAGAGACGCGTGCAACCTCATGATTCATAGATAAAATGTAACTTGAGATTAGTATAGATGATATCATCTCGATTGGTCACATTTGGCACTTGAACTGATAAGAAAAGTAGGATCATAATACCTCTTTGTCTATTTGTTCGATACATCTTCCTTTATTGATGTGGCCATCTTTTCAACAGACTTTTAGTGCGACGTTGACATGATTTTACTCGTGCCTGAAAAGTCAACAAGTTTGAAGGGAATCCAACCAATTTATGTCTATTATTATATTACTAAAGCAAAGGTTATGTAAAACGTGGGTTGCACTTTGCCCGTGTAAGGAGATGCCCAAGGGAGTGTGGCGTTTTGGAGCTCAACGTTCAAAATTTGCACTTTGAAGTTTCAGAACAACTAGGAAACAAATCCTAGATGCCGTAACAGTATGATGTACAAGTGTGAATTTTTTTAATCAAAAACTAGATATATTTTATGCTGAGAAAAATGGCAAACACAGGTGGATCTGGGTCGGTGAAGAGCACACGTTTTCAGAAACTAAATATATTTTTTCAGATTTGTCTACTCACATGAAATGAAAACACAACTAGTTAGTGAGCTATATCTGAATCCGTGGTGTTCGTCAGCTAGCACCATCGATCTTGAGGGCCATCCATGCATGGGGCACACTCACTACCAGGTAACTTAGCTGAGATGATAAACCACTGCTCACCTATAGCGACACGACAGAGAAAGAGATGCCCCCCTAAAAGTTATTGTCCTCCATCGCATCCATCCCTAATTAAGCTACAAATGCATGCATGGGGTCAAGCTCTAGTTAGGTCCCCACGTTCCAACTTGGAATCATGCAGGAGCAGCAGTGCAGGTGCATACACATCAATCACATATGTTCTCCTTCCATTTCGGAAAAAGACGTCACTAAAAAGAAGACATATCTAGCACCAAAATATGTCTAGATACATCATTTTTCCGACATCCTTTTCCGAACGAAGAGAGTATATGGCATCTCATCTTCATCTCTTGTTGGAGCTAAGCAGAGGCCGGCCGGTCACTTTCGATTTGCTACAGGAGCTGATGGCCTCCGGCGTCCGAAACGTGTACTCCAACAGCGCCATTACCACCCTTCAAGCTAGAGGGACCTCTGACGATTGCAACGGCATATGGTGCTCCACTATCTCCCTATCCACCTTCCCACCAGTAGCTCCTACTTATCTGGAATTCTACATTTTTTTCGATCGTTCTCTCCACCCTTAATTTGGTTCACAGCTAGTTGCTTTAAAAACCTACTGCCCAATCAGGCATATGCATATACACAAGCTGGCGGCACTTTGGGAGGATGCATGGCCGGGTAAGTTAATTATACACCAACCTGTAAAATAACTCGTATATATCTAGTCATCTCTTTTATATATCATGCCTTCTAATAACTACCCAATTTCAACTACATATCCAAAAAAATGTGTTTTCTTGTGCTTTAATGATATTTTTTTAATTTTCCATTAGTACAGAAAAGTCTATCTGTGGCGCCACAGATAGCCTATTTTGGTGCACCACAGGTAAGTTCCGCGGGACACACCCCTTATACACGCACCTCCCACCTGTGCGCCACAGATAAGAGGCCTTGTGCGCCACAGATAAGTGCGAGCTGTGCGCCACAGGTAAATGCGGTGTGCGCCACAGGTAATCTGGTGTGTGCGCCACAGGTGATATATCCTGTGCGCCACAGGTAAGATATTTTGCAATTTTCTTTTTTGCTGTACCATATTTCGTATTTGTACAGGTATAAATACACATATATTCCAGTATGTAGGCAGTACATTGAACACATGGATTTAACATACCAAAACATACGAATAGTAGACAAGCTAGTGACCAAAACATATGGTTCATCACATACATTACAACCCGAAGTAGCGGAATACATCTAGCTCGATGGAGTTCGAAAGTAGACAAGTGACCAAAAGTTTTCATACATGCATTAATACATCTCAATGGAGTTCGAAAGCAAGAAGGGGATGTTCTTCCTATATAGCTAGTTTTCGCCTCTGCTTTAATCTTGTAGCCCTTGTGTCCTAGAACCACTTCTTCATCCCTCTATACACACAAGACAAAAATAAAAGCATTAGGCGAAGAAAAGCAAGAGTTTATGCACATTTCAATCATCGGCATTCTATAAAATACAAAACTATACACAAGAATGATTTGGAACATGTCTGCAATAATTAAGAGCAACATAATTAACTAAGTAAGAATGTGGGCGATTCATAACCCTGAAACTAGCTAGAGGTAGACAAGTTAATTTAGGGATATAGTTTACTCACGCTTCGGCGGGAACGGGAAAGCACCCTCTGATGAGTTGAATAGCCTTGAATCACCGGTCCTTCTTATGCGTGTTTTTATCTCGTCGTTAGATACTTCCCTTTCGAAGTGGAATTCCCCGTCGAGCTCTATGACGTCACGGCAGATGATTCGCGCGATCATCTTCTGGATGCGACGGAACTCTTCTCTAATTTCATCATCAGTGTAATCACACAGGGTCTTGCACCATTTGTGGAGATCAGACAGAAATTGTCTTCGTTGTTCATACTTTAACAACTCCCGCATGTGAAAGATGAGGTACCATGACTCCATCCAACTGCCTGGATCCTGCTTGATGCAGGGGAAGTACACTCTGTGGAAGAATTTAAACCTTCTATTATTTTGCTTTGTTCTTTTGATCCGGCCGCCCTTTCTAGCGTAGGCGTTGATAGCATCATTCAGAACAGCCCGGATGTGGGTGTAGTCCTTAGGCTTCTCCCCAAAATGATTCCCGTTGTCGAAATACACGGCACTTGAATCTTCCATCTCCAACAAGATGAGGGTGCCATGTTGGTTACTACAAAAAACAGTTCAAAGAGACCATCATTCTCAAATTCACCATTGTATATGCAAAATTTAATGATGGAAATCTACGAAAACATGTTATGGTGGCTAGGAATGACTTACTCGGGAAAGTAAGGCAGGAGATAGACTAGCTTGGAAATATTCGCCACGAATAGATCTTCCAGGTACTGCGTCGCGATTGCCCTACCCTTAGGGTTGTTCACGAACATTTCTTGCATGTAGTAGGGGTCAACTATCACGAGGTTAGGGGTATTCTCTACTGAGATTTTGTGTGCCATACTGAGCGCAACAAGGCGGACCATGGATGGGTGGAGTGGTTGCATGTGGTACATTCTGAATATGTCATCAAATCTCACGAAGAGCGGGTCTCTGTGTTCTGCCTCAGTAACAAAGCCCAAGCCCTCTGGTACCTTTGCAGTAAATACCGGGTATGTTGGATCTTCCTGCTCGAGAAGCTTATGCTCGACACCAAGAACAACATCATGGAGTTCACGCATATCACCAGTCAACTTTTTGACCAAATGCGGTGGCAGGATCTCTTTACCCAAGTTATGTATCCAATGCCAGTTTTTTATGGGTATCCTATCGACAAACGGGGGCTTAGTCTCCTGCACCAACTGGCTGTTGGATTTGTGAGAGTCACTTTTGTTATATCTTTTCCGATGCTTCTTCTTAGGCTTATCCAGCAGCGCATCTTCTGGCGTATCATGGTCGGGTATATCTGGCCCGACATTGATTGAGTACTTGCTGGAGCCGAAGCTGATCATTGGGGGAGGCCCTTGTTGGCCTCCCTCAATCCAAACCCTGACAGACTTACAGATGGTAGGAAAGAGCAACGTGAGCGTCTTTGTCACTGCCTCTGCGATGAACGTCGGAATCAGACGATTTTCCTCTATCGGTTCCTCGCCTCCTGTTCGAGAAGCCCCGGCCTCGTTATTGTCAGCCATGTTCGCACCTATAAGAAAAAAGTCGAAGTTAGTACAACAAATATAAGAAAAAAAATCACTTAATTAATACTAAGATACCCCATGCATTAGTCGCAATACCCACGTCCTATTTTTAGCAAAGTCATGCTAAAATTCACGAAAAATTTCGGCATGACCTTTGCTAAAAATAGGACATATCGAGTACCCGATATTTGCCGGAATGGAAGTTAATCGACATTCCGGCTAAATATAGGACTCATTCTGGGTACCTGCAAACATACACCAAAACAAGTATAAAATCTTGCAAATTTCAACTAAAAATATATCTTCATTTCTGTTAAAAAGTACCAACTTTGGAGCATTTTCAAACAATCAAATCTTGATCATATTTAACATTTACCTTCATGGATCTTTTGTACTAAGATAGTACTTCATGATAAACCCCAAAAATAATTTTTTGAATACTTGTAACACCTTAATTCAAGTCGTTTTTTAAGGCTTGTTAAAACAGTGACCAAACACTAACCTAGCACTAACCTAGCACTAACCTAGCAGCTAACCTAGCTACTAACCTAGCACTAACCTAGCAACTAACCTAGCACTAACCTAGCAACTGTAACATCCTGAAATTTGGCTCTTCAAAATTTCTTTTGAAAATATTCTTATTAACTCTGGATTTAATTTTCTGGGTTTAAATACCTTTGCAATTTGCAATCTTTTACCAAATCTTGTCCAAGCCTGGGATCTTGAGTTTTGGTTCTCTCCCACTTGCTGCACTTGTTGCCTCTCCCTTTTACCCAAAAACATTTCCTCAAGATTTTCTTTCATCTTGAAAATCAAAATCCATTTATTTTGGCTTTACAAAGGAAGTATATTAAATGTCATTTAAAAAATTCTACAAAAATTAGGGAATGATCCCTAGGCAATATATAGCCTATTTATGTAAAAATATTCCATACCTTGTTGAGAAAATATTTGAGCTTTTCCCTATTTTCGATTCTGCTTAAAACTCCAATGATTTATGGAAGCATGTCAAATCATTTCCCCTTTTCATGAAAACTCCCAAAATAGGTGCTCATGACCAGTACCTATCTCAGGGAATTTTTGTGGCTCAAGCCCATCTATTTTAGAACCCCTAAACCTATTCTTGCTTTTTGACCAGTATAGTTTTTCAAATTTCCTAGTCGGACAAAGTTTCGAATTTGCAAAAACTTGAGTAAGCAAAGTGGTAGGTTTTTGAATTTGGCGCACAGTGGTTCAAACCTCATCTCATTTGGAGCTCTGAGCTGGGAGTTACAGCTCGATGCCGATGTTGGCATGTCCTGTCACATGGTCACCGCCGGCAGAGCCACACCCGACGGCGCCGCCACGTGCTGGTCGTCGCCGTTCTGCCTCCCCTCTCCCCAGACCTTGCCCAACGGGCCCCCCTCCACCCTCTCCACCGTCCAGCACCCACGCGTCGCCGGAGAAGCCAGTCCCCCCTCGCCACCGACGCAAGCCGACGCGCCGCGCAGCACAGTGCACCGGAGACCCCGCTTGTCAGCCTCTCCATCGCCACCCCGTGCCTCTCCCCTCCACTATGTGCTCGTGAGGTGCTCCGCCACGCGCCGCCACCGTCAGCTCCACGACGCACCGCCCAGACAGTGCACAAGCACGGCACCCGCCACCTCACCGTGCCAGCCATGGCGGCCACCCTCTCGAATCGCTATAAAAGGAGCTCCCCAGCAACCTCCAACCTCGCACCACCACTCTCCCCCTCCCAATCGTCCTCCACCGCAGTACCCGAGCCAGTGGAGCACCACATCGCCGACGGCGAGCTAGCCCTAGCCGCATGGCCTCCACTCGATTTCCTCGCCCTCAGCCTCTTCCCCGTCGATTCCTCACCCACACCAGTCTCTCAGGCCACCATGAACCCTCAGCCACTCACGCCCGGTTGATTGGTGGCCGGAGCCGTCGAATCCATCATCGACAGGTCGCCGTCGCCGCGGGAGAGGAAGATCTGCTTCCGTCCGACCTCTCCGGCAACCGCGAGTGCGCAGACGAGCTGCGCCACGCCTCCCCGAGCCGCCCTGCTCCCTCTCCCTCACCTCCCCGTCGCCCTAGCCGCAGGAAATCGCCGCCGGTGAGCTCGCCGGAGCAGCACAGTGCTCTCCCTAATTTCACGTGGAAAAACATTTTAAATACTGAGCCACTGACTAGTAGGTCCCGCTGTCAGATTTTTAATCATTTCCCCGAAACGTTTTCTGTTTTATTTTTCTATTTGAAATTGGCAAAATTTAAGTCCAACTTTGAAAGGCCATATCTCCCTAAAAAATGATCAGAAAAATGTGAAACCAATTTTGGTAGCTTTGTTTCGAAAATATCTTTCCATTGGAACCAAAATGGATTTATTTGGAATTTATTTTTTTGGCATTTATTTGATGGCTTAAAGAGAGGTTTTGATGCATTTTTATTTCCCTTGTTAGATTTAAACCTCTCCAACGAAGTGGAAGTTGTTCCCGAACCATACCCCACTGCTGAAAGCAAGCCGTTAACCCGATCTCAAGCTCGGTCGAACTTTAGGAATTTCCGTGGTTGTTTAAATTGGTTGCTATTGCATCTCACATGCCATATTGCATTAAATATTGTCGCATTGCTAAATATTTGTTTATCTTCAATATCTTGCGCATCACTCCCCATTCTCGAGACGATGGACTGGGGGAACCGCCACAGTCGAAGGAATGGAGGAACGATACAACTGTGCTTTCTTTTCTAGTCAAACGAGAAGGCACTGGTCGGAGGTAGCTCCGCCACAGTCATCCGGTTGACGTTTCTTTTCTAGTCAAACGAGAAGGCGCTGGTCGGAGGTAGCTCCGCCACAGTCATCCGGTTGACGTTTCTTTTCTAGTCAAACGAGAAGGCGCTGGTCGGAGGTAGCTCCGCCATAGTCATCCGGTTGACGCCAATTTCTTTGGCTACGTGTGGACATTGATACGTGGTGGCGCCACAGTCGCCCGGTCGATACGATTTAAATTACTGCTGGAATTATTATGTGGATGTGTTGTTTGGATCATGTTGGTGACGGGAATTAAAATTTGACTAAGAAGATAATCACCTCACTCGACTAGATTGTGTCACATAGTGCCACTCACCAAACACCACCAGCACAACCATGCGTCGTTCATATGGGCGGACCATGGCCGAGTATTCTATCAAGCCTCCTTTGACGCCACCCTTTTGGCAAGTCTAGTCGGTTACCTTTGTGGTCGGGGCTAGTCTTGCGAAGGTTCCGGAGCTAGGCGTCGCTCATCTGTTGGGGGCGTGCCGGATTCACTTCGTCATAAGATTTGGTCCCTAGGACGTGTCGGTGGCTACACAGGGAGTTTCTAGGTAGGGTAAGCGGTTATGGAAGTGTGGGTTTGTACTGCTCGCCATGATCGGTTCTAGTACTTCGGTACCGGCGGTACAAGCCTAGACTTCAGCGTGTGGATAAAAGTTGCAACCTCTCGAGAGTGAAAATCTAGAATCTAGCCTCGTCCCTAGGTTATGGGACGATGTTTGGGTCAAGTCACGCTATGAGTCAGTCCAGTCGAACTTGGAGAAATAATTAATGGGAAACCCAACGATCACATGGAAATTTGAGAGTCTAGCCAGAGTTGGCTAAGGGCTTGAGAATCGAGAAATAAGCCAGAGTTGGCTAGAGGCTTGAAAGCCTAGTTGTGGTTACGAGTTGTTGAGTGAGAAACGTGATCTCACTTGATAACACGAAACGTCCCTACTAAGGTAAGTAGGTAAGTTAAGTCCAACCGTTAAGCTTGGACTCGCACTTAAATACCCGAACTCATGCCATGCTACTTTCTGAACTTATGTCATGCCATATAGATAGGCCTTGTTTGATTTTAGGCTAATGTCTTGCGAGTACATTCAATGTACTCACCTGGCTTTTCATGTGGCCAGACCCCGCTGCACCCGTCGCCGAGTACCCGCTGTACGAGAACTAGGAATCAGTGTCCCAGGCAGAACCCCCGTGGAATAAGGCCGACGTTGCCACGCTACTACCTACGTACCCGCTGCGATCTCTGATAGAGGCTCAATGTTAGAAAAATAATGTACATACAGTTGTGTGCGCCTGTTGCGCGATCGCTGGAGCCTCACCCCGTGTTGTAATATTGTAATCATCCGAACTCGGAGCCATAAATATATTTGGTTATGTCTTTGTTTATCAAGTTGTCATATATCCAGTGTTTCTCGGGCTGGTATATGGGGCAACTCGATCATCTGGATCGGGGTGCCACAACAACTAACCAAGCACTAGCAGCAGCTACTAACCTAGCACTAACAGCAAGCAACAATTGTGGCAGCATTTTGTCGAACACCTTGAAAGCAGGGGAGGGGGAGGCAGGGGAGGGGAAGGTTACCTCGGGCAGGGGAGGGAGCAGGGCGAGGGGGCAACGGGGGCGGACGGCGTGGAGGTGCTCCAGCGTGTGGGGGCGGCTCCGACATGTGGGGACGGCCGCTCCGGCGAGAGCAAGGCGTGGGGATGTCTCCGTCGTGTGGGGCGGCTCCGGCGTGGGGTGGCTCCGGCGTGTGGCGTCGACGGCGTGTGGGGCGGCTCCGGCGTGTGGCGTCGACGGCGAGTACAGGGCGAGGGCAGGCGTCAACAGCTAGCAGGGGCGCGGCGCGCGGGCCTCTCCAGGACTTGGTGAAATTTGAGATTCGCGAATTGGAGACAGAGAGAGAGGCGCACGCGTGGGCCCACATGTAAGTGGCCCTAATGTTACCTGTGGCGCACGAGCTCGTGTGCCACAGATAACGTTTGGTGCCACTTACATGTGGCCCCATTGTGCGCCACAGGTAAGTTATCTGTGGCGCACGCCTGGTAATTTTTCTGTATTTTCGAAATACTGACCCTTAACCGTTTCTGGTTTTTTCTACCTTTCTGTTTTTCACCGTTTTTCGTATTTGTACATATGTACAAAAGCAGTATCAATACACATCAGTAGTAATAAACAGACAAGTTTAGACAACTAACATGAATTACATATAATACATCTTGATAAAACGGTTCTAGCTAGGTTTAGAAAAGTAATTTAGTCAACTAACTAGAATTACTATAATACATCTCGATCAAGTCGCTAGCTAGCAAGATAAGTTTCTCTGGTTCATTCTTCCTTCTTCTCGTCCCAATACATCTCAAAGTTCTTCCAGAAGGTATCCTCGTCCTCGCTATCGTCGTCCTGAGACGGAGCCGCACCATGCGAAGGACCCGCCGACGACGAAATGTCTACATCCTGTGAACCGAACACCTGGCGCTGGTACGCCATCAGATCCGGCTCCTGCTGCAGCAGCTGCCTCACCAACGGGTCGTCATGGGGGCGGATGTTCCGCCGTGCAATCTGCGCCTGAGCCATGCGGTGCTCCCTCTCCATGTCTTTGGTAATCTGTCTGATCCCCGGCGGTGCTAGTTCTTCCACGCGATGGCGATGCTCGGGGAAGTTGAGCTTCTTTAGTGCACGTTCCTCTCCGTACTCGTGCATGCAGAAGTAGTCGTACGCCCGTGCCGCCTCCTCCTCGGTCGGCCACTGCCCGACCCAGCGCTTAATCTTGCCAATGTGGATCTGGCACCCGTACATGATCGTCCCATCGACCCTAGGCCTCACCCTTACACCTGTATATTGAGACATACCTTCCTGAAAATAAAACACAAGTAGCAAATTATTTAATAGAACATGATAATGCACAAGAATATAACAATAGCAAAATTGAATTTTCTTGAGTTTAAATATTTTTCATGTGTGCAATTTATTTACTTATGACAATAGTCATTTCCTCTTCTCAAGTTGTGCAAAAAGTTCAAAAATTTCCACACACCAATATTTTGTTCTAGATGAAATTTTACAATGATTTTTATATGTAAAAAAGTAAATTATTTCTCCTCCTTCACAATTTTCAAAGACAAAATCCTGTACAGATAGTAAACTACTTTTGCAAATGCAAATTGAAGTACATTTCATATATGTACATTTGATATTGGAAATTTATGTTTACTTTTTGTCAAACTGGTGTAGGTTACTACTTAAGAAGTTGTACTGACTAGATTTTTTTTGTAAAAATGTAATAAAATAGCTGAATCAGTGGTAGAAGATGCAAATAGCATAATTCCATGCTAACTTCGCACCACGCCCCGTTATCTAACCCAATCTATTTCCCTCCATTTCTGATGCCGACGAGGAAGGCGAGGTGTAAAACCACAAACCTTGTGACAATTTCATTCACGGACTCACCTCTACGGATCTGTCAGCCACAAGCCACAGGGACCGTGGCTAGACATACGTTTTCCTCACAATTCCTGTGACTTTGGTGGGTACCAAAGTATTTTATAACCATATTTAAAAATTGTAGGAAGGACATATATAATTTATAAATCTTGTCTATTTTGGTGAAGTTCAACATATGTCTGAATTAAAAATAATAATATGGCAGTTTTCTTTTGAAAGATAGGCAACGTGATGTCAGCATGCAAATTTAGGTATGTGTGGTGGTCACAGAAGGACAATAGGGCTGCTCACTACAGTTGTTCATTTGTGAAGAAGCCAAAAGTTGTCCTCTCACTCGTGTGATTACCCAGCTAGGCATGTATCCAATTATAATATTTTAAAAGTAGCAGGTCCAGCCCTGGTATATTTAGAATGCAGAGCTCAGCAGGTAGCTAAGCAAGCTCTAGGTAGTGATGGAAATGGAAATGGAAATGGAAATGGAGATGGACTCTCTTTCGTTTTACACACACCTTCACCAGAACCCTCCTCCTTCCTCAGGAGGACAAGATGCCTTCTCCTCCTACTGCTGCCTTTACCCTTCTTGCGCGTCCATGGTGGATAGCAACAGGAGCGACGTCGACCCAACGGTGCCGCCGCCATCAAGACCAAGGTCGGCGGCAGCGAGGAAAGATCGGCACAGCAAGATATCCACGGCCGGCGGGATGAGGGACCGGCGGATGCGGCTGTCCCTGGACGTGGCCCGCCGCTTCTTCTCCCTGCAGGACAAGCTTGGGTTCGACAAGGCCAGCAAAACCGTGCAATGGCTCCTGGACATGTCCACCGTCGGCATCAGCCACCTCCTGGCCGCCTCCACGACCTCCATGTCCATGTCAGAGGAGGACGGCTCAGGGTCGGTGCTCCTGGACAGCAACGACCACGTCATGGTCGCCGATGCTGAAACAAACACTTGCAAGAAGCAGCAGGTGCCCAAGGGTAGAAGGAGAGCTGGAAGCAAGAGCAGCAGCAATGGCGCGCCTGCTCTCCTCCCGGACAAGGAGTCGAGGGCGAGGGCGAGGCAGAGAGCCAGAGAGAGGACCATGGAGAGGAACCGCATCCGGTCATCTGTCTCCACCGTCGCCGTCAAGGAAGCTCCGGTGCCGGCGCCGGCTCCAACGAGACAAGTGATTCTTCCAGTGACTCCGAGCAACTTTGGCAGCTACTGCGACGATCAAGAGCCATGGGAGCTGGGCGGAGTTGTCTTCGCCAAAGCCAAACCACGCCAGCACTGCTGATGAATGAAGAACATACGGTACTACTAGCAGCAGGGCAGCTATGTATCTTCCTCTCTTGTTTCTTCAGTCGTGTGTTTCCAAGAATCAGTTGCTTTTACATCTCTCATCTTCCTTGATTTGATCTTCCAACGAACTTCTTCCATCAGTCATCACATGCATGCATATATGTTCCTCTTTTATGTTGTGCTCTTTAATATCCCAGCAAATGGAGTCTTGGTTAATCAATTTGTAACCATATATACTACTACCTATAAGCTATAACCCCTCTGTACATTACTAAAAAATGAGATATTACTTGAGCTATCCTTCCTTAAACCCTCTGTACATTACTAAAAAATGAGATTACTTGAGCTATCCTTCCTTAAACAACAATCAACAAGACTGAGGAGTGAGGCATCAATTTTTTGTGGGGAAAGACAATACTTATTCATATGCTAATGCAAGAGCCAGGTTTTACACTACCCGAGGGGATCATATGTCCATACATCAACATACGTTCATGGCTTACCTTAGTTGGGATACATGTCACAACACTTGTTCATCTCCGGGCAATTAGCTTGCATATCATGCCTGGTTTTTCTATCGGTGGATTCTTAATCCCCGGAACATTTGAAAGAAGAAACCATTATCATATGTTCAATCAGAGAATGTGCATATAATAATTAAGGAAGCTCCAAGTATAGAATTTATATCACATGAAAATTCAGCACCTGAAACATCAGAAAATCATACTGTTTTACATGGAAATAAAATGCTACTGCATGATTCCAGTAATTAAGCAATTGAGTGCCATGGGACTAGCATGTAATAAGTTTCTCTTACATCACATCTACAAAAATAAACATAACTTTTGGTCGTTCTAAAATGTATATGTTTACTGGGAACAATTATTCGTACTACTATTGGATAGCCATGTTTACAGTACCAGCTGATAGATCATTTAAATATGTAGGCAACACATGCATCAACAGGGGCAACAAGATCAACTAGTCTACACAGCACAGAGAATAGATGTTTGCGTACTCTATACTGTTGGGCAAAAAGATCTGTATTTTCCTCATATACCTAAGTAGCGGACACTACAAACTGGTTAGTTAAAACAGCCCACAGAAGTACAAATTAAGGACAGGCGACAATATCACACTAGCTGCCGGTAGCAGCTCAGTTTGTCAATGTGTAAATATGCCCTATTCTGGCAGTAGCATGTAACACACTGGATTTGGTTTTCAGGCATGAAAACAACCGAACACCTATATATCCAATGCGCTGAGTAATACCTTCACACAAAAGTTGACATGTCAGATTGCCTGAAGAGTATTAATGCATGAATATTACTTCATTCAATAAATGATATGCTTAAGTCTTGTATATTAGCGTGAATATGCATCAAATTATTATAGGCAACTTTAGTCGATTGATCGACCCAGGATTTATATATTTCATTGTAATCCAATTACTGTATATTCTCTTTGAATGAAATGGCAATTTAATATTTCTTTTGAATGAGAATGAAAAACTAATCAGTTGCATATTGCACACAAACTGTTGCTTGTATTATTTATTATGTAGACATACACTTCGCGAAACCAATTGTAAGTTAAAATATGAAGTACTCCTAGGGTACTTCATTACTAGGAGTATTTCATATTTTAACCCATTTTATACTTCATTACTAGAAGTACTTCATATTTGTTCTGAATGAAGTAGAAACTAACATTTCATGCAGAGTTCTGAATGCATAAAATGGGTTAATCCAAGAAAATTGCTAGTATGCTCTACCTGAAGGCTAATTTCACATATATCAAAAAATGGTGTATTGACTCTGTAAACAGAGAGGCGCTAACTAGTTAATTACATGTACTTTCGGACCTATGTATATCTCTCTTGAGCAAATATTTAAACACTCACAAAGTACATATGATATTGAAATCAATATCTACACATATTGAATTCACAAGATTTATCAGCCCACATCCCGCACCCTGTAATGAAGTAGTAACTAACATTTCATGCAGAGTTCCATAAAACTACATCTACATTCCTTTAATTATTTCTTTCTTCAAAAATAAAAACTAAGAACCAAAAAGGAGCATGCATGTATATGAGTATGCATGTTGTGTGGAAATCTTATGTACTCGTATGTATAACTTACTATAATGAGTTAACTTAGTACCTTCCTCACACGAGGGTGCACACGGCCAATTGTTACTTTATCAGCCGGGAGTTTGCAAACAGCAAAGAAAAGCGGGAAACCTCAGTTTATAACGGAAGGTAAAAGAATACTCTCTTTCCACACGAGGTGTGCGTTTGTTTTTGTGGTGTCCTAGCGTCGTGTCGATGACGGGGGTTCCTCACTTATGTGTTTTTTCGTCCTGGTTTTGTTAATAAACACATCAATGGTTTTTACCCGGTTTTTCTAGATAATCTCAGCTAACTCTCTTCTTCTAATCTAATGGCAGAGTGATTGTCTTTAGCCAAAAAAAACACCCCCTCCATTCCTTTTGATAAAGGGATATTATATTTCCAGAAATCAAACTCTTCTATTTGTGACCAAGTTAATAGAAAAATATATATATCTATTATACTAAAAAATAAAAATGAAAATATATTTCATGGTGTGAATCGAATGATATGGATTTCATATTACAAATGTTTATACTTTTCAAAAGGTGGACACAAACCGTAATTTTGCACTTAAGTAATACACCATATAAGAAGGAATAGAGGAAGCATATCAAACTCCAGTCACGTTCCAAAACACATATAATGAAACACCTACTTCTAGTGCCTTTACAAATCTCAAGATGCCTCCATTGGGAAACTCGAAATTCATTGGTGGTACTTATATCAAATTGTACATATAATGAGCATCTATGACATGAAAATGTAGCAAAATATTGCATAGCAGTCCCTGACATCATAAACATGGGTAAAATCCCAAACGTGCAACTTTGGAATTTATTTTTTATTTAAAATGTTACTGAAATTACAGCCTTATGATATTGTATTGTTTACTATCGTAGCTATATTTCAGCTTACCAATCAAAATATTTGCTTTTATGTACTTTAAGGAATTGAGAGAAGCTTGGTGCCTTGGCTGCATAATTTGTACCACGTCATGTATTTCTGAATGGTTGAGACAAGAAAGCTCTTACATATAGTCATGTGGAGCAGATACACAATTGAATATGGTCATTCTAGAAATTTTGTTTGTCATTTTGGAATATAGAGTCACTTAAATTGGACAAAAAATGGTACTCGACATGTTCTAAATTCATGTAATTACTATACCATTGGAAATTCAAATTGGCTCCAAGCTCATATGATCCTTGTAGAATAATAAAACTAAAAAATAGTAATAGTACTTTTATTTAAAAAATTCGGAAACATTCTGGAGACGAATATAAGAGTATACTACGTACGTACAAAGTTTCGTGGTGAAATAAAATATAGACCGTTCTGTACAAAAATAGACAAATCAGTGGCCAAAATATGGATTGCAAATATATGTTATCAAAGCACTGATTTTGTTATTTTTACACAGAGCACGGAGCATGTTATTTCATCACGAAACTTAGCACGTATTTAGAAAACATATGTATGTTCGTAACCACAAAAAGTTCTAGATTTTTCCGAATGTTTGTACTATTTTCTGAATTTGTTTTATTCTACCAGGAGAATATGAGCTGGGGATCCTATACACCTCCCTCCTATACCTTTGGTTTTTTTTATTTGCCCACCACTGATTCTTGCAGGGAAGCCAATAATGTTGCAAGATGCCGATGTTTATTTTCTACCACTTTTATGACTACAAGAAGATTTATTTTGTTGGGTGAACCATGCATGGAATATGGCTAACCATAGTTTCGACAAATGTTCAACTTACTATATTCATCGGATGAGCTAGTTGCGCATGTTTTCATAATGACATACATTTTTATTGTACTAAACGCAAACTTATTTTCTTCTCAATGAGAAGCATTTTTTATTGTTCTTAAAGCAAACCAGTAATGTTCTGCTTGAACTTTGTTAGTTTATTCTCTTGAATTTACATAAAGACATGGCAAATATTCATGTAGGCGAAACACATATTTATTTGATACATCGGTGTCCACGCCATTTTAGCATGCACATTAGTCTCTAGATCTACACAATACACATTTATGAGTGTGTGATATAAGTTCAAGATATATTTTTCAGTATAGGCCATCTTCTAGCACAGTAAAATGAATCTCACTACTGAATCCTATATAATTAGCACAAAATAATCAAAACTTGAGTTAAGTGCCAAGGAACTCTTATTCAACGAAACAATAAAGTTGTACTTTGCATATAATTTTCATTAGATCATATCACGGCAACTATGAGGCAAAATTTGCTAAACTGCACTATATTTGACGCATTTTCCTAAGGTCAAATGCATGAGCGCATGTGTGTGGAATGACTTACTGCCCAATCCTCTATATATCGTGAAAACATGCTCATATGTGCGTGGAAAAATTTCAGCGCTTAAACATACTATTGCAAGCATTCTCCAAGAATAAATGTTAACCATATTGTAGTTGTATTGGTGTTAGCGGTGCTTATACTATTATTGTACGTAATGAAAATTGGTAAGACAGGACCCCCAAAAAGTTCAATGCATGTGGCTCTGAAGTATAACCCTTGCCGGTTAATCAATTTTTTTCGGTCCCTACCTCTGCATTGAATTGATTCCGGTTAATCAATATGCATGTACTTATGCATTGACATGCATGTAGTGTGTGAGCTTATAACCCTGTAGGTTTGGGTTTGTAAAAAAATAGAAAAAATTGACATGCATGTTTGAGAAGAGACCAATGTTTAAAAGAGAGGGCTATGACGAAGTGTCTAGTGAATCGCAGATGCAAAATTAAGAGAATCTCAACCAAATGTAGTGTGTGTAGTGTCTAGTGCACCCACTAGCCAAATGAATGCTCCTCCATGAAAGTGTAGGTATAATTTGTATTTGGGATAAGCAATCGAGGTTGATGAGTTTTCAGTAGTAAATACATAGGAGTACTACACCGTAGTCAAAATCAACTCAACGAAAGACCATCTATATGAAATAAAAACAAGGGAGGAGAGAACTGTTGGCTTGGACATATTGGTTGACTTTTTGTACTGTGCTGCAAAATTTCTTGTCATTGTTTCGACTTTGCTACTACTCCTAGGTAGTATGAATTGCATAGCTGAGAGAAAAGCAAGCTTGCTATCCATGACAGGATATATATGAGCTCAACAAATTAGTATATCTTTCGATGGACAAATTAGTATGTAAGTTAAAGCAGGAATCGATTAGTTCGAAATCAAAATTGACTGACAGAGCGACCGACCAAGAGAGATTGGGAATTAAACAGTTGGTTCAGCAAACAAGATCTTGTAAGCAACGGGCACTAACTAAATATATGCTAGCGCGCGTAGGCTGGCAGATTCAGAGGTTGATATATACATGGATCTAAATAAAAAAAGGGTGGAATCTGCTCCTAGAAACTTAATCATATGCATGAAGGATGGATGGAAATGGGGCGAACTGGAGCGTTGAAGATATGAGGCTCGATCGATTGAAAAGTAGAAGATGATGGGTTCATCCATGCTTACAGTTTTCACATGCGCTGTAGCGGCAATGTTGGAGATCGATGCTAGCTCCTGGTCAGCCATGGCTCCAGCTACATGCTTCTTCTCCAACCAAACTCGTGGCTGAAAATTCAACAAGTTTGAAGGGAATCCAACCAATTTATGTGTATTATTATATTACGAAAGCAAGGTTATGTAAAAGGAGGGTTGCACTTTGCCTATGGAAAGAAATGCCCAAGAGAGTGTGGCGTTTTAGAGCTCATTTTTTGAAACATTCAAAATTTGCGTTTCAAAACAAATTGGAAAAAGAATCTAGATGTCGTAATAGTATGATCTGCAAGAGTGAAAAAATCAATCCAAAATTGGCTGGGAAAAAAATGGCAAACGGGTGGATCTGGGTCGTTGAAGAGCACACATTTTCAAAAACTTAACTTTTGTCAGATTTGTCTTTTCTGTGTAGCCTATAATAATATGAATGTTTCATCGAGATTGTTTACACTAGTAGAATTCGACATTATCTAGACCTATTATTTTTGTTTAGCTTGTTGAAACATAAAATACCGATTTGGAATTTTTGAAAAGGGTCCATGCATGGAGCTTGGGCGATATTTGCACTTTCCATGCCCCATGGTCCTATTTAGAAACCCTGTACGACACCACACTCTCTCGTGTTGCAAAATACAAATAAGATATCAATTAGCTAACTTCGCTAGTGTGGGTGCCGATGCCCCCACAGTAAAAAAAAAACCCAACATAGTTCCTTGTTTCTATCGAAAAACATTTAAACATTCGGATATATAAAACACCTGCAAGGGACATATATCTCCCTAGAAAGATGATCACATGAAATGAAAACACAACTAGTTAGTTAGGTCTCGGCATGTGTTTCCGGCTCGCCGTTAGGCGGCTTGGTGAGGTCTCAAGTTTTAAATGATGTGTCTAGGTGTGAGGTCAGATAATACGGCACGGCTGAGCATGGTCACCCCTTTTATCAAGTTTGTAAGTGTAACTGTCACCAGGAAGGTGGCTTCGTATTGATCTATGTATTTTTTTATAAAGTTTCAACCTCCATTTCAAAGAAAAAGGCTAGTTAGTTAGTTGTATATATTCATGGTCTTCGTCAGCTAGCACTATCGATCGTGAGGGCCATCCATGCATGGGCCACACGTGAATATATGCAAATGGAAGTACTAGTTAGTGTACTAGCAGGTAAGTTAGGTGAGATGATAAACCACTGCTCACCTATAGCGCGACACGACAGAGAAAGAGATGCCCCCTAAAAGTTATTGTCCTCCATCGCATCCATCCCTAATTAAGCTACAAATGCATGCATGGGGTCAAGCTCTAGTAAGGTCCCCAAGTTCCAACTTGGAATCATGCAGGAGCAGCAGTGCAGGTGCATGCACATCAATCACATATCTACTCCCTCCATTTCGGAAAAAAGACGTCACTAAGAAGGAGACGTATCTCGCACCAAAATATGTCTAGATACATCATTTTTTTGACATCCTTTTCCGAACGAAGAGAGTATATGGCATCTCATCTTCATCTCTTGTTGGAGCTAAGCAGAGGCCGGCCGGTCACTTTCGATTTGCTACAGGAGCTGATGGCCTCCGGCGTCCGAAACGTGTACTCCAACAGCGCCATTACCACCCTTCAAGCTAGAGGGACCTCTGACGATTGCAACGGCATATGGTGCTCCACTATCTCCCTATCCACCTTCCGACCAGTAGCTCCTACTTATCTGGATTTCTACAGCTTTTTCGATCGTTCTCTCCACCCTTAATTTGGTTGTCAACTAGTTGCTTTAAAAACCTACTGCCCAATCAGGCATATGCATATACACAAGCTGGCGGCACTTTGGGAGGATGCATGGCGGGTAAGTTAATTATACACCAACCTGTAAAATAACTCGTATATATCTAGTCACCTCTTTTATATATCATGCCTTCTAATAACTACCCAATTTCAACTACATATCCAAAAAATGTGTTTTCTTGTGCTTTATTGATATATTTTTAATTTTCCTCCTTTAAAAAAAATTCAAGTCTTCGAGTAGTGAATATAGTTCGAATTCCCAAGCACCAATATTTTTATTTTAGATGAAATCCACAACGATCATACTTCTATATATAGCTTATCGATCACAAATTTTCGTTATGATGTCATTACAACAAATACAAGCTGCTTTTGAAGAGTGTGCATGCTTGCAGAAAAATGTAATTTTTTTTTGTCCTCCACAGTATTCAAGATAAAAAACAAACAAGAAAATTTTAAACACAAAAATTAAGATGGAAGTGCTTTGAACCCGAGCCCTTTAAAATCACTAAAAGAGTTTTCTAACTATATAGCCTGCAATTTTAGACAAAGATTGGACTCTTCCTTAATACCTCCTAGCTAGCACCTCATTATGTCCCACACACAAAACGCTACTAGCCTCATTGCATTAAAAATACCTTCTAATAACTTCCAATTAACGCATAGCAAAACTGAATTTTCTTGAGTTTAAATATTTTTCATGTGTGCAATTTATTTACTTATGACAAAAGTCATTTCCTCTTCTCGAGTTGTGCAAAAAGTTCAAAAATTTCCACACACCAATATTTTGTTCTAGATGAAATTTTACAATGATTTTTATATGTAAAAAAGTAAATTATTTCTCCTTCACAATTTTCAAAGCTAAAAACCTGTACAGATAGTAAACTACTTTTGCAAATGCAAATTGAAGTACATTTCATATATGTACATTTGATATTGGAAATTTATGTTTACTTTTTGTCAAACTGGTGTAGGTTACTACTTAAGAAGTTGTACTGACTAGATTTTTTTTGTAAAAATTTAATAAAATAGCTGAATCAGTGGTAGAAGATGCAACCAGCATAATTCCATGCTAACTTCGCACCACGCCCCGTTATCTAACCCAATCTATTTCCCTCCATTTCTGATGCCGACGAGGAAGGCGAGGTGCAAAACCACAAACCTTGTGACGATTTTATTCACGGACTCACCTCTACGGATCTGTCAGCCACAAGCCACAGGGACCGTGGCTAGACTTACGTTTTCCTCACAATTCCTGTGACTTTGGTGGGTACCAAAGTATTTTATAACAATATTTAAAAATTGTAGGAAGGACATATATAGTTTATAAATCTTGTCTATTTTGGTGAAGTTCAACATATGTGTGTATTAAAAATAATAATATGGCAGTTTTGTTTTGAAAGATAGGCAACGTGATGTCAGCATGCAAATTTAGGTATGTGTGGTGGTCACAGAAGGACAATAGGGCTGCTCACTACAGTTGTTCATTTGGTGAAGAAGCCAAAAGTTGCTCCCTCACTCGGGTGATTACCCAGCTAGGCATGTATCCAATTATCATATTTTAAAAGTAGCAGGTCCAGCCCTGGTATATTTAGAATGCAGAGATCAGCAGGTAGCTAAGCAAGCTCTAGGTAGTGATCGATGGAAATGGAAATGGAGATGGACTCTCTATCGTTTTACACACACCTTCACCAGAACCCTCCTCCTTCCTCAGGAGGACAAGAGGCCTTCTCCTCCTACTGCTGCCTTTACCCTTCTTGCGCGTCCATGGTGGATAGCAACAGGAGGGACGTCGACCCAATGGCGCCGCCGCCATCAAGACCAAGGTCAGCGGCGGCGAGGAAAGATCGGCACAGCAAGATATGCACGGCCGGCGGGATGAGGGACCGGCGGATGCGGCTGTCCCTGGACGTGGCCCGCCGCTTCTTCTCCCTGCAGGACAAGCTTGGGTTCGACAAGGCCAGCAAAACTGTGCAATGGCTCCTCGACATGTCCACCGTCGGCATCAGCCACCTCCTGGCCGCCTCCACGACTTCCATGTCCATGTCGGAGGAGGACGGCTCAGGGTCGGTGCTCCTGGACAGCAGCGACCACGTCATGGTCGCCGATGCTGAAACAAACACTTGCAAGCAGCAGCAGGTGCCCAAGGGTAGAAGGAGAGCTGGAAGGAAGAGCAGCAGCAATGGCGCCCCTGTTCTACTCCCGGACAAGGAGTCGAGGGCGAGGGCGAGGCAGAGAGCCAGAGAGAGGACCATGGAGAGGAACCGCATCCGGTCATCTGTCTCCACCGTCGCCGACAAGGAAGCTCCGGTGCCGGCGCCGGCTCCAACGAGACAAGTGATACTTCCAGTGACTCCGACCAACTTTGGCAGCTACTGCGAGGATCAAGAGCCATGGGAGCTGGGCGGAGTTGTCTTCGCCAAAGCCAAACCACGCAGCACTGATGATGAATGAAGAACATACGGTACAACTAGCAGCAGGGCAGCTATGTATCTTCCTCTCTTGTTTCTTCAGTCGTGTGTTTCCAAGAATCAGTTGCTTTTACATCTCTCATCCTCCTTGATTTGATCTTCCAACGAACTTCTTCCATCAGTCATCACATGCATGCATATATGTTCCTCTTTTATGTTGTGCTCTTTAATATCCCAGCAAATGGAGTCTTGGTTAATCAATTTGTAACCATATATACTACTACCTATAAGCTATAACCCCTCTGTACATTACTAAAATATGAGATATTACTTGAGCTATCCTTCCTTAAACAACAATCAACAAGACTGAGGAGTGAGGCATCAATTTTTTGTGGGGAAAGACAATACTTATTCATATGCTAATGCAAGAGCCAGGTTTTACACTACCCAAGGGGATCATATGTCCATACATCAACATACGTTCATGGCTTACCTTAGTTGGGATACATGTCACAACACTTGTTCATCTCCGGGCAATTAGCTTGTGCATATCATGCCTGGTTTTTCTATCGGTGGATTCTTAATCCCCGGAACATTTGAAAGAAGAAACCATTATCATATGTTCAATCAGAGAATGTGCATATAATAATTAAGGAAGCTCCAAGTATAGCATTTATATCACATTAAAATTCAGCAACTGAAACATCAGAAAATCATACTGTTTTACATGGAAATAAAATGCTACTGCATGATTCCAGTATTTAAGCAATTGAGTGCCATGGGACAAGCATGTAATAAGTTTCTCTTACATCACATCTACAAAAATAAACATAACTTTTGGTCGTTCTAAAATGTATATGTTTACTGGGAACAATTATTCGTACTACTATTGGATAGCCCTGTTTACAGTACCAGCTGATAGATCATTTAAATATGTAGGCAACACATGCATCAACAGGGGCAACAAGATCAACTAGTCTACACAGTACAGAGAATAGATATTTGCGTACTCTATACTGTTGGGCAAAAAGATCTGTATTTTCCTCATATACCTAAGTAGCGGACACTACAAACTGGTTAGTTAAAACAGCCCACAGAAGTACAAATTAAGGACAGGCGACAATATCACACTAGCTGCCGGTAGCAGCTCAGTTTGTCAATGTGTAAATATGCCCTATACTGGCAGTAGCATGTAACACACTGGATTTGGTTTTCATGCATGAAAACAACCGAACACCTATATATCCAATGCGCTGAGTAATACCTTCACACAAAAGTTGACATGTCAGATTGCCTGAAGAGTATTAATGCATGAATATTACTTCATTCAATAAATGATATGCTTAAGTCTTGTATATTAGCGTGAATATGCATCAAATTATTATAGGCAACTTTAGTCGATTGATCGACCCAGGATTTATATATTTCCTTGTAATCCAATTACTGTATATTCTCTTTGAATGAAATGGCAATTTAATATTTCTTTTGAATGTGAATGAAAAACTAATCAGTTGCATATTGCACACAAACTTTTGCTTGTATTATTTATTATGTAGACATACACTTCGCGAAACCAATTGTAAGTTAAAATATGAAGTACTCCTAGGGTACTTCATTACTAGGAGTATTTCATATTTTAACCCATTTTATACTTCATTACTAGGAGTACTTCATATTTGTTCTGAATGAAGTAGAAACTAACATTTCATGCAGAGTTCTGAATGCATAAAATGGGTTAATCCAAGAAAATTGCTAGTATGCTCTACCTGAAGGCTAATTTCACAGATATCGAAAAATGGTGTATTGACTGTAAACAGAGAGGCGCTAACTAGTTAATTACATGTACTTTCGGACCTATGTATATCTCTCTTGAGCAAATATTTAAACACTCACAAAGTACATATGATATTGAAATCATTATCTACACATATTGAATTCACAAGATTTATCAGCCCACATCCCGCACCCTGTAATGAAGTAGGAACTAACATTTCATGCAGAGTTCCATAAAACTACATCTACATTCCTTAAATTATTTCTTTCTTCAAATTAATCAAATGCTGTCTCACTTTTGTAAAAATAATACAGTGCTTTTTTCCAACCAAGAGGCCGTATTAATTACCACCTCTATCGTGTGCTAATTTGCTTACAACCAAAGACCCATCTCATTTTCCTTTTCATTTTCACATAGCTTTTTACAACTTTAGCCACTCTTTCCCAGCGTATTGGACTATTGGTCAAGATTCTTAAGAAAATGCAGTGAAGGATGTTCTTATTTACTGTGTATCTATACCTTCGCAACATAGTTTGCAAAACATACAGTCAAAGCATCAACAGTAAGTGGCTTAAACCTGTGTGAAATGCAGGAATTTCACATGAAACAATTTGTTTCCTGCATAGAACACGAAAGTAATCACGCATTATAAATTAAAGGGGTCTAAGAGTTCATGTAATTGAGATATGCAACATATCAGCAACTACTACCTCACATCAGCGTCACATGTACTACGCGAGACACTAAATCACATATCAGCACATAGCTAGTCATGCCATTTTAGATGGAGCAATAAAAACACAGAACCAAAAAGGAGCATGCATGTATATGAGTATGCATGTTGTGTGGAAATCTTATGTACTTGTATGTATAACTTACTATAATGAGTTAACTTAGTACCTTCTTCACACGAGGGTGCACACGGCCAATTGTTACTTTATCAGCCGGGAGTTTGCAAACAGCAAAGAAAAGCGGGAAACCTCAGTTTATAACAGAAGGTAAAAGAATACTCTCTTTCCACACGAGGTGTGCATTTGTTTTTGTGGTGTCCTAGCGTCGTGTCGATGACGGGGGTTCCTCACTTATGTGTTTTTTCGTCCTGGTTTTGCTAATAAACACATCAATGGTTTTTGTTAGAGAGATATTTGTATATTGTAGTTTCCCTATTAGATAGGGGGCTCACTGCATATTTACACCTGTACATGTACTATATATTGTGGCCTTTGCCCCCCGTGGAATACAAGTTGCATATTCCTAACATGGTATCAGAGCTAGGTTAGGGTTTCTCGCACGCGCAACTCGTGCAAATTTTTTTTACAGCTCCCGTTGCAGCCGCTTCTGTCTCTGCCGCACCTGTCGCCGGCCGCCCCTGCTCCGGCCGTCCTCGTCGCCGGCCACCCCTGCTCCGGCCGTGCCTGCCCCGGCCGTCTTTGTCGGCGCCGCCTTCCTCCGCGTCGCTGCAGCTCGCCCGTCCCTCCCGCTGCACTCTCTCGTGCACGTGCCTGTCCCTCAAGCTAGCTCTTTTTCTTTCTGCCGATCGATCCAATCTCTAGCTAGCTCTCCCGATCACTGCTGCCCCCGGTCGCTGCAGCCAGGAAGCTGCTCGCCTCAGGTGCCGCTGTGTACAGATCGATCTACATACTGGTCGCTGCCGGCCCGCATCTTTTTGTTGGTCCAGCCATCCTCCAATCCCACGCGTGGTGGTGTGCTACTAGTTTGCCCCTCCAGGTCATCGTTGCTAGATACGCGTGGTGGTCATCGTTGCTGCCACTGGCTGCTTTGCCCCGGCCGCCGCCGTTTTCCGGCCGCCGCCGGCCTCTACCGGCCTGCTCCTGCCAGATCCGACCGATTCCGGCCGGTTCCGATCGTTTCCTCAAGGATTTGGTTCCTGGCCCGGTCGATCTTGATTCCCTTGTTCTAGATCGAGAGCTAGTTCGTCTCGTGAGCGTTGACTGCTCGTAAGCAGTTCTGGGCCAGATTGGTTTGGCCCGTTAGTGGTAAAAAAAAAAAGATCTGATCTCGTTCCACGATGTCGCTGTCTGCTGCTGATCCCGTTCTAGGCTGTCCGAGCTTCCGTCTTTGCTCGGTGCTGCTCCGGGGTCCTTGTTGCCTATTTCGTCGTCTCCCTCGATGACGTCTGCATGCCGCTCTACGTCGACTCTCGCGGCTTCTGCCCGCAGTTATGGCCGCTCTACGTCGACTCCGTCTATGTCGACTCGCCGCTCTACGTCGACTCTCGCGGCTTCTGTCGCGGTTATGGCCGCTCTATGTCGACTCCGTCTATATCGACTCGCCGCTCTCCGTCGACTCTCGCGGCTTCTGCCCGCAGTTATGGCCGCTCTACGTCGACTTCGTCTATGTCGACTCGCCGCTCTACGCCGACTATCGGGGCTTCTGCCCGCTGTTGTGGCCGCTCTACGTCGACTCCATCTATGTCGACTCGCCGCTCTACGTCGACTCTCGCGGCTTCTGCACATGGTTCTGGCTGCTTTTCTTCGACTCCTCGCGTGGCGTGTGCACGCACTTGTGACCGCTCTCCTTCGACTCCCCATGTGGCGACCACGTATTGTGATGATTGGTCCTCCTTGGCTGACGCATCTACCTCGACCTCTTCAGTGGCGTCTTTCACTGCGCGTGAGATCGCGCAACTCCGATGCCTGCTTGCTACTTGGGACTCTTCACCGACAGGTTCTGCTGGTTCTGCGACTGACTTTTCTGGCACCGAGAGACCACCTTCTTCTCATTCAGGTACATCCCCTTGGATTCTTGATACTGGAGCATCTTTTCATATGACTTACGATTCTTCCGCCTTGAGCTCTATTCGACCTGTCGAGTCTCCTGTCTCTGTTCGTACTGCCGATGGTACTCCCATCCCCGTTGCTAGTCGAGGCACTCTTAGCAGTCCCGCGTTTCATGTTCCTTCTGTCGCTCATATTCCTCGACTCACCATGCAGCTTTTCTCTGGTAGTCAGATTGTCGATTCTCGTTGTAGGGTCACTCTAGACTTTGATTCCTGTTCTGTTCAGGATCGTTGTACGGGCGCTTTGCTTGGTGCTGGTCCCCGACGCCATGATGGTCTATGGGAGCTTGACTGGCTTCGTCTTCCTTCCGCTGCCACCGCCGCCAGTCTCTCGACCCAGGTTGCCGCAGCCACCAGCTCTTTTCAGCAGTGGCATCATCGTCTTGGCCATTTATGTGGTTCTCGTCTCTCGTCTCTAGTTCATCGTGGTGTTCTAGGGTCTGTCTCCGGAAACGCTTCTTTGGATTGTCTGGGTTGTAGGCTTGGTAAGCAGATTCAGCTACCATATCCTCATAGTGACTCTGTGTCCGAGCGTCCTTTTGATCTCGTTCATTCAGATGTTTGGGGTCCGGCTCCCTTCGCTTCGAAAGGGGGTCATCGCTACTATATTATCTTTATAGATGATTACTCACGATACACTTGGATTTACTTTATGTCCTCTCGTAGTGAGGTTCTCTCTATCTATAAGCGTTTTGCTGCCATGGTTCACACTCAGTTCTCTACACCTATTCGTGTGTTCCGTGCTGATTCTGCTGGTGAGTATATCTCCAAGCATTTGCGTGGTGTTCTTGCTGAGCAGGGCACTCTCGCTCAGTTCTCTTGTCCCGGTGCACATGCTCAGAATGGCGTTGCTGAGCGTAAGCATCGTCATCTTCTAGAGACTGCTCGTGCGATGATGATCGCTTCTTCTCTCCCGCCACATTTCTGGGCTGAGGCTGTCTCTACCTCGGTCTATCTCATTAACATTCAGCCTTCTGCCGCCCTTCAGGGTGGTATTCCTCTCGAGCGACTATGTGATCGCTCTCCTGACTATTCCATGTTGCGTCTGTTTGGTTGTGTTTGCTATGTTCTCCTCGCTCCTCGTGAACGCACCAAACTAACCGCTCAGTCTGTTGAGTGTGTTTTTCTCGGATATAGTGATGAGCATAAGGGCTATCGATGTTGGGATCCCGTGGCTCGTCGGATGCGTATTTCCCGGGACGTGACGTTTGACGAGTCTCGTCCTTTCTTTCCACGCTCGACCTCCTCGACCTCTACTGTGGAGGATCTCTCTTTTCTTACTTTTCCTGATTCTCCTCCCGATGTCCCTCATATTCCTCCTCCCCCTGATCCGGTGCCGTCTACTCCGATGCCTTCTTCTCCTCCTTCATCGACGCCTTCTTCTCCTCCTTCGTCGCCGTCTTCTTCATCCTCCCCGCCTCCGCTTCTCCTGTTGCTCCTTCTCATCCTACTTTTCCTTTCTATTATACTCGTCGTCCACGTGTTGTGACCGAGTCATCTGATGCACCCTCTACTTCTGGTGCACCGTCTCAGCCGACTTACTCTCTTCGTACTCGGCCTTGTCCTTCACCTGATTTCTTTGATCCTGCTACCTATAGTGTTTCGGCTGTCCCAGAGCCGACTACGTATCGTGAGGCTGTTGTTCATCCTGAATGGCAGCTTGCCATGGCTGAGGAGATTGCTGCGCTTGAGCGCACTGGTACGTGGGAGATCGTTCCTCTTCCTCCTCGTGTTCGTCCTATCACCTGTAAGTGGGTCTATAAGGTTAAGACCCGCTCTGATGGGACTCTTGAGCGTTACAAAGCTCGTCTGGTTGCTCGTGGCTTTCAGCAGGAGCATGGCCGTGATTATGATGAGACTTTTGCTCCAGTGGCTCACATGACCACTGTTCGGACTCTTCTTGCCGTGGCATCTGTTCGCCATTGGTCTGTGTCTCAGCTTGATGTTAAGAATGCCTTTCTTAATGGTGAGTTGCGTGAGGAGGTTTATATGCAACCACCACCGGGGTATTCTGTTACAGATGGCATGGTCTGCCGTCTTCGTCGCTCTCTCTATGGCCTTAAGCAAGCCCCTCGTGCATGGTTTGAGCGCTTTGCTTCTGTGGTCACAGCTGCTGGTTTCTCTTCCAGTGCTCATGACCCTGCGTTGTTTGTTCACTCTTCTCCTCGTGGTCGCACTCTTCTTCTTCTGTATGTTGATGACATGATCATCACTGGTGACGACCCGGAGTATATTGCCTTTGTCAAGGCACGTCTGAGTGAGCAGTTTCTTATGTCGGATCTTGGTCCGCTTCGTTACTTTCTTGGGATTGAGGTTTCGTCCACCTCTGATGGTTTCTTTATATCCCAAGAACGGTATATTCATGATCTTCTTTCTCGTGCCGCTCTTACTGATGACCGTACTGCTGAGACTCCCATGGAGCTCAATATTTCTCTTCGTGCTTCTGATGGCGATCCTCTCTCTGATCCGACTCGTTATCGACATCTTGTCGGGAGTCTCGTCTATCTGGCTGTTACTCGCCCTGATATTTCTTATCCTGTCCATATTCTGAGTCAGTTTGTTTCTGCTCCCACTTCGGTTCACTATAGTCACCTTCTTCGTGTTCTACGCTATCTTCGTGGAACGATCTCTCTTTGTCTCTTCTTTCCTCGTTCCAGCTCGTTACAGCTTCAGTCCTACTCCGATGCCACTTGGGCTAGTGATCCTTTGGATCGCCGTTCACTTTCTGCTTACTGTGTCTTTCTTGGTGGTTCTCTCATTGCCTGGAAGACGAAGAAACAGACCGCAGTTTCCCGTTCGAGTGCAGAAGCTGAGTTGCGAGCTATGGCTCTTTTGACTGCGGAGGTGACTTGGTTACGGTGGTTACTTGCAGATTTTGGTGTCTCTGTTACGACACCCACGACTCTATTGTCAGACAGTACAGGTGCTATTAGCATTGCACGTGACCCGGTGAAGCATGAGCTTACTAAGCATATTGGCGTTGATGCTTCTTTTGTCCGTGCTAGTGTGCAGGATCAGATTATTGGCTCCAGTATGTGCCTTCAGAGTTACAGTTGGCGGACTTCTTCACGAAGGCCCAGACTAGAGCACAGCATAGATTTTTCCTCTCCAAACTCAGTGTTGTGGATCCACCATGAGTTTGAGGGGGGGTGTTAGAGAGATATTTGTATATTGTAGTTTCCCTATTAGATAGGGGGCTCCCTGCATATTTACACCTGTACATGTACTATATATTGTGGCCTTTGCCCCCGTGGAATACAAGTTGCATATTCCTAACAGTTTTTACCCGGTTTTTCTAGATAATCTGGGCTAACTCTCTTCTTCTAATCTAATGCAGAGTGATTGTCTTTAGCCTAAAAAAACACTCCCTCCATTCCTTTTGATAAAGGGATATTATATTTCCGGAAATCAAACTCTTCTATTTGTGACCAAGTTAATAGAAAAATCTATATATCTATTATACTAAAAAATAAAAATGAAAATATATTTGATGGTGTGAATCGAATGATATGGATTTCATATTACAAATGTTTATACTTTTCAAAAGGTGGACACAAACCGTAATTTTGCACTTAATTAATACACCATATAAGAAGGAATACAGGAAGCATATCAAACTCCAGTCACGTTCCAAAAGACATATAATGAAACACCTACTTCTAGTGCCTTTACAAATCTCAAGATGCCTCCATTGAGAAACTAGAAATTCATTGGTGGTACTTATATCAAATTGTACATATAATGAGCATCTATGACATGAAAATGTAGCAAAATATTGCATAGTAGTCCCTGACATCATAAACATGGGTAAAATCCCAGACATGCAACTTTGGAATTTATTTTTTATTTAAAATGTTACTGAAATTACAACCTTATGATATTGTATTTTTTTACTATCGTAGCTATATTTCAGCTTACCAATCAAAATATTTGCTTTTATGTACTTTAAGGAATTGAGAGAAGCTTGGTGCCTTGGCTGCATACTTTGTACCACGTCATGTATTTCTGAATGGTTGAGACAAGAAAGCTCTTACATATAGTCATGTGGAGCAGATACACAATTGAATATGGTCATTCTAGAAATTTTGTTTGTCATTTTGGAATATAGAGTCACCGAAATTGGACAAAAAATGGTACTCGACATGTTCTAAATTCATGTAATTACTATACCATTGGAAATTCAAATTGGCTCCAAGCTCATATGATCCTGGTAGAATAATAAAACTAAAAAATCGTAATAGTACTTTTATTTAAAATATTCGGAAACATTTTGGAGACAAATATAAGAGTATACTACGTACGTACAAAGTTTCGTGGTGAAATAAAATATAGACTGTTCTGTACAAAAATAGACAAATCAGTGGCCAAAATATGGATTGCAAATATATGTTATCAGAGCACTGAATTTGTTATTTGTACACAGAGCACGTAACATGTTATTTCATCACGAAACTTAGCACGTATTTAGAAAACATATGTATGTTCGTAACCACAAAAAGTTCTAGATTTTTCCAAATGTTTGTACTATTTTCTGAATTTGTTTTATTCTACCAGAAGAATATGAGCTGGGGATCCTATACGCCTCCCTCCTATACCTATGTTTTTTTTATTTGCCCACCACTGATTCTTGCAGGGAAGCCAATAATGTTGCAAGATGCCGCTGTTTATTTTCTACCACTTTTATAACTTCAAGAAGATTTATTTTGTTGGGTGAACCATGCATGGAATATGGCTAACCATAGTTTCGACAAATGTTCAACTTACTATATTCATCGGATGAGCTAGTTGCGCATGTTTTCATAATGACATACATTTTTATTGTACTAAACCCCAAACTTATTTTCTTCTCAATGAGAAGCAATTTTTATTGTTCTTAAAGCAAACCAGTAATGTTCTGCTTGAACTTTGTTAATTTATTCTCTTGAATTTACATAAAGACATGGCAAATATTCATGTAGGCGAAACACATATTTATTTGATACACATCGGTGTCCACGCCATTTTAGCATGCACATTAGTCTCTAGATCTACACAATACACATTTATGAGTGTGTGATATAAGTTCAAGATATATTTTTCAGTATAGGCCATCTTCTAGCACAGTAAAATGAATCTCACTACTGAATCCTATATAATTAGCATAAAATAATCGAAACTTGAGTTGAGTGCCAAGGAACTCTTATTCAACGAAACAATAAAGTTGTCCTTTGCATATAATTTGCATTAGATCATATCACGGTAACTATCGGGCAAAATTTGCTAAACTGCACTATATTTGACGCATTTTCCTAAGGTCAAATGCATGAGCGCATGTGTGTGGAATGACTTACTGCCAATCCTCTATATATCGTGAAAACATGCTCATATGTGCGTGGAAAAATTTCAGTGCTTAAACATACTATTGCAAGCATTCTCCAAGAATAAATGTTATCCATATTGTAGTTGTATTGGTGTTAGCAGTGCTTATACTATTATTGTACGTAATGAAAATTGGTAAGACAAGACCCCCAAAAAAGTTCAATGTATGTGGCTCTGAAGTATAACCCTTGCCGGTTAATCAATTTTTTTTCGAAAAGGGGAGGTCCCTGCCTCTGCATCGAATTGATGCCGGTTAATCAATATGCATGTACTTATGCATTGACATGCATGTAGTGTGTGAGCTTATAACCCTGTAGGTTTGGGTTTGTAAAAAAAATAGAAAAAATTGACATGCATGTTTGAGAAGAGAGCAATGTTTAAAAGAGAGGGCTATGACAAAGTGTCCAGTGAATCGCAGATGCAAAATTAAGTGAATCTCAACCAAATGTAGTGTGTGTAGTGTCTAGTGCACCCACTAGCCAAATGAATGCTCCTCCATGAAAGTGTAGGTATAATTTGTATTCGGGATAAGCAATCGAGGCTGATGAGTTTTCTGTAGTAAATACATAGGAGTACTACACCGTAGTCAAAATCAACTCAACGAAAGCCCATCTATATGAAATAAAAACAAGGGAAGAGAGAACTGTTGGGCTTGGACATATTGGTTGACTTTTTGTACTGTGCTGCAAAATTTCTTGTCATTGTTTCGACTTTGCTACTACTCCTAGGTAGTATGAATTGCATAGCTGAGAGAAAAGCAAGCTTGCTATCCATGACAGGATATATATGAGCTCAACAAATTAGTATATCTTTCGATGGACAAATTAGTATGTAAGTTAAAGCAGGAATCGATTAGTTCGAAATCAAAATTGACTGACAGAGCGACCGACCAAGAGAGATTGGGAATTAAACAGTTGGTTCAGCAAACAAGATCTTGTAAGCAACGGGCACTAACTAAATATATGCTAGCGCGCGTAGGCTGGCAGATTCAGAGGTTGATATATACATGGATCTAAATAAAAAAAGGGTGGAATCTGCTCCTAGAAACTTAATCGTATAGATGAAGGATGGATGGAAATGGGGCGAAATGGAGCGTTGAAGATATGAGGATCGATCGATTGAAAAGAAGAAGATGATGGGTTCATCCATGCTTACAGTTTTCACATGCGCTGTAGCCGGCAATGTTGGAGATCGATGCTAGCTCCTGGTCGGCCATGGCTCCAGCTACATGCTTCTTCTCCAACCAAACTCGTGGCTGAAAAGTCAACAAGTTTGAAGGGAATCCAACCAATTTATGTCTATTATTATATTACGAAAGCAAGGTTATGTAAAAGGAGGGTTGCACTTTGCCTATGGAAAGAAATGCACAAGAGAGTGTGGCGTTTTAGAGCTCATTTTTTGAAACATTCAAAATTTGCGTTTCAAAACAAATTGGAAAAAGAATCCTAGATGTCGTAATAGTATGATCTGCAAGAGTGAAAAAATCAATCCAAAATTGGCTCGGAAAAAAAATGGCAAACAGGTGGATCTGGGTCATTGAAGAGCACACATTTTCAAAAACTTAACTTTTGTCAGATTTGTCTTTTCTGTGTAGCCTATAATAATATGAATGTTTCATTGAGATTGTTTACACTAGTAGAATTCAACATTATCTACACCTATTATTTTTGTTTAGCTTCTTGAAACATACAAAATACCGATTTGGAATTTTTGAAAAGGGTCCATGCATAGAGCTTGGGCGATATTTGCACTTTCCATGCCCCATGGTCCTATTTAGAAACCCTGTACGGCACCACACTCTCTCGTGTTGCAAAATACAAATAAGATATCAATTAGCTAACTTTGCTAGTGTGGGTGCCGATGCCCCCACAGTCAAAAAAAAAACCAACATAGTTCCTTGTTTCTATCGGAAAACATTTAAACATTCGGATATATAAAACACCTGCAAGGGACATATATCTACCTAGATAGATGATCACATGAAATGAAAACAAAACTAGTTAGTTAGGTCTCGGCATGTGTTTCCGGCTCGTCGTTAGGCGGCTTGGTGAGGTCTCAAGTTTTAAATGATGTGTCTAGGTGTGAGGTCAGATAATACGGCATGGCCCGAGCATGGTCACCCCTTTTATCAAGTTTGTAAGTGTAACTGTCACCAGGAAGGTGGCTTCGTATTGATCGATGTATTTTTTATAAAGTTTCAACCTCCATTTCAAAGAAAAAGGCTAGTTAGTTACTCCCTCCGTTCCAAATTAGATGACTTCCACTTGTCCACATACGGATGTATCTAGACATGTTACAAGTATAGATACATCCGCATGTGGACAAATGGAAGTCATCTAATTTGGAACGGAGTGAGTAGTTGTATATATTCATGGTCTTCGTCAGCTAGCACTATCGATTGCAACGGCATATGGTGCTCCACTATCTCCATATCCACCTTCCGACCAGTAGCTCCTACTTATCTGGAATTCTACAGCTTTTTCAATCGTTCTCTCCACCCTTAATTTGGTTGTCAACTAGTTGCTTTAAAAACCTACTGCCCAATCAGGCATATGCATATACACAAGCTGGCGGCACTTTGGGAGGATGCATGGCCGGGTAAGTTAATTATACACCAACCTGTAAAATAACTCGTATATATCTAGTCATCTCTTTTATATATCATGCCTTCTAATAACTACCCAATTTCAACTACATATCCAAAAAATGTGTTTTCTTGTGCTTTAATGATATTTTTAATTTTCCTCCTTTAAAAAAATTCAAGTCTTCGAGTACCAATATTTTTATTTTAGATGAAATCCACAATGATCATACTTCTATATATAAGCTTATCGATCACAAATTTTCATTATGATGTCATTACAACAAATACAAGCTGCTTTTGAAGAGTGTGCATGCCTGCAGAAAAATGTAATTTTTTTTTGTCCTCCACAGTATTCAAGATAAAAACAAACAAGAAAATTTTAAACACAAAAATTAAGATGGAAGTGCTTTGAACCCGAGCCCTTTAAAATCACTAAAAGAGTTTTCTAACTATATAGCCTGCAATTTTAGACAAAGATTGGACTCTTCCTTAATACCTCCTAGCTAGCACCTCATTATATCCCCACACACAAAAAACGCTACTAGCCTCATTGCATTAAAAATACCTTCTAATAACTTCCAATTAACGCATAGCAAAATTGAATTTTCTTGAGTTTAAATATTTTTCATGTGTGCAATTTATTTACTTATGACAAAAGTCATTTCCTCTTCTCGAGTTGCGCAAAAAGTTCAAAAATTTCCACACACCAATATTTTGTTCTAGATGAAATTTTACAATGATTTTTATATGTAAAAAAGTAAATTATTTCTCCTCCTTCACAATTTTCAAAGCTAAAAACCTGTACAGATAGTAAACTACTTTTGCAAATGCAAATTGAAGTACATTTCATATATGTACATTTGATATTGGAAATTTATGTTTACTTTTTGTCAAACTGGTGTAGGTTACTACTTAAGAAGTTGTACTGACTAGATTTTTTTTGCAAAAATGTAATAAAATAGCTGAATCAGTGGTAGAAGATGCAACCAGCATAATTCCATGCTAACTTCGCACCACGCCCCGTTATCTAACCCAATCTATTTCCCTCCATTTCTGATGCCGACGAGGAAGGCGAGGTGTAAAACCACAAACCTTGTGACGATTTCATTCACGGACTCACCTCTACGGATCTGTCAGCCACAACCCACAACCCACAGGGACCGTGGCTAGACTTACGTTTTCCTCACAATTCCTGTGACTTTGGTGGGTACCAAAGTATTTTATAAAAATATTTAAAAATTGTAGGAAGGACATATATAATTTATAAATCTTGTCTATTTTGGTGAAGTTCAACATATGTTTGTATTAAAAATAATAATATGGCAGTTTTCTTTTGAAAGATAGGCAACGTGATGTCAGCATGCAAATTTAGGTATGTGTGGTGGTCACAGAAGGACAGTAGGGCTGCTCACTACAGTTGTTCATTTTTTGAAGAAGCCAAAAGTTGTTCCCTCACTCGTGTGATTACCCAGCTAGGCATGTATCCAATTATAATATTTTAAAAGTAGCAGGTCCAGCCCTGGTATATTTAGAATACACACCTTCACCAGAACCCTCCTCCTTCCTCAGGAGGACAAGAGGCCTTCTCCTCCTACTGCTGCCTTTACCCTTCTTGCGCGTCCATGGTGGATAGCAACAGGAGGGACGTCGACCAAGGTCGGCGGCGGCGAGGAAAGATCGGCACAGCAAGATATGCATGGCCGGCGGGATGAGGGACCGGCGGATGCGGCTGTCCCTGGACATGGCCCGCCGCTTCTTCTCCCTGCAGGACAAGCTTGGGTTCGACAAGGCCAGCAAAACTGTGCAATGGCTCCTCGACATGTCCACCGTCGGCATCAGCCACCTCCTGGCCGCCTCCACGACTTCCATGTCCATGTCGGAGGAGGACGGCTCAGGGTCGGTGCTCCTGGACAGCAGCGACCACGTCATGGTCGCCGATGCTGAAACAAACACTTGCAAGCAGCAGCAGGTGCCCAAGGGTAGAAGGAGAGCTGGAAGGAAGAGCAGCAGCAATGGCTCCCCTGCTCTCCTCCTGGACAAGGAGTCGAGGCAGAGAGCCAGAGAGAGGACCATGGAGAGGAACAGCATCCGGTCATCTGTCTCCACCGTCGCCGTCAAGGAAGCTCCGGTGCCGGCGCCGGCTCCAACGAAACAAGTGATACTTCCAGTGACTCCGACCAACTTTGGCAGCTACTGCGAGGATCAAGAGCCATGGGAGCTGGGTGGAGTTGTCTTCGCCAAAGCCAAACCACGTCAGCACAGATGATGAATGAAGAACATACGGTACTACTAGCAGCAGGGCAGCTATGTATCTTCCTCTCTTGTTTCTTCAGTCGTGTGTTTCCAATAATCAATTTGCTTTTACATCTCTCATCTTCCTTAATTTGATCTTCCAACGAATTTCTCCGACTCGTCGCCGCCGGAGAAATCCGAGGCGGTGGCGCCGGCTGCGGCGTCAAGGGAGGGAAGCCGCCATGGTGGCCGCTGCGGCGACCTCCAATGCGGGTGGGGTGGCGTGGTCCTCTTCCACGACCTCGGATCACGCCACCACCTTGCTTTGGGGACTTCCTTCCCGAGCTTTCACCGACTGCGGCGGCACGGTACGAGGCCTCGTCGCCGGCGGAGTCTGGCGGTTGCGAGCCGGCGTCGATCACGGAGAGGAGGGCGGAAAAGGAGGATCCGAAATTCCAAATTCCGCTCTCACCGACTTGTGGGCCCCAACCGCATGCTCTCACCAGCCGTCGATCTCCGTGGCCGCATCTCGGCCGTTGGTTCGAGGGGTTATGGAGAGTTGACCGGTTTGGTCCTAGGTCTTCTTCATCCTCTCGTCCGCCTCCACCTCGTACGACCGAGACCCCGCCGCCCGCCTGCTCTCCGACCCTACTTCCGGCCGCGCCCCAGCCATGCACGCGGGTAACCCGATCGATGTCGCGGTCGTTCGCCGAGGTCGCCGCGGCGTCGCCTCCGATGGCCGCGCCTCCGCCAGGCCATGGCGGGCCTCCGACCTGGGCTCCCGCAGCTGCTGCGGGTGCTCAAGCGCGTGGTGCTGGAGTCGCGTTCGGGAACTCGGCCGGCCCTCCGACATTCACGCCACGGCAGCCTTGTGCGGGGCAGCAGGGCCCGTCAGCAGCGGCTGGTCCTCAACCGCCAGCGGGCTTCGCTTTCGGCGCGACGGCTCTGGCTCCGAGATGGAAAAAGAAGAAAAAGAACAATGGGGCAGCAGGTCAAGCACAGCAGCAAGGTGTGATGCCCGTGGTTGGGGCGCAGCAACAAAATCAGCAAGTGCCCATTGGGGCCGGTGTTCAACAGCATGGTGTTCCTGTGGTTCCAGCGCCGGATACTGCGGTACAAGAGGTGGTGGTTGCTGATGCTGCCGTGCATGGTCCCAAAAAGCCTAAGGCTTGGTGCTGGAAGTGCGCGGTGAACACACATGCCACAAAAGAATGTCCCGTGAAACACTATTGTTACATCTGTGATAATGCGCAGCATCCGACGCCAATGTGTCCCTCTCTGAAGCTACCAAGGCCCTCAGTGATCGTTGCTGGTCAGGGACATAAGGACACGATGCTCATTCAGTTCCCACATAACTTGTTCAAGGCTGATCTGATTCCCAAGGACGATCCAGTTGCTCTAGTGAAGGTGCAAGGTACGGCCACCACCGCAAAACAGGTGGAATCCCACGTGGCGTGGTTGTGCCCCGTTCAGTCTTGGCGTTCGGAAGCGATTCCTAATGGTGTTGATGCCTACACGGTTAACTTTCCGTCCAAGGAGGATCTGATGCTTTTTATGGCATTGAGCTTGGGGTTCCTTCTCAGTCTACCAAGCTTGTGTTCAGCCAATGGAAGCCGGTGGATGTGGAGCACAAGATGGAGCTACAACAGACTTGGGTTCATGTCACCGGTGTGCCAAATCCGCTGAGGCACTTTTGGGGTTTGTGGGCAGTTGGATCTCTCATTGGCACCACTCTCGATGTGGATATGCTAGCACTCCGTCGCCGAGGGGTAGTCCGGATCTTAGTGGGTATGATGTGGGGAGATTGCTTCAAAGATTCCGATGAGGAGGGGCTGTTCATTAAAACTGACGGGGTGTTGCGACTGAAGGGATATGATTTCACCTTTCGGCCAGAGGGTCAGGACTTCATTCCTGAGGCTGACTTTGTCCCGTTTGTGTGGCAACGCAAAGGAAAGGGTGGCTCTAATGATAATGGGATGGAAGAAGACGGTTCTAGTGACCCAGCGGGACAAGGTGGAGTGTCCGATAACACGACTACTAGCATGGCTATTGATCCAAGTCCGGCTACGGGGGTGGTCAGTCGCAAGGAGCTCCCACATCTCATGTCCTAAAGGAGATTGCTGTACAACCGTTCAATTCAAACCCACCAACACCTAGAGCAATGGAGCTGGTTCGGCAATGGAAGAATGCTGCTTCACAGCGTGCTCAGCTGGGATCTTGCGGCAGTCCTGGGGGCGGCCCATCGAGCATGGGCGTTGGATTGGTTCTGCCAACACCGTGCTGCAGCGTCCCGCGTGCGGTGTTGGGCTGGCGGGGATGGGCCGTGGGGCAGAGCCGCGCAGCGCTGCGGCGTCCGCATCGGCTGGGCCGCAGCCTAATGCGGGAACCCTGGCGGAACAGGGCGGTGGCGGACTGCTTCACCCCGCCCATGGGCTGCAGCGAGCGGCTGCTTCTGGCGGGCCGAATTCCCCGGTCCAGGAGGGACCGGGCCGCGGTGAGGAGCGCACGCTGATGGTTTCACCGGCTGCTGCACCGCAGTCCACCGTACGTGCGGTGGTTAACTCGGGTGCTGCAGCTGCTGCGGAACCGTCGCCCGACGAGCTGCTGGGGGGTCTCTCGGCTGCCCTCTGATGGGCGGCGTTGGGGGAAGTGCGACGTCAGACCGTACCGCTGCGGTGGAGGACACTACATCAACCTTGTCCTCCCCCATGGTGGCGACGGCGGCGGCGGCGTCTCCGGCATCGTGCACAGTGCTTGAGAGGGCTGCTACTTCGCCTTCACCCTCTCCCGTTGTGTCTACTCCAGCGGGGGGACGTCCGCTGTCTACGGTGACTCCTAGACGCAGTGGACGTCACCTCACGGCGAAGGACGGCGCTTCAGCGACGGACGAGGATTCGATGACCAAGGCGATGCGTCGCAAAGCGGCGGCGTTCTCTACTCCTGTTGCTGGTACGTCACAACCCAAGCATTCATTTATGTCCTTTTCAACGTCTACTTTATCTTCCAAGTTGTCGGCGGTAGGCGTCAGTCTAGGCAGAAATGAAAAAGAAGTGGTGCTTTCGGCTAACGTTTTGAAACATGTAGAGTGTGACCGTCGTATGGGTTTCTCCTTGTGTTTCGAGTAAGACGGTGATCTCACCTATAGATGATGATGAGGCGAATGACACAATTGATGGACAGCTTCTATCACATCTTGTAGGAGAGGTTACTGAAGTGGATTTGGACGAGGCTGGGCTGGGATCTTTTGATGACCTGTATGCCTCATGCCGGCGATCCAAATCTGCTAAAAATAAGAAAAACCAAACATCGCGCAAAAACGCGAAAAAGTCAAAATCCCCAACGGTTTCCCGATGAATGGCATATTTGAAAATAGCAGAGGTCTAGGTGACTTGGCTAAACATTTAAATATTGCGCATCATGTAAGGGATCATAAGTTGGATTTTTTGGCTATTTCGAAAACAGGTAGACGAGATTTTCCATGTACGATCCTAGATCGCCTGTCAGGTGGAGTGGATTTTACTAGGCATTCTTGTCCTCCTCGCGTTAGATCGGGGGGCATGCTTCTCGGCATTAGAACAGATACCATGGAGTTATTGGATGTTTCGGTTGGAGATTTTCATATTAAGTTCCACATCTGTAACAAATCCGATAACTTTATTTGGAGTCTAGTTGCCGTGTATGGTGCTGCCCAAAAGGATTATAAGGCGGCTTTTCTTCGAGAGTTGGTTAAGCTAGCTAAGGATAACCCTTATCCTATTATCATAGGCGGGGATTTCAATATGCTTAGATACCGACACGGGAAAAGCAGGGGAAGGTTCGATAGTCATTGGCCTCACTTGTTCAATGCTGTTATTGATAGCTTGTCCTTGAGGGAGGTTCATATGACGGGGAGACAATACACTTGGGCAAACAGTCTTCCCGAGCCAACATACGAGAAGCTGGACCGAGTGCTGATGGACTCCCATTGGGAGGATAAGTATCCATTAGTAACGGTACGTGCCTTGGAGCATATTGAGGCCTTTTCGGACCATGCCCCCATACTTTTGTCTACTGGGACATTATTACCTCCCGTAAAGTCACAATTCAATTTTGAATTAGGATGGTTGTTGCGGGACGGTTTTGATGATCTGGTCAAAAAGATATGGTCTCAACCGGTTGTGGGCGTCAGCGCCATCCAACGGTGGAATATTAAAATGCACAACTTGCATAAATTCCTCCGTGGATGGGCGAGGCATACAACCGGTATGTTAAAAAAAAGAAAAAAAAGCGCCTGTGTACCATCATTGATGAGCTTGATAAACTAGCAGGAATACGTCCTCTATCGGCACAGGAGATTGAACTAAAAAGTCAATCAAATGTGCAGGTGGGACGTATGTTGTGGGAAGAAGAGCTTAAATGGTACCAAAGGTCTAAGGCCCAATTCATTCTGCAAGGGGATTCGAATACGAGGTACTTTCACAATGTCGCTAATGGCAGACATAGGAAGAAACGTATTCATTCTCTTCATCAGGATGAGGTCTGATCGAGGGTCAGGACAAGCTCAAAGAATATATTACAGGCTACTATAAAGGTCTGTTCGGAGCTCCGGAGGAAGGAAACTTCACTCTAGACGAGTCACGAACGGATGATATTACCAAAGTAACTCCTGAGGAAAACAACCTGCTCATCGCTCCTTTCTCTGAAGAGGAGATAAGCAAGGCGGTTTTCCAAATGGAGCATAATAAGGCGCCTGGGCCTGATGGATTCCCAGCTGAGTTTTACCAGCATTTTTGGGAAACCATTAAGTCCGATTTGTTAGAGTTATTCGGCTGTTTGCATGCTGGACAACTCGAGCTTTTTCGCCTTAATTTTGGGGAAATCGTTTTGTTACCTAAGATTCAGGCGGCTGAGAGGATACAACAGTATCGGCCTATATGTCTCCTGAATGTTAGTTTCAAGATCTTTACAAAAGTAGCGACTATTAGGTTGAATTCAGTAGCAGATCATGTGGTTAAACCTACCCAAACTGCTTTTATGCAAGGGAGGAATATACTCGACGGGGTCGTGGTTCTACACGAGACCGTACATGAGATGCATACGAAGAAACTTAATGGGGTAATTTTCAAAATCGACTTTGAAAAAGCTTATGACAAAGCGAAGTGGCCATTTCTACTACAAACTCTGAGAATGAAAGGGTTCTCTGACGAGTGGTGTGAATTGATCCGTAACTTTGTTGTGGGGGGAAGTGTGGCGATAAAAGTCAATGATGACGTCGGTCGTTACTTCCAAACAAAAAAGGGTTTAATGCAAGGTGATCCTCTGTCGCCTATACTATTTAATATAGTGGCAGACATGTTGACCATCATGATTGAACGGGCAAAAACGGATGGCCAAATTGAAGGGGTAGTACCACATCTTGTCGATGGGGGACTTTCTATGCTTCAATATGCGGACGATACAATTCTTTTTATGGAACACGATCTTGATAAAGCGACGAATCTAAAATTGATATTATCAGCATTCGAGCAATTATCAGGATTAAAAATCAATTTCCACAAAAGTGAATTGTTTTGCTTTGGCGATGCACAGGACGGAGCTGCTCAGTATGCCGAAATATTTTGGTTATGAGCAGGGTCAATTTCCTATAATGTACTTGGGCATACCAATACATTATCGGAAACTGACTAATGCGGAATGAAGACATGTCGAGGAGCGTCTTCAAGCAAGGCTGTCTAGTTGGAAAGGCAAATTACTATCCCTTGGTGGAAGGTTGGTTCTCATTAATTCGGTACTTACAAACATGGTATTGTATATGATATCATTCTTCCAGTTACCAAAAGGAGTCTTGCATAAATTGGATTACTTCTGATCAAGATTCTTTTGGCAAGGGGGTGGTGAGAAAAAGAAGTATCAACTGGCTAAATGGGATGTTGTTTGTCGACCAAAAGATCAAGGAGGGCTGGGTATTCATGATCTCTGTGTCAAGAATTCAGCTCTCCTCGGCAAGTGGCTATTTAAGTTGTTGACCGAGGATGGAATTTGGCAAACACTTCTTAAAAGAAAATACATTGGCACAAAGGCGGTATCACAGGTGTCGTGGAAACCTGGTGATTCCCACTTTTGGGCCGGCCTAATGGCGACAAAAAACATTTCTTTCGCTTTGGCGTATTTAATATTAAGGATGGCATGGTGATTAGATTCTCGGAGGACAAATGGTTAGGAAACACCACCCTCCGGGAGCAATATGCCCTATACAATATTGTTCGGCACAATGGGGACACTATAGCCACTGTGATGCAGTGCTCACCACCCAATGTGACGTTCAGACGACATTTAATTGGTCCGAGATTGCGTCTTGGAACGACTTGTTGGCACGGTTGGCTTCAGTCCAACTTACACAAGGACCCAATGGATTTCGGTGGAATTTATGCGGGAATGGCAAATTCTCAGTAGATTCTATATATAGGGCGCTCGTGCATTTCAATATACCAGTCGATGACAATAAAAAAATATGGCAAATGAAGATTCCACTTAAAATAAAAGTATTTACGTGGTATCTTTGTAGGGGTGTCATTTTAACCAAGGATAACCTTGTCAACCAGTCGATGAAAATAAAAAAATATGGCAAATGAAGATTCCACTTAAAATAAAAGTATTTACGTGGTATCTTTGTAGGGGTGTCATTTTAACCAAGGATAACCTTGTCAAACGGAATTGGCATGGAAGTACTAAGTGGGTGTTTTGTCCACACCAAGAGACAATAAAACACTTATTCATCGAGTGTAGTTTCGCACGTTCTATATGGTCATCTATCCAAATAGCATCTAACTTATATCCACCCAAGTCAGTTGCAAATGTTTTTGGCAACTGGCTACATGGGATAGATAAAAAGCTTAGAACGGTTATTAGGGTGGGAGCGATTGCCCTTATATGGTCGCTTTGGCTTAGTAGAAATGACAAGGTTTTCAATGATAAAAATGTTTCTCATATGCAGGTACTCTACCGTTGCACAGGTATTCTCTGTTCGTGGTCCACCTTACAACGAGTGGGGCATCGAGACCTCTTTACGGAGGCGTGTGCACGACTGGAAGAGGTGGCGAGGGACATTTTTTCACAATATGGATGGCCGTTTGATCGCCGGATTGGTCCTCCATAGGCAGTCGAACTAGCCTACGGCGTAGGCGTTTTACATTATCATTCTTGCTGATTGTAATTCGTCTACTGTTGCACTACTTTTACTTTCTCCGTTGGATTGCGGCTGTGTGCATTGTTGATGCAGAGGCCGGGTGTAATACTTAAACTTTTGAGTAATAAAGCCCTTTATCTAAAAAAAAGTCATCACATGCATGCATATGTTCCTCTTTTATGTTGTGCTCTTTAATATCCCAGCAAATGGAGTCTTGGTTAATCAATTTGTATCCATATATACTACCACCTATAAGGCTATAGCCCATCTGTATATTACTAAAATATGAGATATTTCTTGAGCTATCCTTCCTTAAACAACTAGACTGAGGAGTGAGGCATCAATGTTTTGTGGGGAAAGACAGTACTTATTCATATGCTAATGCAAGAGCCAGGTTTTACACTTACCAAGGGGATCATATGTCTATACATCAACATACTTTCATGGCTTACCTTAGTTGGGATACATGTCACAACACTTGTTCATCTCCGGGCAATAATTAGCTTGCATATCTTGCCTGGTTTTCTATCGGTTGATTCTTAATCCAGGGAACATTTGAAAGAATAAACCATTATCATATGTTCAATCAGAGAATGTGCATATAATAACTGAGGAAGCTCCATGGATACCATTTATATCACATGAAAATTCAGCACCAGAAACATCAGAAAATCATACTGTTTTACATTGAAATAAAATGCTACTGCATGATTCCAGTAATTAAGCAATTGAGTGCCATGAGACAAGCATGTACTAAGTTTCTCTTACATCATCTACAAAAACAAATATAACTTTTGGTAGTTCTAAAATGTGTATGTTTACTGGGAACAATTATTCATACTACTATTGGATAGCCCTGTTTACAGTACCAGCTGATAGATCATTTAAATATGTCGGCAAGACATGCATCAACAGGGGAAACAAGATCAACTAGTCTACACAGTACAGAGGATAGATCTTTGCGTACTCTATACTGTTGGGCAAAAAGATCTGTATTTCCCTCGTATAACTATAAATAGCAGACACTGCAAACTGGTTAGTTAAAACAGGCGACAGAAGACAGGCGACAATATCACACTATCAGTTTGTCAATGTGTAAATATGTCCTACACTGGCAGTAGCATGTAACACATTGGATTTGGTTTTCATGCATAGGAAGTTGAAAACAACCGAACACCTATATATCCAATGCGCTGAGTACTACCTTGACACAAAAGTTGACATGTCAGATTGCCTGATAAGTATTAATGCACGAATACTACTTCATGAAATGAATGATATGCTTAAGTCTTGTATATTAGCGTGAGTATGCATCAAATTCTTATAGGCAACTTTACATCACTGAAGTAGTCCGTCGGTTGGTCGACCCAGAATTTCTATATTTCCTTGTAATCATATTACTGCATCTTCTCTTTGAATGAAATGGAAATTTAATATTTTTTCGAATGAGAATGAAAAACTAATCAGTTGCATATTGCACACAAACTTTTGCTTGTATTATTACACTTCGCCAAACCAATTGTAAGTTAAAATATGAAGTACTCCTAGTAGTACCGGAAGTACTTCTACTTAACACTTGGTTCTGAATGCTTATAATGAGTAGATCCAACAAAATTGCTAGTATGCTCTACGTGAAGGCTAATTTCACAGATATCAAAAAATGTTGTATTGACTGTGTAAACAGAGAGGCGCTAACTGGTTATTTACATGTACTTTCCGACAAGGTTTTTGAGTCGCGACTTATGAGTCGCAGACAAACCCCACGACTCGGCGTATAATCGCTCCAAGTCGGCGACAAATCGCCCCTAGTCGCTGATTAGTCGCGAGTCGCTGCGTTTTTTAGGCCACGGCTCAGCGATTAGTCGGCGATTAATCGGCGACTAATCGGCGACTCAAAAACCATGCTTTCCGACCTATGTATATCTCTCTTGAGAAAATATTTGAACAATCACAAAGTACATATGATATTGAAATCATTATCTACACATATTGAATTACAAAAGATTTATCAGCCCACATCCCACACCCTGTAATGAAGTAGAAACTAACATTTCATGCAGAGTTCCATAAAACTACATCTACCTTCCTTTAATTGTTTCTTTCTTCAAATTAATCAAATGTTGTCGCACTTCTCTAAAAATAATACCATGCTTTTTCCCAATCAAGAGGCTGTATTAATTACCACCTCTATCGTGTGCTAATTTGCTTATGACCAAAGACCTATGTCATTTTCCTTTACACATTTTTCACATAGCTTTTTACAACTTTAGTCACTCTTGCCCTGCGGAATGGTAAAGATTTTTAAGAAAATGCAGTAAAGGATGTTCTTATTCAATGTGAACCTATACCTTTGCAACATAGTTCATAAAACATACAGTGAAAGCACCAACAGTAAGTGGCTTAAACCTGTGTGAAATGCAGGAATTTTACATGAAAGAATTTGTTTCCTGCATAAAACACAAAATTAATCACGTATTATAAATTAAAGGGGTCTCAGAGTTCATGTAATTGAGATATGCAACATATCGGCAACTACTACCTCACATCAGAGTCATGTACTACGCAGGACACTGTAAATCACATCTCAGTACATAACTACTCAATAGTAATGCCATTTTAGATGGAGCAAATAAAAACTCAGAGCCAAATTTAAAAGGAGCATGCATGTATATGAGCATGCATGTTGTGTGGAAATCTTATGAACTCGTATGTATAACTTACTATAATGAGTTAACTTAGTGCCCTCTTTACACGAGGGAGCACACGACCAATTGTTACTTATCAGCAGGGAGTTTGCAAACAGCAAAGAAAAGCGAGAAACCTCAGTTTATGACGCATGGAATATGGCTAACCATAGTGTCGACAAATGTTGAATGTACTACATTCATCGGATGACCTAGTCGTGCATGTTTTCATAATGACATACATTTTAATTGTACTAATTCCCTAACTTATTTCTTCTGATCATGAGAAGCAATTTTCATTGTTCTTAAAGCAAACCAGTAATCTTCTGCTTGAACTTTGTTAGTTTATTCCCTTGAATTTACATAAAGACATGACAAATATTCATGTAGGTGAAACACATTTATTTGATACATAGGTGTCCACGCCAATTTAGCATGCACATTAGTCTCTAGATCTACACAATGCACATTTATGAGTGTGTGATATAAGTTCAAGATATATTTTTCAGTATAGGCCTTCTTCTAGCACAGTAAAATGAATCTTACTCCTGAATCCTATATATTAGCATAATATAATCGAAACTTGAGTTGAGTGCCAAGGAACACTTGTTCAAGTAAAAAAAAATAAAGTAGTACTTTGCATATAATTTGCATTAGATCATATCACGGTAACTATCAGGCAAAATTTGCTAAACTGCACTCTATTTGGCGCATTCTCCTATGGTCAAATGCGTGAGCGCATGTGTGTAGAATGAATTACTGCCCAATCGTCTATATATATCATAAAAACATGCTCATATGTGTGTGGAAAAAATTCAGCGCTTAAACATAATATTGCAAACATTCCCTGAGAATAAATGTTAACCATATTGTCGTTGTACTGGTGTTAGCGGTGCTTATACTATTATTGTACGTGATGGAAATTGGTAAGACAGGACCCAAAAAAGGTTTAATGTATGTGGCTCTGAAGTAGTATAACCCTTGCCGGTTAATCAATATGCATGTAGTTATACAATATTGACCTTGCTTAAACAATAAAACACTAGCTTTGCATCCAAACTAGCATTGCTTTGGGTGGTCTAACCTCGGTCATTCAGTAAAGAAACCACACGGTTGGTGTCATGTGTGCCTCGCACCCAATATCAATGTGGTGTGAGCTTATACCCCTGTAGGTTGTTTTTAAAAAAATATATAAACAATTGACATGCATGTTTGAGAAGAGACCAATGTTTTATAGAGCGGGCTATGACAAAGTGTCTAGTGAATCGCAGATGCAAAATTAAGTGAATCTCAACCAAATGTAGTGCGTGCAGTGTCTAGTGCACCCACTAGCCAAAAGAATGCTCCTCCATGAAAGTGCAGGTATAATTTGTATTCAGGATAAGCTATCGAGGCTGATGAGTATTCTTTAGTAAATACTACATAGGAGTACTACACCGTAGTCAAAATCAACTCAACGAAAGCTCATCTATGAAATATAAACAAGGAGGAGAGAACTGTTGGGCTTGGACATATTGGGTGGTCTTTTGTACTGTGCTGCAAAATTTCTAGTCATTGTTTCCACTTTGCTACTACTCATATATGTATAGTATGACTTGCATAGCTAATTGGGCAGTGTAATAACAAGGCAGGTCAGGATTTAATTGTTTCTCTATTACATGAGGAATTTAATCACATGCGTTGTTCAGACAGAAGCTAAGAGAAAAGCAAGTCATTGAGAAACAAATTAGTATATCTTGCGATGGACACCTAAACAAATTGGAATCTCTACTATATAATATAGCTTCAGTGATGGTTGGTACGTTTTTTATAATTCCAATTTTACCCCTACTTTGCCAGAAAATATTACCCACGTTGCCACCCGTAAGTCGTAACTGTTCGTTCTTTTATTTCCTGTCTCCAACGGAGAGCCCACCTCGTCTCCTATCTCCTACCTCGCTTCCCCGCACAGACCCCCACGCCGCGCCACCCCGGCGACCCACCACGCGCAGCCTCGGCTCCTTCCCCGGCGACCGACTGCCGCCGCGCCTCGCTGGCGAACCACCTGCCACCACCGCGCCTCCTCACCGGCTCCGTCCCGGCGACCACCACGGCGCGCCTCCCCGGCAGCCCACCACCGTGCTGCCTCGCCGCCTCCTTCGATCCGTGACGAGTGACGACCCACCACCAGGGCGCCTCCCTGCCAACGGGTCGGCAGCGACCAGAGAGAGCCTGGCAGGGCGGTGCTTGAGGAGAACTAGGCGGGGAGCGAGGTAAACGTCGGAGAGCAGAGGCGGGCGGCCGCCGGCCACGACGACACCAAGGCGGGGCAGAAGCTGGACGGTGCGGAGATCCATGGCGGCACCGAGGGAGGAGCTTTGGAGAGAGGAGAGAGGCGGCCGGCTGCCGGTACGTCGGAGGGAGGAGCAGAGAGCAACGGCCGGTGGCAGCGCTGGATTTGGGAGTCGATCGAATATGGAGGACGAGATGAGGCGCTCTGTGCGCGTGCGTTGACCGGATAGCGATATGCAGGAAAAGTGCCAAGGGCTGTTCGGTTGGCCTAGCGTTAGCTAGGTGGGCTACCTTTTTTGTTAGATTGGATTTGACCTGAGAGTCGGATAGAAAGGAGGACGCCGGCCTCCCCATCTGCGTCGGCGGCGGCGGAGAAGTTCACGGAGGAGATTCTCCTACGGCCGCTTCCCGACCGCAAGGCAGTGGCGCTGGCTCACTTCCAATTCGGCTCCTCCATGCCCGCTCCCGGCTGGCACAACACCACATCTTCCCCAAGGCCATCTCCAACTGGTACGTTCCCTCAAACAAAAATCTCTCGCTGTTGGAGTTTGTCTTCCAGGTGACCTGGGATGGCTTGCGTTGTGTTAATTGGCCGAGAAGATAATGTACGGATACCCAAATCAACCCCTTAAATCATCAGGCAACTCTGCTGAACCTCCTGAAATCGATTCCAACAACTGCTGCTTAGATTAGGTTGTTGTAATGGAGTGCTTCTTTGCCGTCAATGATTGCTAAGCACAATTGGGGTTTGTATATTATCCACAAAAACAGGGAGTCTGAGCATCAGTATTCAGTAAACAAGCTTCTCCTTTGCTCTATGGAAATCTTTAGTAACTGCGATTTTATTTCTGTTTCTTGCAGATGCTATGCTGATTCATCTGAGTGTCTGGCAATGTGATTTGTGATTAATATAAATTAGCAAGGAAATGGTTAATCAAAATTGATTGCATCTGGCAGGTCTTGTAAATTCAGCATTCAGATTTGAGAAATGACTTTTGCCGCATAGCAGTAAAAAAAGGGAATAGTTCTCACACAATAACTGGGTCTTGCTATCAGAAACAATCTTGGACACGCACTGTCATTCAAATGCATAAAACTTTCTGGTGGCCCAGTCCATAGGACACTGGTTTGATGTTTGTTTTCCTCATTTCTGTAGGGGTTGTTAGTCTCCCCTTAAAAAGGTTTTGTTCCATCAAGAAATTGATTTTGCTTAGGGAAATTCTCTATAGCTAGCTACCAAAACATTTATATTTTGGAACGGATGTAAAATTCAATAAAAATCACTACGGTCATGTTTGCTAAATGAAATAACATTTATATTTTTGAATCCAAAATATATATTATTCTGAAGTACTTGAAAATATATACAGCCCGTAGCAACGCACGGGCACGTTTGCTAGTATAAATTAGGATCGATTAGTTCGAAATCAAAATTGACTGACCGACCGACCGACCGACCGACCGACCGACCGACCGACCGACCGACCGAGAGAGATTGGGTATTAATTGTACACGGTTCGTTAAGCAAACAAGATCTTGTAAGCAACGGGGACTAACTGGATTATATGCTAGCGCGTAGGCTGGCAGATTCAGAGTTTGATGCATGGATCTAAGTAAAAAGGGTGGAATCTGCACCTAGAAACTTAATCGTATGAAGGATGGATGGAAATGGAGCGAAAGGCATCGTTGAAGATATGAGGCTCGATCGATTGAAAACAAGAAGATGATCTTACAGTTTTCACATGCGCTGTAGCCGGCAATGTTGGAGATCGATGCTAGCTCCTGGTCGGCCATGGCTCTAGCTGCAAGCTCGGACCCAACTGCAAGCTAGCTGCATGCTTCTTCTCCAACCAAGCTTCAAGGACAGAGAGGCCGGTTGTGGAAGAGGCAACCGGATGAATCGGGGTGGATCTAGATTGCGCATAGATACAAATCGAAAGTTGTGTGTTATCAGTAGCAGTGTGTGTGTGAGATTTTTTGAGATGTGGCCAGTGGGGATTGGGGAAGAAGGAAGGCTGCTGTCTCCATGGCCTCTTTTCCTTTCTGTCTTTTGTCTTTGCGCACAGAAAGAACAGAAGGGCCCGGGGCCCCCTCAAGCGTGCTGCTTTGCCGGGCGCCACGTGTCACTCGCCCCGCTCACTCTTTCCTTCTGGGTCCCCACACCCTTGTCCTACTCTCTCAGTCTGCTTTATTTCTGCAACCGAAATATTGTTCCAGTGAAAATCTACCTGGCAATCGGCACATTATCTATACTAGTCTGGACGCACGGGCATTGATAATCGAGGTTGGAATGGTATGTGTTTAGTTATTATCCGGCCCGATTTGGACATTTATTAATTTGTGTTGACTTATATTCAACCTAGATTAGGACAAAGTATTTGAAAAGCTTAGAGTGCAAACACCCGGTCATCATATTTCTAAAAATGTATATTTTTGCTCGAAATTTGGTTACCATGAGAGTATTGCAAATGGTTCTAATATCATCTTATAATTATGTGACAGCTTATAATTATGTGACAGAAGAATTATAATATAGTGAGGGTGAGACCCTTTAACTCTCGGGTTATCCCTACAGTCTTATGGTAAAAAAGGAATTTGGATTGTTGTTCAGTTTCTTTTAACGAAGCATAGTGATGAATAACACGGTGGAAAATCCGTGTGATAGCACTTTGCAAAGACATAAAGTTATAATCAGTTTGTTGTCAATATTTACAAACAGATGGATATGAAAGTTGAATTATTTGGTTTACTCTTTAGGATAGGCTAAAGAAATATTTCTACAATGTTTCAAAATTAGCCATGATGAGAAGTTGGTAAGCAAGTGAAAGGCTCTTCTCGTTCTTTCATATCCTACCTTGCTGCCCCGGGCGGAAAAATGAAGTGCCTGCACAAATTAAAGAAAGCCCGCATATCCTACCTTGCTTCCCTTTTATATCCTCCGTGACTCTCTGCCCTCGGTCAATCCTCAAGTTACAATTTCCTCACGGAGTTCCTAGTTCACATAGATCAGGACATAAATTAAGCGGCACAATGAAGTGAATACTCAGACTTAGTAACTAACAGCTGTAAACCAATCCAACACCCAAAACCGGGACCATGAGCATATGTTACTTAGTTAATGCAACTTAATGAAATATTTCGTGTATGAACTATTATCAAATGAACAATATAATAGGCCACTGGGCTTTGTAAGAAAAAAATCATCTCACGGAGAACTTACTGCTAGCACTCATCTAGCTCATTAAGACCGCAAATCAGAGGATAATCAGGAGATCATGCTCAAGAAACTCCTACTTCAAACTAAAATCCTCAGCCTTGACTGACTTCACTACTGATTTAATTCAATAAATCTTGGTCTTCACATTTATGGAAGGTTACAATGAAGATTTTTTTTAATAGATTTTCACTTAAACTCTAAGATAATCTTGCCGAAAAACCCATCACACCCTAGTCCAGCCCAATGCAGTTTTAAAATTAATTTGGAATTACTTTGATTTCTGGCATGGGTTCCATAGGATGTCATCTGACTTAGCTAAGGTTTTCTGATAATTCACATGAACATATATAACTGTATATATAATAAAACCCTAAAAGGTTTCTATCAACTAATCAGATGACTAATCTACATAATTGGAACTTAGTCGCTTTCGGTTATTGCCGTGAAATAACGAATAATCTGTAGTCAAGACCAGAAGATCTCAATGCATTTTCTCTACTGGCTCAGATCGCGCAAAATTAGATGAGTATATAAACATGCCAAAAATACCTGAAGTAATTATTAACGACATAAGCTATATAAGCTTTCTATATTGCCCACAATGTGAATCCGACTAATTATCCTGTTAAGGTTATAACAGTGATGGAATAAATCAAGATTACTTGAGATCAATGCACCACCTAAACATTGATCTTAGTGCTGGCAACCAAAACGTTTTGAGCTGGTATTAGAGATAAATTTGCAAAAGTAGAAATTCTATGAAGCGGCAAAATTTAAGGACGGACATACTTGCTCGCTGAGTGGAGTGTCAATGTGGTGAACAGCTGAGCCAACAGTCCCACCTTAGCTTATTTTTTGTTTTTCTCGGCAGCTTCACGGACAGCGGCGGTCCTTGAATCTGCATTAAACTTCTGTCTGTCTCAGTATACACCTTATCCACCACTGTAATAACCAATCATGGGAGCGATTCATCTACTTGGCTGCAACATAATCAGGATCTGCAAGTGGAGGAGATTCAAAGTTTAGATGAAAGATGATTAGGGAGACACGGATAGGTTATGATTAGATGATAAGAATATGAGATCATAAATAAGATGAGTTTCTCAATGACTACACTCGTGCATGATCTCTCCCTCTCAAAATATGACAAACATCCACGCATCTGCTTTTGCGAGAAGAAATTATGAACTAATATGACACATGACTTAGTCGTTTTAATTTAATCAGATGAGAGAACTGAAATTTTCTTGCCGATTGCTAACGACAGAAAAAAAATCAGCCCCGTTCAGATCTTTGGTCATCTATTATATTATTAAAACAACAAACAATCAGCGGTGCAGATTCATCAGTTTTAATTGAGAGTATATTAACGGCAGAGATTCACGCGTGGAATTTAAAGTAGGATGCGCTTAGAGAAAGAGTCCATGTGCGATTGGGAAAGCATGTCGTACTGGGCTGGCAACCTATAGTGCAACGTACCTATTAAAAACTCTCTTCCGCTTCTTTTTCAAGTACAAGGAATTTAACCAATTCACGGCTTCCAACAAATCAGATAAAACCAAACTCTCACGACACCTCTGTAGGCCATTGGCAGGCTCGGTGGTCGCGCATAACAAGAGGTCGGCAAGAAATCGCTGATAATTGATAACGGTGTCCTGTGATGTGATCGTGTTCCTCGCATCTTGAATCACCTTTGGCATGATAGAACCGGGATTGTCGTCAGATCGACGACCTGGGGCGCAACAGCCTAATGGCGGTGGCAGTGGCAGCGAGCGGCGATTGGCAGGCTCGCTGCGTTTTCTGAAAATCATAGAAGGAGAGCTGAGGAGAATCGATCTAGAACGGAAGCGTATAGAAGCTGGAGTCCGATAGATCTTTTTGCCAAGTCCGGTACGATGATGTGCACAAATAAGGAAGCGAAACCATTGCCTGATCGTATTAAAGGATGCCGATTGGTTCCACGGTTCATGTTGCTCGCATCAGGCATCTGGCATCATCCTATCATGCGCACGGCGCACTTATAGGTCGATCACGGGGTAATTCAAGCTGCTCCAACCATACTACATGCATGGTCGATACTAGATGCATCAGGCCGGGAACACCAAGTCCGCCGGCAGGCCGGGAGTCAGCACACATGCCAATTGATGGAGACCTAGCTGACGTATGAAAGTGCTGGCTTTTAGTTCATGACGAGCATAACAGGAGGTCGGCAAGAAATGGCTGATAATTGATAACGGTACCCTGTGATGTGATCGCGTTCCTCGCGTCTTGAATCACCTTTGGCATGTCAGAACCGGACTGTCGTCAGTTCGATGACCTGGGGGCGCAACATCCTAATGGCGGTGGCAGCGGGAGCGAGCGGGCCGTCGTCTACGACGAACTCAGTAGCCTGAACTTTGAGAAGAAAATGTTCTACGCGACGTTCATGGAGTACAGGACCCCCCCCCCCCCCCCCCCCCCCCCCCCCCCCCCCAGAATTTGTCCTATTGGAGCATAGATACCCAATCGCAATTCTATAATTGCAGAAATTGGTTCACCTGCATGGCCGTGGCGAACGTGATCGCAATCTGCTTGCTTGCCGCCGCCCGACTGGCACGAAGTTCTTGCTGCTTAGTGAAATTGAGGCCCGACAACTCCAAATACGGGATCAGCCGGTTAGTCACTCAACCTAGGCTCTCAACTACACACTCCACATACCCACGCGATCGATTGATATGTAGTTCGTCGGAGTTGAGATCTGATTGTATGAAATCGGCCATGATTTGGAGGGGAGAACTCGAGATACATAGCGACGGGAGTCGAAGAGGCAAACATCTGAACAAGACGCACCTATCGTTGTCGTGTGTTCAAGTTCAGAGTACTGCATGCACAATGAGCCACGATCGAAGCATTCTTCCCATGGCTTTCAGTTGATTTTCTTTGGTCTGAAGTCTGAACTGACGGTGTACGCATGTATGCATAATATGGCAGCCCATCCGTATGTCCAAGGGGTGAATAATTTGTGTGAGCCTTTCATTCCGTAAATTTGGTAGGTTTAAATGAACAGATCTTACATCATACATTTTACATGTTGTGTTATTTTAAATCGCTAAACTAATTAAGCAACTATATATTATCTAACAATCATATTTCTGATTATTATGGTGCATACAAAATTTCCATACTCTCATATTGCTGAATGATTATGCAATTATTGATATTTCTGCTTGCGCTTATATATTCCATTTATTAATTTTTCAGGGTGTGAAATCCTATGGGATAATGGGTAGTGGGATATATGACAATAGCAATTCCGTCAAATATTTTGGGACGATGGCAGGTAGGTTTTACCTCTTTCTCTTTTTCTTCTTGCTAACAACAATAGGTTAGTCGTTCGTAGATCTTCCGGAAAAAATAATACCCATTCGAAAAAAGTTAAAATAATAAACACGCTTGCAGCTCTAGATTCTTTGTATTTTCGCCTGCACAAAAAACATAAACGGGCGGATCTGGGAGGTGAAAAATACACAGTTTCAAAAATTTAAAATTCCCCCGATTTGTCTTTTTTGTACAGCCGAAAATACAACGAATTTGGAGTTGAAAATTTGCACGATTGTAGATCTCAACAATATCTATATCCAGGAATGTTTTCACAATTTTTGGAAACTTAGAAAAGTCGATTTCTAATCTAGAAAAAAATGAGCTCCATGTAGCTCTGGTTCCAAAAATCCACACAAATAGAGAATAAAATGGAAGGAAAAAATTATGAGCGCACATTGCAACCTGAAATTATTATTTAAAGTAATAAATGTTCTTAAAGCATTAATTTTATAATATTGCAAAATTCTTATCTAAATTTTAAAAAATATGATAGCAAGATATAACATCAATACATAGTCTAGCCGCGCAAATGCGCGGGCCACCCCGCTAGTTAGGTAGTATTTAGCAGGCTCGAACAGTAATTAAACCATGCGCATCAACGACAGAAAAAAATTGATTTTCTTTTGCGCCGTGGATGCTTACCAGAATCATTCTTCAAATATCATGGCCCTCCTCTAAAGATACAGCAGATGGGAGTCCACGGGTGATCATAGCCGGCTCTACGTGTTGTTGCTGCCATCTGGGGATTCAATCAGTCGCCGGCCGGCCGGGGAGAAGACGCCTACGTTGTGCTAGATCGAACGTGATGGGAAGAGTGGCGGTAGGGTTTGGCGTGATGCGAGAGAGTTTCTTTGGCAGCGTGCGGAAAATTGTTTTTCCTAATCCAATCATGCAGGAGAGTTCGGCGTGCGCGCGTATGGGAAAAAGGCGAGGACGCCGCGAGACGTTGATCTAACGGCTATGGCTCAGCTGATGGTCAAATCCATAAAACGCAGATTGGCCACGGGCGCAGAGGAGAATATTGTCCTTGTGTGCGGACGGCAGTACCGCACAAATTAATCACGGGATAATATGCAGGAGACGCGATTCGAACTCATGTTCAGCAGGTCGTGTTGGAGGGTCACGCGTTAGCACGTCGGACAGACAACTTAAATCAGACGGCTTAAAAAAGATTACGTTTTAGATCGGAGGGACTAAAATTCTTAACCTCTAGGATTAACGTGGTGCTTTCTACGGTGCCTCCAATTAGTAAATATAAGATACTAGCAAAATGCCCGTGCGCTGTAACGGGCGACGAAATTTAATGATCAACGAAATGTTCCCGCACGTTGCTACAAGTTGATATTTAATTAATATAAAATTTTAAAGTTGGTTCTCGTAGTTGTTGCATGCCCAAAAATGATCCAAACTAACTGTATTGAACAATATTTTTACCACAAGAAATTTAGCGGGCTATAATTATGAGATTTTCATTTTCGATATTATGTGTAACTAAGATCCTCGCATATATGATGAACCTATCATGAGAACCCTTATTGAAGCCACTCCCCATGTACATTGGAGTATTCAATTAAGACCTACAAACTGGTATAACTAAACATGTAAGTAATCATTTCCACGGTATCTGAGAAATAACCCCCATGACAAGCAAGTGACACGTTCTTAAGTCTCAACTCACATTTGCAATAATTTGCACAGATGAAACCCATGTTTCTTCCCTTAGTTCTGTAACCACGGCTACACTCATGTTGTTGGCCCTTCACCTTCATCCATATAACCATGTGGTGAAACAATCGACATCAGAAAAATTAATTTGTGTATATTTGAAATTCAGAGTGTACCACCGGTTAGTAATCAACAAACTGGACAGCCAAACTAATAAACCATTACGGTTGACTGTAACAATACCATTATTTAGGCGAGGAATTTTTTAATGAGTGAGGGTACACAATAGTAGGCAAGGCTTGTTAAGAACCAACGGTAGTGGATCGGCACTACTACTAATACTAGATGACCCGTTGCGCAACTGCCGGATGCAACTACTACATTGTTGCCAATAGGCTAATGAGCATAAACAGGATTCTACATCTATGCATTACAACCAAAGTCACCAAAGATGAAGCATGAATAGACAACTAATTCTCAAAGGAGATGTAGAAAGAACTGCACAAAAGACCAACACATTGAAAGACATTACCGGCTCCTCTTTCTTTTTATATTACTTTAAGGAGGGATAAGAATAATAGTTAGAATTTGGATCAGATAATACACCTTTTATCTCTTGAGCTAAAGAGCACACCATAAAGAGAATCATTATTGTCTGGCAAAATTACAATAAGAAGGTCAAGTTGCCTGCCCCGTGGTTTCAGAATGTTCATGGCACCTTGATAGCGTGCCCTGAGCAAACTTTCTACATGGGAAAATCTTATTGTACATTCATGTTTAACAGCGTGATGGACACAATAGAGGGATAGAGGCTCGATGAACGATGTAGATGACATATCTACAAGAGAAAACGTCAAGCTGTTTCAAGATGCACGAGAGGAACAAAATCAATTTAATGACCTCTCTTCCTATCACGGGCATAAAAAAGGTCGATTGCTATTCCATGGAACTGGCAATTAAACCACCACATTGTTCCTGTGTGTTTACTACATATATCAGAAGATTAGAAGCAATCATTACATATGTGACAATGCACACAGTCTGGCCTTGTTCCACTTCAACATCCAAGTTCCAAACTGTACATTTGTGTGTCGTAGCTCTAAGAAGCATTTTGGAGCCATGATTCTAAGTAGCCAAAACTATTAACACAAGGCATAAGAAGGCACACAATTGCATGGAAAATCAATACTTAATGACACTACTCAATACATGCATGGAAAGCCAAGTTTATCATATTTGTTTAGCACACAAGCTTTATTAAATAAGAGAATCTTACAAAGGAGAGGCAAAGAGAGCCTCCAAAATCAGCCGAAAAGGCTTCACACATTAGGCACTGCCCAGAATTCTGAAGGTTGCTCGCTACTCTATCATGATGATGCCCTCAAAAGTTGAGTCCTATGTTATTCTGAAAGACCTTATGGGCATTGAAGATCTAATTGCCCTTGTCACTGTCCGATGTGTGCTATTTGGTTTCTGTATTTGCACGATTGTGTAGGAGCACGATTCTATCCTATATTATAGTTAGTGCTTAACGGAACCATTAGATTTCCTATATTTGTTGGTAAGCATGTATGCAAGTGTCAAACAAAAAATCAACAAAGGAAAAAGAAAGTAAGAAATGACCATGGCAGCACACATTTATATAAGCATGGAATCACACATATCTAGAGCTGATAGACCGGGCATATAAATGTAGAGAAAACTGACAGCAGAATCAAATCTACACTCTTAAAACACTTCTCAACAAGTACAGAGTAATCATTTTTTATAGATAATCTCATATAGCCAATAATTTAAATATTGGCTATGTAAATCCATAAATATAAGCTACCTAATTCCTATTATAGGGCCACAAATAATAGCCACTCTGCCAAATGAAGGGAGTGGCGATAATATTTAAGCCTAACCTGCTTCCATTATGTGACCTGACTTAATGCCACATCAAAAACCTCCTTAAACACAGTGCCTAACTAAGAACGCAAGATCCTGGCACATTTTCCTGATTCTCATAAACAATACGACTAAACAGGAAACTGGCACACTACTGCAGCTGCTCTCATGTTCTCAGAGCACACAGGTTTGATGGCACAAAAACTCAATCATGAAACAAAAATTAAATTAGGGAGTAGGGAAGGAAGAAGAAAGATAGATCCACAACAAAACTCAACTGTCAACGAATCTCAAGATCCATCGATGGTCGCTCAGCACCTGGGCGAGCGGCAGTCCCCTGGATGGCCAACATCGATATGCACATGAGCGAGAGAAGAGGAGTTGCTGATATGTGGAAGAAAATTACGGAGACTGCATCACACTAATATGCCGTCAGTTAGGGCTGCCAGGCTTAGGGAAGGTGCTATTTTCCCGTTGCTGGTTCCAAAGGTCAACCTGCAGATCAAACACAATCATGTCAACAGGAAGATACTTATATGTATCCATTTGCAACTCATGATTATATTTTAAAATGAACAATAAACATGCATATCAACAAGGTCAGTTAACTCTCAGTTCAAGTATATCTCTAGCTCGTGTAGACTATCCAAAAACAGGGCCAAATGTAAGAAGCGACAGTATGCACGATAAGTTAATCTAGGAAATAGATATACTGGATCGTCGTTCACCAGGAGAGCAACAGTTGAATCTAAATACAAGTTACTACATCCGAAGGTATTCATCATATTCAGAAAGCTATACAGTATTCATCATTTGCAACTCATGATTGTATTTTAAAAATGACCAATAAACATGCATATCAACAAGGTCAGTTAACTCTCAATTTACGTATATCTCTAGCTCGTGTAGACTATCCAAAAACAGGGCCAAATGTAAGAAGCGACAGTATGCACGATAAGTTAATCTAGAAAATAGATAATAATACTGGATCGTCGTTCACTAGGAGAGCAACAATTGAATCTAAATACAAGTTACTGCATCCGAAGGTATTCATCATATTCAGAAAGCTATATATCCAGTTTAACAAACCTGCAATGCAAGGAGATCAAAGGTCGCAAAGCATCATTTTTATAGAGAGCCTTAATAAAGTGTCAGCTTATAGCTAAAAGCACATCTATAAAAATACCCTGCAATACAGAAAAATGGAGCTGCCATACTAATTGTTTTATGCAAAACCTTTGCCACACCAGCGGCTCAGGGAAACGACGAATAAAATGCCCCTGGAAAGTACAATATGTACAACTAAACCAACAGTACAAAATTGTCCAACCTTAGACCCATCTTGATTCTGAATTTATCTTAATGTCTGAAATCTGTACTCAAATTGCACATAAATATCAATTTTCATAGTTTTGTTGCTAATTGCCACATCATTGTACTACAATTAAAGGTGATATTTTCTTAATGCTTCAAGGCTAGTGACCTCTGTTCTTTCATGTGATTATCTGTGTTGCTCTCAATCTGACAGAATAAGAATTATTGAGGTCAGTTAGCTTATCAAACATGAATATATATAGAACAAAACAAGCATAACTAATCTAACATGCTGGACTAAAAATAATGAACGGTCCACATCAAATGAATTACTTACCTTAACAAAGAGAATGACCCATCGCTGAAATCCTTCATTTCTGAAATATCACAAATATTAAAATGGTGAACAAAAGACAATATCTTGCACTTATCATGCCACGAAAACTTCAGTTGACTCCTGCAGCCATGCACACATAGCAATGATGTGAAAAATATGTCGAAAAGAGATTCATGTGCATTCAGTATAGTTCTTCGGTATGGACCACCTTACCTATCTTCCTCTTCTGGCTCTAATCCCATGCACTGAACACCGAAAGCTTTCTTTCCATCTGGACCTTTGTAACTATGATATGGCATATGCAGGTTTATCATTTGCGTAACTATTTTTATCAGTCAAATAGAAATACCTGGAACGGACATTAAAGTAAAAATTGAAGAAAGCATGATACCTCTCCACCCGCTTAGATCCGGAGTACCAGTGAAGCAGCCCTTGTCTGGCTGCGCGCGACGAAGATGATGGGGTTCTTCATCATAGTCCCCTCCCACATACCTTGATTTTGGTTCTTCATGACGGTTCACACTGGGAAAGTCTTACAGAAGTGTTTCTGCAATTGAAACCAACTCATCATGCTCAACTCTTGGTGCTACAACAACCATCCTAGGAGGAGTGTAATTTTCGTACTTTAGCACAAGTAAAACTCAGCACTTGCTTATCATAATTTGCCAGCACAAAAGAACAAATTCCTGGCTGCTTTGTGACCCAAATAAAACTGTAACGATAAAGAAATATCCAGAGGACCTGGCGCTTGTGCAGATTCCCAGCCCTTTATGCCACGCGGCTCCACCTTGTCCTGACCGCTGCAACCGCCTGCATCTGAAAATAAGGAGAGCATTGGCAGTCATTAACATCCATCGTAGTCCCATAAGCAAGGATAGCAATTCAAACCTAATACATAGCAGGTTAGGACGATTATTCAATGAAAGCTTTCGAGAATCAATGTACACACCCTTAGATGTAAATACTATCTAAACTTAACTCCGCTTTTAGCTGAAATGTACAATTTAGATATACCAGTATATATGTATAAGCCAAGCAAGCTGTCCACCAACCATGATGTCACCAGGTTCACCACCACCATGTCCTGCAGCCTCGGCGACGATGGTGCGGCCACGACCTCGGTACCACTACTTTAACCCCGTACACCACGGCAGCCATGTTGTGAGCGCGCCATCAAGAGACTGCACCCTAGAAATCAATCCCGGTTCAAACCAAAGCACAAAGAATCTGCAAATAGTGGCATAGCGACAGATCAATACAGGAGAAAAATCCTAGATGGTGTGGGCACAACATAGGAGGAGCTCGCCAGAATTGTTTGGCAAGGATCTGAAAGAAAGTGGATCAAAGAGAGAGGAGAATGATAATCAGGCTCACCTAAGCCTCTCTCAATGTCACATTTATATCTCCCGTACCTCCATTGCTGCTCACCACTCTGCTCCAGCTCCAAATCTTCAATCCCTGCAGCAAATCGCCATAAGCCCAAATGCATAACGGTGTAAACCAACAACTTTGCAGAATATAGGGCTCAAAAAATTAACTATGGCGCTGTGCTCCGAAGGAGGAGGCAGCAGTAATGCCCTAAGCTTCAGGAGCCTCCTCAGGGTCTAAAGGTTCACCTCTTTAGATTACACATACTAATAATTGCTCATGTTTCTTACACAGTCAGGCACTCTAAGGCGCTCTAAGGCGTGTCCTCGAGACAATAAGCATCAGATAGAAACAAACGTTTTCAAGAGTGCCCTGGAACACACAGAGGAAGAGATAATAAACAAATCAACCAAAGAATGTTCAAAACCAAGAAGAGAAGAAGCTACAAAGCATCCACCTCTCATTAATCACAGTAATGATAATACAAATATCGTACTATATATAAAAGCGCAACATCTTCACGCCCTCTCCCGCTGTCCACGTCGCCCGCTTAACGCCGGCCGTCGGATCTTCGCAACGGACGACTGAGATGCGTCCACGTCGCCCCTTCCCACGGAAGAACTATTCGTGCGTGAATTTAGGCCAATCACAGGCCGCCACGTCGCCCGTCGCCTCCCGGTCACCCGTGATGGGGGAATAATAACCCGGTAGGCCCATGAAGAGGGAAGCATGACCCGCCAGGCAGAAGGCCCGGCCAGGACAGCTAACCATCAGCATGGGACGGGTCACGTCGATGGGCCAGCATGCTTGTCGGTGACCCGGCTGGAAGAGGAAAGCTTCTGGAATACCCAAAGGCGGTGCCGGACTTGGAGGACACGAAGGCTAGAAGACCTAGAGTAGGACTCCGTGTCTGGGTACAACCCGAGCTTACCTTGTAAAGAACCAGGAGACCCGGCCATCTATATAAGCGGGCTCCTAGGTCATAGTTAGGGCTAAGCCTGTACGAGACAAGTTCGTGGAGAGAACCAGAGAGATCATCGCTATCAAGCGCCCCTTGTAACCTAGATCGAGATCCGGCTCTGTTGTCGTAGCCGGGTTATCGAGATCGAGATTAATAATAGCATAGCAAGAAGTAGTCTTTATCTCCAATGGAGAGGCCAAACCTGGGTAAATCCTTTGTCCTCGCAGAGCTAAACAAACTCCCAGACACTGGTTTCGCCTGGCCCAACAACTCAAGTTACCCCATGGTAACATCTGCCGTGTTAACCCCACGACAGTTGGCGCCCACCGTGGGGCCTGCGTCAAAGGTGTCATCATCATGGGAGAAGCTATGCAAGGAGTCAAGAACTTCGTTTTCGGCGAGGTTACCATCAACTCGCACAGAGAACCCATCGTCGATGATTCTAGCTGGGGGCCGGAATCGGATCTGCTAGAATCAGGTGATATTATTCCAATTGGCAAGATTAATGTTTTCGTTGGTATGGTACATGCAATTAGATCTGCTAGTGATGAGGATTGTGAATCTGTGTCAGGAGCCGCCACGCTCGTTCAATCTGGCGAGGAGGAATCAGTAGGCACGGCTGAGGCCGGGTCACCACTGGTCACACACGAGGAACGGTCGGGAAAGCCGGCATGGATCCCGGGTGATGCAGAGGAACGTGAGGAGGATGCTGAGTCAATTTTGCCCTTGTTCGAGACCCGGTATGGTTATGAAGCTGAAGAGGAAGAGGAGGAGTCCTTCCCAAGCGCAATCAGGAGGGTGGCTGTTTACACAGCTCCCTCGATCAACGCAGGAGCGTCACCATCAATCGTTGTCCCGCCAATCCCAAACCCAGATCAACAGCAGCAACAGCAGCAGCAACAGTTACCACCGATCCAGGAGCAGGCAGATCAGAGGATGGATGGGGACCCGTCTTCGGTGACAAGTGAGAGCGTTGACACGGCTCGTTACAGAAATAGCTTTGGCTTCCTCAATAACCGGGCTCAGGTCGAAGAAAGAGATAACACGGCTAGTGCTCCCGCTTTGTTCAACAATGGTTTGATCCTGGACCCAACAGTGCTTACGAGATCGGTTACCCCGGAGAACGCAGCAGTGCGAGCTACGGAGTTAGACACAGCACGTCGGGCTTTGGAACAAATGCGTAGAGACACAATAGCAGAAAAGCAACATATAGCAGCCAAGCAGAAGCAAATTGAAGAGCAGGAGAATCGCCTCAATGAGATGACTCGGGTTCACAGGAGAAGGCATGAGAGCCGGTTAGCGTCGGGAGAGAATACCATAAACCCGGCAGCATTATTTAGGACTCCAGTGGATCAAACCATTGGTGTAACTCAAGCAGCTCCAATTATCAGAACTGGCGTAGAACCGAACAGAGGGACCGCAGGAGCCGGTGCAGCAGTGGTTGGGACACCGGGTCTGCTCGCCGGAGGAGCCGGGTCTGCCACCGCGAGCGCCGAGGTTCCACACGCCGGCGGGTCATTATTCCAATTCAGCGGATAACGTGTACGCCGCAACTTTAGCGCTCGACCGTATTCCCCTGGGAGACTCGCCAGCAGAGATTGAAGCCCGGCGTTCCATAGATATGTTACGTACCGCTGTGGTTCAGCAAGTTCAGTACTCAAAGGACAAAAGTGCACTTCATTCAACAACGTATCGTAGTAAGCGTACCAAGAGCCGCCACGGTGAAACCCCGCCGCAAGCCGGGTTAGCCGCGGTGCCGCAGCAGTAGAACCAGAACAACCAGCAACCTCAGACCACCCCAGCAGTATCATTGGCCCAGCAAATAGTTAATGGATCGCGGGCAAGAAGAGCGGCCAGCGCGAACCCGACGGGACCTATCGCACCGGTACCGCAAGGAGGACCCAGCATCGCAGCAGCAGTATTTGTAGGATCACCAGGTAACAACAATTTTTTAGCAAGTTCTTCTAACCTAGCCGGGCCAAAGTGTCTTTCAGATGCCATTAGAGCGGAGCCTTTCCCGGAGAAGTTCAAGGAACCCAACAAGATATCCAATTACGAGCCTAGCATGGACCCGGCAGTTTGGTTGAGCAGTTATGAGATGGCTATGTGTATTCGCAATGCCATGGAGAACGTCTGTGCGAAGTACATGTACTTGATGATGAGCGATGGAGCAGCAAAGTTGTGGTTCAAGAACTTACCCGAAAAATCAATCAATTCCTGGGACGAGCTAAAAGCAATCTTCATCAAGCACTTTCAAGATACCTGCAAGCGTTTGTTTTCTATTGAAGACCTTGATCGCACTAGAGGGAAAAGCTTATAGGTGAGATGCTATCAGTGGCGCACCAGATCCCAGTGCGCCACTGATAGTCTCTCACCTGGGTTCCTGGATTTTGAAAAAAAATACCAGTGGCGCACAAGATTCCAGTGCGCCACTGGTAAATTTTTAGCAGTGGCGCACCGTAAACGTGGTGCGCCACAGGTAAGTTCCAGTAAAACTTGAAAAATTTCGAGGTGGAGGAGAGAGAGTACCAGTGGCACACCAGCCAGTAGTGCGCCACTGGTAAAAATTTACCTGTGGCGCACCAGGCAGTGGTGCGCCACAGGTAAATTTTTTACCAGTGGCACACTGGGCTGGTGCGCCACAGGTATTTGTCCACAGGTATTTTGAATCGTGGAGAGAGAATACCTGTGGCGCACCAGACCCAGTGCGCCACTGGTAAAAAATTTACCTGTGGCGCACCAGCCCCAGTGCGCCACAGGTAATATTTTACCAGTGGCGCACGAGTAATTGGTGCGCCACTGGTAACCTGGGCAGACAACTTAAAGTCGCCCCACCTACCTCCACCTCCATTATTGCAACCTCACTTCCCCCTTGTTCTTAGCTCGAAATCTCTTCCTTCCTACCTCATTTCCTCCCCATTTTGGACCAAATTTGGTCAATCTAACCACTTTTAGTTGCTAAATCTCCCTCATACACATCTCCTACATCCATGGCATAGATCTAGCTTCTAAAATCTCACCCACACCTATAGATCTACTTTTTCTCTCCCCTCTCCAACAAGCTCGAGCTCGTCGACGTGTCGTCTCGCGGTTATCTCTTCTCGTGTGTAAGGTGACGACTATATGGATTGGATGATGTAAATAAATAAAATTGTGAGATTTGTGCGAGAATGTGATTACTAAATAAATGAAAATGTGAGATTTGGGTGGATGCGTTCTCTCCATCCGAAAATGATCGATGTGACATGAAAACGAGTTGCCAAATGTTGTCGAAACGTTGATTCGTTTCCGTTTCGGCAAAACTTTGGTAAACTCCTCGGTCCCATTTGTAGGGAGGTCATGCCGAAATTTTGCGTGACAACAACTAATGAGATGGTACTACTTAATTATTTTGCTTATATGTGTACCGTCGGACGTGCAGGTGATAATGGTCATCATGAGCGAAAGGAAAGTGGACAGATATCTAAGACACGTGATAGAGGACATGTACAAAAATGAGGAGCAGGAGATAAGATGTCCGTGTCGAAAATGCAAGTTAATGACCTTGCACCACCCTATTCCGGTGTAGTGCGGGATCACCTGCTCATGCGTGGTTTCATGGATGGCTCCCCTTGGATGAATGATGAAGATGATGTACTGGAGGTCCATGCGGCGCCGATGGCAGTACATGACGACGAAGGGCATCATGATGACATGATGATTGTTGAGAATAACAATGAGGTAGAAGAAGACGAAGAGCCTACCGCACATGACGATGGAGAACTAGACGTTGTTGATGCGGAGACGCCGCTAACTACGTTCTTGCAGGACCCTCATTTGCAAGAATTGCTTGTAAGGCCGACGAGTAACAATAGAGCTGCTGCTAGAGAGAAATCTAAGTTGGGGCAACTTGAGATAGATTCGAATACTCCGTTGTATCCAGGTTGCAGGCCTGAGGACACCCGCTTGAAAGTATCTCTCGATGTTCTGCAGATGAAGGTAAAACACCATTGGACCGACGCTAGCGTCGACGCTAATCTGCTATACTGGAAGGATGTCCTTCCGGAGAAGAACACGTGTCCTAAGAGTCTTGACGACGCCAAGAAAGTCGTGTGCCCTCTTGATTTATCGCACGAAAGATACCATGTATGCATCAATGATTGCTACATTTTTTGGAAAGAGGACGCGGACAAGACCACATGTCCAGTGTGCAACGCTGCTCGATACAAGAAAGGGACGAAGAAAGCTCCTCGAAAGGTTGTGTGGTACTTTCCGCTCATTCCCCGTCTGCAGAGGTATTTCCTGGACCCCAAGGAAGCAAAGCACATGCGCTGGCACGCGGATAGAAAGAAGGCACTGCTAAAGGACCCAAACCGGATGGATAAGGCAACCCTGACACACCCTTCAGATGCAACCCAGTGGAAAGCATTAGACAACTACAATCGAGATTTCGGGGCAGAGTCAAGGAACATCAGGTTGGGTGCGAGCACCGACGGACTCAACCCATTTGGCAAACAGAGCAGCACACATAGCACCTGGCCAGTGTTTGTGTGGATATACAACCTCCCCCCTTGGCTTTGCATGAAGAGGAAGTACATTCACATGAGCATGCTCATTCAAGGGCCGAAACAACCAGGCAGCGACATCAATCTGTATTTGAAGCTACTGAAAGATGAGTTGGACACGTTATGGGCGCCGGAAGGGGTCATCACATGGGACACCGTCGCTCAAGAGTATTTCCCATTGAGAGCCGCCTTGCTCTGTACGGTGCACGATTTTCCCGGCTGCGGATATGTCTCGGGCCAGGTGGTTCAAGGACACCATGCGTGCGTCAGGTGCATGGACGATACCTGTTACCTACAGCTACCGAAAGAGGGGTCTTCGAAAACCGTCTACATGGGGCACCGAAGGTGGCTAGCTGATAAGAAAGACCCGTGGAGAAAGCGTGGAGACCTGTTCAACAATGAAGAAGAGCATCGAGGACCTCCACGTAAGAGAAGCGGCGAAGAGATCAAAAAACTTCTGGATAACTGGAAAGAGTGCCCTGCACCGGGAAAGAAGAAGGCACCAAAACCGCTCCTGGATGTATGGAAGGCGAGGTCCGTGTCGTGTCTCGTTGCACGGACACCGGGAGTATAGGATACCCCCTTTTAGGTTCGGCACGGGGCGCGAAGGCGGCTGAGAATCGTCTTCTTGGGCGGAGTCTAGATCAAGCTCTCCTCTCCACGATCAAAGCATGCAACCAAAGGAACACAAGGAGCTACCCAGGTTCAGGCCACCCGGAGGCTAAAAGACCTACTCCTGCATGTCTGGATTGATGGGTTCTTCATAGTGTGGCTTACAATGGAACCTCCCGGACAGGGTACCCGGAAGGGTTTTGGCTGGAGGTAGAAGAAGGACAGATCCTGACCCGGAGGAGATCACCTTCCTCTCTACCTTCGCAGCCCTAGTCTAGTCTTGCTCTGGTTCTAGCTTGTGTTCGTCCTTGGTTCGACCTCCCCCTCCTCCGCGCCTTGGTCCTCCTTTTATAGGCTAAGGGGTTGCCACAGGGTCACGTGAGGGGCATGAGGGACCTTCGGGGTGAAGGACCCTCCTCATCTAGTTTAGGGGGAGACGTGGCCTCTCCTCAGCCTAGCGTCTCCTTTGGGTTAGGTGGGAGCGTCCGCCTTGGGGGTGGACAGGAGCTGACACCACCACGGGACGTGCTTCCCGCCCACGCTGCCTTCGCCTTGCTTCCCAAGTCTTCCACGGTGAGGTGGAGTGCTTATCCACAGGGACGTGGGGAAGTACCCGAGAGGGAGCCTGGCCTCCTGCCGGGAACTCGGGCTCTTGGGTCCTTCCTGGCCTTCTTGCTTGATTCGGGGACCCGGAAGGTCCCCAGGACCGGAGCCCTTAGTCGACGTAGGCCATGCGTGTATTGACGGTGAACCCGCCAGCTTGACTTGAGTCTTGGTCTTGTCCATCTTCATCTTGGGCCCACATGGGGTGGACCCACTTTGGCGGTACTAGGGGAACCCCATGTTCCACTGTTGCGACAGTCCGTGTTTTGGGACTTAGCGTACTGGCCCATTCTCGATACGCCTAATTGCCTTGATCTAATGCATATCACGAAGAATGTGTTCGAGCGTTTGTTTGGCACCGTGGTCAACATGGCGGAGAGGATCAAAGATGGGCCGAAAGCAAGGCGCGACTTGATATATTATGGTTTAAGGGGAGAGCTTCACGGGGGAACCCAGAAAAGGCCGGGGGAAGATCAGTCGGATGAGGAAACGGACGGTCACAGGGACAAAAGGGTTAAGAGGAACAATGACTACTATTGCCCCCACTCCAGTTGCACTCTGCACGAGAATGAGATCAATCAGCTCTTCAAGTGCCTTCTAGGAGTCAAAATGCCTATCGGTTACGCGGGGTTGATAAGCAGATACCTAGACCCGAAGAAAAAATGCTTCAGCGGGATGAAGTCTCATGACTGTTATGTGATGATGACGCAGATCTTTCCGGTTGCAATCAGAGGGATAATGGACAAGCACGTCCGTGAAACACTTTTTGGCTTCTGTAAGTTTTTCGACGTCATCTCTCGAAAGTCGATCACCCGGCAGCAGCTCGATAGGCTGCAGGAAGATATCGTTGTGATACTATGCGAGCTTGAGATGTACTTCCCGCCAGCACTCTTTGACATCTGTGTGCATCTATTGGTCCATGTCGTGGATGATATAATCCATCTCGGGCCGCTGTTCCTGCACAATATGTTGCCGTTCGAACGGTTGAATGGGGTCATCAAAGGATTTTTTCGTAACAGGGCCTGTCCGGATGGAAGCATCGTCCAAGGCTTTCTCACCGAAGAGTGCATCTCTTTCTGCACGAACTTTCTAGAACTCGAGAACCCTGTTGGTTTGCCCGTAAACAAGCACCTCGGCAAGCTACTTGGATCAGGTCACAGAAATGGCCGGAGGGATTTGCATGTGGACTTTGAAGGTCGACGCGCCGACTTTGACAGGGCCAACTTAGTAGCACTACAACACATTCATATGGCTGACAATTATTTGACGGAGCACCAAAACTCAATTAGGAAGAAGTATGGTGATAGAGGCAAGACGAGAACGGAGGCAGAAATAATCAGAGAGCACAACTCCTCATTCGCGGGTTGGTTCAAAGAAAAGCTTAAGGCTAATCCGCCGCCAATGATCTCGGAGGATGACATTCTCTTATTCGCATTGGCACATGGACCCGCGACCAACCTCCAGACGTTTCAAGCGTATGATATCAACGGGTTCACATTCTACACGTAGGAGAAGGACAAAAACTCTGATTATCAGAACTCAGGGGTAACGGTGGAATCCTACACTGGTGACGTGCTGACAAGATATTACGGAAGGATCGAGGAGATATGGGAGCTAAACTACTCTGGAGAGAAGGTGCCGATGTTTCGCGTCAGATGGGCTAAGAACATCACTCCTGAAGACCGATATTTCATCACCATGTCCATACCCTCAGCCAAATCAAGCGCCAACACCACCGCACAAAATGAGCCATGGATACTGGCTAAGCACTGCACACAATGCTTCTTCATAACCGACCCGTCCAAGCCTAGCCTTGTTGTTGTGAGGAGAGGCAAAAGGAACATCGCCAGAATGGATGGAGTCGCCAATGAGGACGACTTTGACAAGTACGGTGACCCAAATATTGAAGATGACGACAACAATCAGGAAACATACACCACAAGAAGAAGCAGGACCACGGTACCACCCAAGTCAGCAGGTCCTCCGTACACAAGAAAAAGTCACAATGTCGGGCTAAATTTTGCAACATCGACCAAAAAAGGAAAGAAGATTGCCAAACACTGATGATTGAAGCACTTATTTTTTTGTATCCCTCATTTGTATAACTATGCACTTACATATCGTGATCAACTCATTTTGTATCCCTCTTAATAATTGTATCCGGTGTCGATTCAAAAAAATTATAAAAATTCAAGTATGTGAACAATATTGTCAAATATATATATGTGAACAGCAGTGCAATTTAAATATATGTTTGTTTTTGAAAAGTTTGAAAAACATGTCTATTTTCAAAAATACTAAAAAAACACCCCAGGTTATCTGTGGCGCACGGTTAGCTTACCTGTGGCGCACTGCTCCGTGCGCCACAGATAACCACAGCTGGGCCCACATGTAAGTGACCCAAAGTTATCTGTGGCGCACCATGGCGTGCGCCACAGATAAGTCCCACGGTGCGCCACCGATAGCTCTGTGTGTCTTACATGTGGGCCCCCACGCGCCGGCTCTCTTATCTTCTTCAACATCTAGAAAATTTCTAAGTGTTGAAACCGCTCGCGCGCGCTCTGCCCTGTCCGCCGTGCGCTCGACTCGCCGCCGACGAGGACGACCTCCACGCGCCCGTGCGCCGCTCGACCCGCCGCCGACGACGACCTCCACGCGCCCGTCCACCTCCACGCCCCCCACGCGCCCGTGCACCTCCACGCGCCCGTCCACCTCGATGCCCTCCACGCGCCCGTCCACCTCCACGCGCCCGTGCGCCGCTCGACCCGCCGCCGCCGTCGACAACCTCCCCTGCCTCCCCTCCCCGAGGTTCATCCCCTTCTCTCCCTCCCCTACCTCCCCTCCGAGGCTGCACCTTAGGTGCTTGATGAAATGCCGAACCTAAAATTTGATGATTTTGGAGATGCTGTTGATGCTGTTGCTGCCACTAGTACAGAACGACACATCGGAAATGGGCCAAAAACCCCTTAGGCAACGGAGAAAGGGTCCGTGTCCCCGCCTTTGTCACTGATGTGAAGGCCTTCATCGGTAACGGAGGCCAAAAACCGTTTCCGATGAGGTCTCCATTTAGCAACGGTTGTGCGCAGACCTCCGTTTTCTTAGTTTTCCTTCATCAGATACGGAGTTTGCCATCCACCTGTTTGCACTGAGCATTTCTCATATTTCGGTTACAGGATGCCACGTTTACAAATGCCACTAGATACTTAAAATCTCACAGCACAAGCTCAAATACTAAAACGGTAACAGATTTCATTCATATCACAATGTAACTTTACATTTCCATCACAATTTCACCTTTACAATTGCATCACAAGATGTGACAAACATAAGAGGTAAAACGATAACAGATTTCATCTATACTAAGCCTATCATGTCAAAGGACGGAAAGAATATATGATTTCTTCCCTACATCCTTTTCCACAATCCTCGCAGGTGTCACTCTAGCTATCTCTTCTTATCTCAACTTCTTGAGAGAAGGATGTTGAAGTTTTGGACCCTATACATTAGTAAATAGAGTTACAATTGTTAAATACATATGCTAAAACAAATACACTATGAATTTAATCAAACTGAAACGATATCTTACCTATGTCTTGAGGTGGCTCTTATTGATGAACCGGAGCAGCCAACACACGGCTTGTCAACAAGATATTGCGATGTCAGCAGCTTCATAGGATGGCTCACAACGATCATCCTTTCCATGGAGGCCACCACCGGCTCTGGATTTTTTATGCAGTGTCACCGAAATCTAATCTAATACGTCACCGATGTGACATTTCGGCGACACTGTGTAAAACACTCTTACTTAAAAAAGTATTTTATGCAGTGTACCAAAACGTCACAATAGCGACGGTGGATATGTATGGTGGAGTTTGAAAGGGAACAACTTGATATCCCTATATGTAAATAAGGATTTATGTTAGTTCTGACACTACTAGATAGAACAAACAATTTAACACAATAATATGAAGTATACAGTAGTATATAGTGTGTACTGAACTGTGTATATAATTGGAGGCCATTATGGGAAAGTCAACAAACACTACTCTCTTGAGTAATGTTCGTTGTTTGTTCTGTGTCTCCGACTTTTTTATGCAGTGTCAACGAAATAGACTCCTGTTTTCACATAGACTAGTTAGCTAAACTACAACTAGTTGCAAGTGCACAATAGGCAAGTTAACTACATCAAGAAATGATCTATATAGAACTACCGGATGTGAACTGAACTACTATCAACAAGTTAGCGAAACTACAACCGGTTGCAAGTGCACAATAGGCAAGTTAACTACATCAAGAAATGATCTAGATAGAACTACCGGATGTGAACTGAACTATTTTCAACAAGTTAGCTAAACTACAACTAGTTGCAAGTGCACAATAGGCAAGTTAACTACATCAAGAAATGATCTAGATAGAACTACCGGATGTGAACTGAACTACTTTCAACAAGTTAGCTAAACTACAACTAGTTGCAAGTGCACAATAGGCAAGTTAACTACATCAAGAAATGATCTAGATAGAACTACCGGATGTGGATCTGATACCTTCTTCACGTCGCCGTTGGATCGATCTAGCAGATCCGGAAGTGGTGGAGGCAGAGGAAGCGGACAGAGCGACGACCTCGCCGTGTCGGGCGAGATGGCGAAGACCTCGCCGTGTCGGGGGACATGGCGAACACCTCGCCGTGTCGGGGGAGATGGCGAATACCTCGCCGTGATAGCCGTCGTCTGGGCGGAGACGGCGCCGCCACGGCGTCGGCGATGGCCGCAACGCCAGGAGGCGTCGCCACGAACAGATCTAGCATACTGGGACAGAGTGAGGAAACGAGTGTTAGGTTTTGCTCTGTACGCCCATATATATAGGTAAAACATAGGAAACGGTTCTTTAGAAGGACCGTTTCCTTTGTGTTTCTTCCACTGAGGTGTGGGACCTACGCGCCCACTCTGTGGAATTTCTTCTACTCTCTGGAATAATATTTTCCTAATCTCTACTATATGGAGAAAACCACTTATAGGATACTTATATTAATATTAGTGATTACTACATTACATACGCAGTACATATTAATAATAATAAAGTAAATTACAGTTTGAGAACTTATAGAACTACTACTAGCTACTTCTTGTTTATCTTGCGCCCTGCTTCCGCGCAATCCTCGTCCTTCTCACGGCCTCGCTTATTGGGGGCCATTGGAGGTGGTGGCGACGGCGGCAGCATATCGGAGGCGGTGGCGGCGGCTTTCTTCTCCGTCGCCGGGGCTCCCTTCTTCGGGAACGGCGCCTCCGCCTCGTCCTCCTCCTCCTTCTCCTCTTCGGTTGACTCGTCATCAGAATCAACCTTCGGCGGGCCCAGCATCAAGGTGGGATCATGGAAGTTGGCGTATTCATCGTCGCTCGTCTCCGGCGTCGGTCCTTCAACGGACTCGCCGCTGACGGGGGGACTGTCCCGCGGCGACTCAGTGTGCTCCTGTGTGTCGTTGCTGCGAGGCATCTTCGCTAATCTGTAGGAGGGAGCGAGCGAGCACTACAAGAAATATGTTCACTAGTGACTCACCATATTGGTCACTGAATGGTCACGTAGTATCATTTGTGACCTTTTTGTGACCAAAAACATTTGGTCGAAAGCTGGCGGTCACAAACGAACGTACGTGACCATTTGAGTGTAATGGTCATAGACGTTCATGACTAAAATAAAGGGTCATAAGTGTTATGACCAATTGTTTTGGTCACCTGCTATCTGGCATGTCCACGTCAGATTCCACGTGGCGTGGCTGACGTGGCAAAATGGTGACCAATTTAAATGGTCATACAGCAGAATCAGCCCAATCCAGTTTGATAGTTTAGATGGGCCGGGCCCAACAATATAGACTTTATTTCTTTCATAATTATGGTCGACTAAATGGGCCAAGCCTACTTTGGCCTTTTCAATTTGGACATAGGCTTTTATTTTTCTTTTTGGCTAGTGGGACCCAATTGTCAGGTTCTGGCTTGTGGGTTCCAGAAGTCAGGTTCTGGCCTGTGGGCCCCAATGGTCAGGTTCTGCCAAGTGGGTCCCAATTATTCGGTTCTGGTTAATGGGTCCAAGTTGTCAGGTCCAGTATGTGTGTTCCAGTTGTCAGATTTATGCTTTCCAGATTTTAGTATGACAGTAAATAAACAAATCGAACCAGACAACACGTAAACCTTCAAATAACAAGAATGAATCAATCTGTTACATGATATGACACCAATAATAACAATGGCAATGACAATACAACATTCTACAAGTGGAAAATATATCACATGAGCACATCAAGTCCATCTCCTGGAATGGCCATACGCACCAGGTACTTGTCCATCTTCATTCCTGGACGAGCATGAGAGGGCATGAGAGGGCATCTGAACCAGTAACTAAATGTTACTTACAAATAAACCTACGAAAGTAATACACATACATAACCAGTAACTAAACTTTCAGCACGCTTATCAATTTGTGAAGCTCCATCATGAATATAGCAGCGAACAAGCCTACTGAACCCTGCCCACATGGATGATTGATCTTTGCGGATACACTGTATATGTACCTTGGGGCTGATGATGTTCGTGAAGCAGTATGGAGACCATCCAGAGCCTTCTTTCTTGTCATGCTTGGTCATGATCTGGACAGAGGAAAGAGGCAGAGGAGGATCAACAAACAGAGCATGTATGTAACAACAAACAGAGCATGTATGCAATAAAGATGGACCCAGTTTCAATGCACTTACGAGTTTGACATTGCACAATGGGGCGAAGAGGTCCAGATGTGGGGCGTACAAAGATATTCGTAGCCTTCTTTTGGCGAGCTGTACATGAAACAAGAAAATAAGATGATAGTTCTGGAAATAGTAATCTTGCAAGTCAATATGACCACAAAAATCATATTGCGGTCACAGTTATTAGTAAAGCAGAGATCAAAACTAGTGATAAGTGTACATCTCGATCTACAAATGTGCCAGATTTCTTATGCAGACAACCTGTAACCAAATGCCAACATTGTAGATTTATCCAACCAAGCTGTAAACATTATCTATCTCTCTATTCCCATGTTTCATCATTATGATCTCGATTAATTATGAGCAAGCAATCAAGCATCACCATATCGTGAGAGAAGAAATAGAGAGATATTACCTATCTGGGAAGGAGCCGATCAGTGCGGCGCTTGTGGCTGGCCGCTTGCGGGTCTGGCACATAGGGATCATTCGTTCAGCTGAGAATGATCTAGCAACAAGGGAAAAAGCAGCAGGCTGGGGGAAAATAGGACTTTTGCAATGTGTCTTGCGTCGAGACGGCGTGCAGCAGCAGTAGCAAGATCCGTCGCTGCTCCTCCTTATCCGCATGGGCAGGGGCAGGTGCATGGGGATGAGAAGGAGCAGGAGTCCATCGAGGAGACAAGTTTTAATCTACTTGATCACCTCGAGTAAGTAGCCTTCCGGCAAACTAAAGGTTCACCAGTCTCCATTGCCAAGTTCCATCTTTTACACTGTCAAAAGAAGAAGGTTCCTTGGTTAGCAGCAGAACCATGTAAGAGTATGAGTAGAACATATTATTCAGACGAGGAAGGTAGACACACACTGGATATATAGGAAAGTAGACGAAATCAAGAAAGAACATCTAAAAAAAGTGACGGAGCGGAAGCCCCGGAGGCTGCGGGGGCACAAGAAGGGCGCCGTCACCTGCTGCGTCGCGGCCTCCAACCGCCCGGGCGTCGTCGCGTCCTCCGTATTCGCACCACCGCCACTTCACCTAGTGACGGCGTAGTAGATGCCGAGGGCGGGGGTGATCTCCAAGCGAGCAGGGGAGGCAGCAAGGTCGTTGTCGAAGGAGAGCGCCACCGCCGCCGCCTCATCGCCGCTTGTGGAGCGTGACGCGCGCGGGGCCGGCCGGCAGCGCATCCACACCGCTGCCGCATCTGGGCATGCTGGCTGGGCCCGGATCTGACGCGTGAGGGCCCGGATCTGGGGAGGAGGTGGTGGACGCTCACGTGGTGGGGATCTGGGTGAGGAAGAAGGAAAAGGGGATCGGTGCAGGCGGTCGAGAGTAGGGGAACGGTGCTGTTGGTGGCGTTTTGGATGCAGAGGGAGAGGTCGATGGGTTCGGTGAGAGGTGCGGCGGCGTAGACGGAAGAGAGGTGGTGCGGCCGGAGGCGAAGCAGAGAGAGAGGAGAGGCGGCGCTGCGGGAGAGAGGGAGAAGTGGCGGCGGAGTGTTCTGGGAAGAGGAGCGAGGGGTGGATATTGGAAAAATAGGGTTAGGGTTCGACCGTTCCACGCAAGCAAACTTTTCTCACATCACCGGTTCAACATTAGACTGGATGCAAGTGGGACCTGTGTTTCTCGACCCCACCATGCATATGACACTATGTGTCAATTTAATAGTTCGGGTCTTGCCCAATAGAAGAAAAATTGATGGTTTGTAAAGCACCTACCAAAAATATATTGCAAAATTGCAGCAATTCATTTCCTAAAAATACTAGACCACATATAATGCACAAAAAACTAAATTGTTGCGCGCCAAACGGTTTCAAACCACCTATCTTCAAAAATACAAATTTTGGCTGATTCAGATGGATACGGCTAAAATTTGAACTACAAGTGCTATATATCTTGCCTGTTATTTTTCAGGAATTTCATTTCTAAGTTCACAACTAGTCATTTCATCATAGATACACAAAAATATTTGCATTATTCAATCACTACACACGAACGGTCATGACCAAGACTTCGACTAGATTTTCAAACTGGCATACGAAATTCAATAACAATCAAATAAATGGAAAACCTTCGCGTAGCATCATGAAATGTGACCTAGTTACCATAAAAAATATAAACTTGCAATTCGGAAGTTTTATTAAAGACGTGTTCCCAGAAACTTGCTATCATGTATAGACATTCATAGCTTTCAAAACTAACAAGCAGTGTTTTGGCCACATTCATGACATAGTTTGTCCAAATGTGCCCAAATTTGGCACATGTGTGCATTGTGGCATGATAAACAATGTTGCCGACCAGCGATTTCGACATGTTTCACAAAAAAATTCACTTTTCATTTTTTAAGTGTTAATTGCCCAATTTTTTGTGAAGCAGCTACCAAGAGTGTCGTCCAAAATGGAACCGATAAAAATTGTTCACATATTAGATATCATTCTATGAACAATCACCAAAAATTATTCATTTCTGAGCTTTTTACCATTTTCCGGTCAATTAAACGGTTTCCTGACGATTCAGTTGGAAATGGCTAAAATTTGAACTACAAGTGCTATATATCTTGCCGGTTATTTTTCAGGAATTTCATTTCTAGGTTCACAACTAGTCATTTCAACATAGATATACAAAAATATTTGCATGATTCAATCACTACACACGAACGGTCATGACCAAGACTTCGACTAGATTTTCAAACTGGCATACAAAATTTAAAAAAAATCAACTAAATGGAAAACCTTCGCGTGGCGTCATGAAATGTGACCTAGTTACCATAAAAAAATATAAACTTGCAATTCGGAAGTTTTATTGAAGACGTGTTACCAGAAACTTGCTTTCATGTATAGACATTCATAGCTTTCAAGACTAACAAACAGTGTTTTGGCCACATTCATGACATAGTTTGTCCAAATGTGCCCAAATTTGGCACATGTGTGCATTGTGGCATGATAAACAATGTTGCCGACCAGCGATTTCGACATGTTTCACAAAAAAATTGACTTGTCATTTTTTAAGTGTTAATAGCCCAATTTTTTGTGAAGCAGCTACCTAGAGTGTCGTCCAAAACGGAACCGATAAAAATTGTTCACATAGTAGATATCATTCTATGAACAATCACCAAAAAGTATTCATTTCTGAGCTTTTACCATTTTCCGGTCAATTAAACGGTTTCCTGCCGATTCTGTTGGAAATGACTAAAATTTGAACTACAAGTGCTATATATCTTGCTTGTTATTTTTCAGGAATTTCATTTCTAGGTTCACAACTAGTCATTTCATCATAGATATACAAAAATATTTGCATGATTCAATCACTACACACGAACGGTCATGACCAAGACTTCGACTAGATTTTCAAACTGGCATACAAAATTTAAAAAAATCAAATAAATGGAAAACCTTCGCGTGGCGTCATGAAATGTGACCTAGTTACCATAAAAAATATAAACTTGCAATTCGGAAGTTTTATTGAATACGTGTTACCAGAAACTTGCTTTCATGTATAGACATTCATAGCTTTCAAGACTAACAAGCAGTGTTTTGGCCACATTCATGACATAGTTTGTCCAAATGTGCCCAAATTTGGCACATGTGTGCATTGTTGCATGATAAACAATGTTGCCGACCAGCGATTTTGACATGTTTCACAAAAAAATTCACTTTTCATTTTTTAAGTGTTAATTGCCCAATTTTTTGTGAAGCAGCTACCAAGAGTGTCGTCCAAAACGGAACCGATAAAAATTGTTCACATATTAGATATCATTCTGTGAACAATCACCAAAAAGTATTCATTTCTGAGCTTTTTACCATTTTCCGGTCAATTAAACGGTTTCCTGACGATTCAGCTGGAAATGGCTAAAATTTGAACTACAAGTGCTATATATCTTGCCGGTTATTTTTCAGGAATTTCATTTCTAGGTTCACAACTAGTCATTTCAACATAGATATACAAAAATATTTGCATGATTCAATCACTACACACGAACGGTCATGACCAAGACTTCGACTAGATTTTCAAACTGGCATACAAAATTTAAAAAAAATCAACTAAATGGAAAACCTTCGCGTGGCGTCATGAAATGTGACCTAGTTACCATAAAAAAATATAAACTTGCAATTCGGAAGTTTTATTGAAGACGTGTTACCAGAAACTTGCTTTCATGTATAGACATTCATAGCTTTCAAGACTAACAAGCAGTGTTTTGGCCACATTCATGACATAGTTTGTCCAAATGTGCCCAAATTTGGCACATGTGTGCATTGTGGCATGATAAACAATGTTGCCGACCAGCGATTTCGACATGTTTCACAAAAAAATTCACTTTTCATTTTTTAAGTGTTAATAGCCCAATTTTTTGTGAAGCAGCTACCTAGAGTGTCGTCCAAAACGGAACCGATAATTTTTTTTCACATAGTAGATATCATTCTATGAACAATCACCAAAAAGTATTCATTTCTGAGCTTTTACCATTTTCCGGTCAATTAAACGGTTTCCTGCCGATTTTGTTGGAAATGGCTAAAATTTGAACTACAAGTGCTATATATCTTGCTTGTTATTTTTCAGGAATTTCATTTCTAGGTTCACAACTAGTCATTTCATCATAGATACACAAAAATATTTGCATGATTCAATCACTACACACGAACAGTCATGACCAAGACTTCGACTAGATTTTCAAACTGGCATACGAAATTCAAAAAAAATCAAATAAATGGAAAACCTCCGCGTGGCGTCATGAAATGTGACCTAGTTACCATAAAAAAATATAAACTTGCAATTCGGAAGTTTTATTGAAGACGTGTTCCCAGAAACTTGCTTTCATGTATAGACATTCATAACTTTCAAAACTATCAAGCAGTGTTTTGGCCACATTCATGACATAGTTTGTCCAAATGTGCCCAAATTTGGCACATGTGTGCATTGTGGCATGATAAACAATGTTGCCGACCAGCGATTTTGACATGTTTCACAAAAAAATTCACTTTTCATTTTTTAAGTGTTAATAGCCCAATTTTTTGTGAAGCAGCTACCTAGAGTGTCGTCCAAAACGGAACCGATAATTTTTTTCACATAGTAGATATCATTCTATGAACAATCACCAAAAAGTATTCATTTCTGAGCTTTTACCATTTTCCGGTCAATTAAACGGTTTCCTGCCGATTCTGTTGGAAATGACTAAAATTTGAACTACAAGTGCTATATATCTTGCTTGTTATTTTTCAGGAATTTCATTTCTAGGTTCACAACTAGTCATTTCATCATAGATATACAAAAATATTTGCATGATTCAATCACTACACACGAACGGTCATGACCAAGACTTCGACTAGATTTTCAAACTGGCATACAAAATTTAAAAAAATCAAATAAATGGAAAACCTTCGCGTGGCGTCATGAAATGTGACCTAGTTACCATAAAAAAATATAAACTTGCATTTCGGAAGTTTTATTGAAGACGTGTTACCAGAAACTTGCTTTCATGTATAGACATTCATAGCTTTCAAGACTAACAAGCAGTGTTTTGGCCACATTCATGACATAGTTTGTCCAAAAGTGCCCAAATTTGGCACATGTGTGCATTGTGGCATGATAAACAATGTTGCCGACCAGCGATTTTGACATGTTTCACAAAAAAATTCACTTTTCATTTTTTAAGTGTTAATTGCCCAATTTTTTGTGAAGCAGCTACCTAGAGTGTCGTCCAAAACGGAACCGATAATTTTTTTTCACATAGTAGATATCATTCTATGAACAATCACAAAAAAGTATTCATTTCTGAGCTTTTACCATTTTTCGGTCAATTAAACGGTTTCCTGCCGATTTTGTTGGAAATGGCTAAAATTTGAACTACAAGTGCTATATATCTTGCTTGTTATTTTTCAGGAATTTCATTTCTAGGTCCACAACTAGTCATTTCATCATAGATACACAAAAATATTTGCATGATTCAATCACTACACACGAACAGTCATGACCAAGACTTCGACTAGATTTTCAAACTGGCATACGAAATTCAAAAAAAATCAAATAAATGGAAAACCTCCGCGTGGCGTCATGAAATGTGACCTAGTTACCATAAAAAAATATAAACTTGCAATTCGGAAGTTTTATTGAAAACGTGTTCCCAGAAACTTGGTTTCATGTATAGACATTCATAACTTTCAAAACTATCAAGCAGTGTTTTGGCCACATTCATGACATAGTTTTTCTAAATGTGCCCAAATTTGGCACATGTGTGTATTGTGGCATGACAAAACAATGTTGCCGACCAGCGATTTCGACATGTTTCACAAAAAATACACTTTTGATTTTTTAAGTGCTAATAGCCCAATTTTTTGTGAAGCAGCTACCAAGACTGTCGTCCAAAATGGAACCGATAAAAATTCTTCGCATAGTAGATATCATTCTATGTACAATCACGAAAAAGTATTCATTTCTGAGCTTTTTACCATTTTCTGGTCAATTAAACGGTTTCCTGCCGGTTCAGCTGGAAATGGCTAAAATTTGAACTACAAGTGCTATATATCTTGCCCGTTATTTTTCAAGAATTTAATTTATAGGTTCACAACTAGTCATTTCATTATAGATACACAAAAATATTTGCATGATTCAATCACTACGCACGAACGGTCATGACCGAGACTTCGAACAAGGAAACAAATTAAAAAAAACAAAATGAATTGAATTTCAAGACACAAAAAAACTTATAATTGAATTTCAAAATGATAGTACCTTGTAGTATGTAACGACAAAGAAAATATTTACAATTTTTTTAAAGTTTATTTGGTTGAAATTGGAATACAAAATCAAAAGTTATAAAAGAAAACATTAAAGAATAGTAAAAACGAATAAAAAAACCAGACTACCCGGGTGGGCCATTGGCCATCCACGATAGCTGCATGGGCTGTAAGCACACCCGGTAGCAAAACGTAGCTGCATGGGCCATCCACGGTAGCTGCATGGGCCAAGCGGTAAACGTAGCGACATGGGCCATTCGGCAGCGCATCAGTTAAGTAGAGCGTGGTCGGTTTCCTAACACCAACCACTAAGTGGCGTAGTGGTTAGGCATTGACGCATTGTTGACTCGGCGGGAGAGGTGGTGGGTTCGAAACTCGGCTGCGCGGAGTTGTTTTGCACCATTTCTCTTATTTGTGATTCTTGGCGGGTCCCGCTCGTCAGATCAGCTTTGGGTCCCGCTCGTCAGGTGTGTGGTTAGGGTCCGGTCCCACATGTCAGGGGTGGGTCCGTCATGTCAGCAGGTTTGAGCGGGACCCACATGTCTATCTACGTGTGTGGGACACACCTGTCAGGTGGGGTGTGTGAGACCCGCCTGACAGGTGGGGTGGGTCCGTCATGTTAGGCGTGCTTGTGTCGGTCCCACATGTCATGGGTCCCACCGTCAGACCAGATCAAAATCATGGGTGAAGAGTGACACGTAAGCAAAACTGCCAACTAAGCACTGACACGTAGGCAAAAGAGCTGAGTTGGCAGTCCACTAATACGAATGACCATTTAAATTGGTCACAGGCGGCTAAAGAAAAGGCAATACGTCAGAGCTTTTTAGTTTATGACCAATTCATCTAACCAGGTTATGACCATTCAGACAGGAAAAGTCACCATTGTTTCAGTTTTAGACCCTCCAAAGTTGTGTATGACCAAATGGCTTCAATTGGTCATAGATCTATGACCAATTTTCCCTGGTCACTATAGAAAAGTCATTAGTTGACACATTTCTTGTAGTGGAGCGAGAGAGAGAGAGTAGATTCGGTGGCGTCTTGAGCTAGCAAGGATTGGGGTTTTCAAGGAGTAGTGGGCGGTGCCACTACGCCATGGCATTTACTCGCCTCGCTTCGAATTCCAAGAAGATGGAACGTGTCCACATTGGAAACGGACACCCAAAAGTCTCCGTTGCTATAGAGGCACATATCGGAAACGGAGCCAGAATTAAGACCGTTGCCAATACTATGGGTAACAGAGTTAATACTTTCTCTGTTACCTATGTTGACGGGCCAGCCGCGGCCCAGGTCAGGTTTGTACGCACTGGCCGCGCGGAAAGCGCGATTCTCCGTCGCCTAACACCTGCTGTTTCCATAGAGGGGTATCCGATGTGTCGTTCTGTACTAGTGTGCTTGCTTGCTGCTAGTTGCTGCTAGGTGCATAAATTAGGAAAATTTGAGTATATGAAAAAATTTGGAGTTGAATTTTTGCTAAGTAAAATGTGGTCACTGCTTAAACATGGCTTAAAAAACAACTTGAATTAAGGTGCTAGATGTATTCAAAAAAAAATATGTGGTTTATCATGAAGTACTATCTTAGTAGAAGAGATCCATGAAGATAAATTGCACATAGGATCAAGATTTGATAATTTAAGACGCCTCCGAAGTTGGTACTTTTTAATAGATATGAAGATGTGTTTCTATGTTCTAGTTGCTGAAATTTGCAATGTTGTGATTCATATGGATGTGGATGTGGATGGAGTTGCTGAAATTTGCCGAAATGTTGATTCACTTCCGTTTCGGCAAATTTATCGCACTCCATAGCTAGACTTTTTAGCAAAGGTCATGGCGAATTTTTTTCGTTTTGTTTTGTTACTAATACCGTGCTATTTACTAATTTGTGTAGACATGGCGGACAACGACGAAGCCGGTGGTTCTCGGCCTCATGCTGGTTCCGAAGAAGAAGACTTGGAGAACCACTACCTGCAATATTTCTCGCAAGATCTCGTTTACACCGGCGAGGACGATGGATATGAGGGTACGAACAACAACACCACTGACACCGGCGGCGCCGACACAGATGGTACTACGTCAGGTAGCGCCTCCACCAAGCGTCAGCGGAAGGAAAGGCGCCAAAACTTGGTGGGCACCGGCCGACAAGAAAGATGCTTGATAAAGATGCTTGATAAAGATTGCAGTTTCGAGGAGGTTCACCACCGCTTTCCCCAAATTTCGGCGGACGCATGGACTACTTTCAAGGACGCTGAGAACACCCCAGAAGCGATTGCCAAACGGGGGTGGGGGAAGACAATGCGGGATAAGAACATAGGTGACCACACTCTTTGAAGCCGTGGTTATGCCGGAAAGCAGCCCAAATGGGACGAAGAGGACGCCAAGCGCCCTCCTGATGAGGAGAACCCCTGGGATAAGTTCACGGACCCGTTGGCACGCAGAACGATCAGGGCCTGATACAAGCATGATAAGGAAACCGAGGACCTCAACACGGGAAAAAAGGTCTTGGAGCTTGAGAAGAAGATTCTGGTAAGGAATTTACCAGTTTAAAATGCTTCTAATCAAGTCCATTAAATTATATAGCAGTCACGTCGTTTCTAAATGGTTCACATTACTTCTCCAGGCGGAAGAAAAGGCGCAATCTACTCAAACCTCCTCTGAGGGTTCATCGTCGAAGGCCCCGTATTGGGACACTGCTTTTGTCAGGGCGTACAACCAGGTGAAGGATAGGCCGGCGACAGAACAACCGCACAAGGGCCGTGTGGTAGGCGCCGGTAAGCATCACAAAGACCCTTACTATTATCCTGTTGAGGCCAAGGAGCTGCGAAAGGAGAGGAGGAGGTTTGAGGAGATGGATATAAAGGCGGCTGTAGATAAGGAGGTGCAAGCAACCGTGCCCGGGTTAGTCCAACAACAACTGGCGCAGTCGCTCACTGCCATCATGCCTAGCCTGATGCAGTCGGTCAAGGTTTGGATGGAAGAAGGGCAACAAGGGCCGTTTAACATACCCAGCTTTGTCGCAAGCAACTCCAACAATCAGGCGCCTACGATGGATGTTCCAGCCGCCAACCCTACTTGTGGTAGGGAGGATGCGACGCCGGCCGCCATCAATGAAGTTGCTAAAGGGGTTTCGCCAGCCAGCGTGGATCTTAGCAGCCCCTCCATCATCTCTTCCATGCCCGCCCGCGGTCCAACGCCATTGGCCGAGCTCAAATCTCTCACGGTAATTAAGTGTCACAAGTCTCAACAAATTATGTATATACCTCATCCTTGGCGCCCTCTCTTACGCCTTAACATGCATGTGTTCGCAGGCCGACCAGGTGGGATGCACGTTGCTATTGCGTGTGGAGAATGAGCTTCGGGATGTGGCAACGGCAAGCATCATGTCACCACTTCAACGCGTGATGCACAACCTGCCTATGGCCCCTGACGTGTTTCGAGTACATATTCATCGGGTGCTCTCGGGTTGTGATGACCTTTATCCTCCAATTCAACCCGTGGGTGCCGATTCAGAGAAAACCCTCCATGGATGCTTGGGTTATCCCATGACATGGCCAAAGGCACTGATCCGTTTGGACCATCCTATCACCTGCACCCCGCCACAGCCAACACTGGTAGGGTCGGCGCCGGCGGATAAAGAACAGTCGATGCAGTACATCTGGGGCATGCCACCAGACCACAAGACTCAAGATGAACCTGCACTAGTCTTTCCACCAGGGTCGGCGATTCATCGTGTCGATCAGCTAATGCAAGGAGGGGATGATGACCATGATAGTGATGACTTTGTGGATCTGGATCTTTAGGCTCCTCGTCAATGCTCTAAGCGTCTGTTCAATTCTCAAGGAACGCCTGAAGCTGCCCCCTTCACCGAGGATCAACAAGGCAACAAGCCTTTCAGCCAGGAGACACTCCTCAAGGCGGTCATGCCGGAGATTGAGAAAGGGACCATCCCTCCCACAGCGGCAGAGAAGAGGCGTAATAAAGCACGGAAAAGAAAAGTGAAGAATGACTTTGCCTCCAGCAGCCAACCAGCGCCGAAGACCAAAGAGCCATTACGGGCTAAAGACAACGTAGGCGTCTCCGAATGGCATTCGTTTCATCAGTTGGCTAAACCGATCCTGCCGCCGAGACTATCCAAACTACTAAGGGGAGATATGAGGAGTCTCCATGAAGGTATTCATCGTGTGGAGAAACTTCTTCTCAGCTCCTCAAATCCATTATACCCTCTTTACCCGGTAAAGGTACCAAAGAACCTTGGCTATGCCGATGAATACCCCGCGGATGTGTTCTTCGTTAGATTTGAAGAGATCTTCGACATGTACCATATGAAATGACTCCCCATATGCTTCATCCGCCTGCTTGCTCTCAATATGCAGTACCAGCTTATGAAAGAGGAAACCGAGCTCATAGCGATAATGGACCCCTACCACCTGCAAGAGGGCCGCCTGAACCACAGTGATGGTGTGCGAGAAGCGGCGCTCTACATACAAAAATTCTTCATACAGCATCAGGACAAGAGAGCCATTCTAATGCCATACTTTCCCGAGTAAGTCATTCGCTAGCCGCCATTACATGCTTTTCGTCGAGTTTTGTCCATACAATGGTTAATTTGAGTATGATGGTCTCCTTTTGCAGGAACAAATACTGTGTCCTCATTGTTGCATTTCCAAAAAGGTCGGAGGCCATTTATTTGGACTCGGGGAGGCATCATAAGAAGAAAGACTATGGACCCATCAAGAGTGTTATGGATGAGGCTCTCACCGGATACGCCTTCCATGGGTGCCCGGTGGAGAACCAATATGTTAGAGAAGGAAAGCTGGTATTCGGCCACAAAACGGATTTCAAATCCGTCACGCAGCCGGAAAGCAGTAAGCTGGACGCCTTCTACATCTTAGTGCTCATCCGGGAGTATGTACGGGATATGCAGCAACTACAGTTGCCAGGGCAACTCCGCACATGGTGCCTGAAGAACATGACGGAAGCCACTGATTCTGAACACAGACTTGAATTCGTTCGCATCCAGCATACGATTGCGACAACAATCAACAAGGATGTTCTCCGTAAGGAGGGGCTGTTCTACTACGGTTCTCCGCACGCTCAGAAGATCAGGGTGACTACAGGCCATTCAACACTCTAAATGGCATGGACCCTTTCCCGCCGTTGCCAAAAAGAAAGCGAGCAAGAAGAAGCAGTGATGGTCGCAACTTTTATTTGTGTCTTGTAAACGTTATTCAGAAAATTGTTGCTGCTGTTGTTTTTAGTACCTTCGAATTTGCTAAGTATGTTATCTAGTATCAAATGTGTGATGAACTTGGTGAGGAACACTTTGTATTATTCATAACCATGTGATGTATGTATTCTAATATCATATGTGATGAACTTGTGTTATTCAAAAACTGTTTACTGCATGTGTACTGTATACCTGTACAACATATATACCTGTGCAAATACGAAACACGGTGCATTTTAAAAAAATTGCAAAACTATACCAGTGGCGCACCAAGGACTTATCTGTGGCGCACTGTGCAGATTACCTGTGGCGCACCGTTCAAATTACCTGTGGCGCACCAGCTGGTGCGCCACTGATAATGTGGCACGAGTGCGTGCAATTGTGTGCCCCCACAGCTTACCAGTGGCGCACCAGAATCAGCTATCAGTGGCGCACTGGATGGTGCGCCACTGATAAGTGAGTTACCTGTGGCGCACCGCTGGTGCGCCACTGGTAACTCTTATCAGTGGCGCAAGTTTAGTGGCGCACCACTAGTGCGCCACTGATAGCCTATTTTGGTGCGCCACTAATAGGCTTTTTTCTACTAGTGCCGTTGCGTGCAGAGGAAAGGCGAGTCAGCGCGGCTTTGGATGAGACGGGTCACGGAGATCCTTCATTTCTTCGTCTGGTATCGAGCCCAAGGATGCGATTTCATCGATGGAAAAAACGTGCAAGTTTGTTCCCCTGGTTCAGAAGTTTGGCCGTATGAAGGAGGGTCACCGGGTCAAGCCTGTCACCATGGCTGAGTTGATGGATGCTTGCAATAGGCACGCAGCCACGGACAAGACCCAGGATGATAATGAGGAAGAGAAAGGGAAAGGTCCAGCAAATAATGGAGGAAAGAGTAACAATGGCAACAGAGGCAATAACAACAACAACCAGAATCAACACAAGCGTGGGCACAATGAGGGAAGCTCAGAGCTGGTGGCAAACACCAATGCCGGGTTCCAGAGGCAAAGGATGGAAGGAAATTTTCAGGACAATAGAGGGTATCAAGGAAATAGTGGGAATTATAGTGGTGGAAATAACTATCAAATGTCACGTCCAAGCCCAACCAGTCTTGAGGAGGCTTTTAGGATGCCATGTCCTCGCCATAGCAGGAACGGTAGACCCACCAATCACTCGTTGGCTCAGTGCGTGGACTTGAACAGGTGAAAAAACAATGAGATACAAAGGGCACTGCAAGGGGCAGCTAGAGGTGGAGGACCTGGCCCGGGTGGTAACCCGGCAGCAGGTCTTTTGACTGGAGCTAATGCTGTACCCACCAACAATGCAGGACCGGGCCAGAATACAGGAAATCAAGGCGGGTTCTCACATCAACCAAAGCAACTTGGCCAGTACCACATATATACCAGTGGTGCGACCAAGAGGGAGCGAAAGGTAGTTAAAAGGGTGGTCAATGCAGTTGCTGCAGGAGTTCCAAGATATTTAAGGTGGTCAGAGCACACGATCACGTGGAGTAGAGCAGATCACCCGGATGTTGTTGAGCACCCGGGTCTGCTAGCTTTAGTGGTGGCTCCCGAAGTGGATGGCTTTGAGTTAAAGAAAGTGCTGATGGATGGTGGAAGTAGTATCAACATCTTGTATTGGGAGACATTTTTGCGTATGGGACTCAAAGTATCACAGTTGCAGAAGACGTCAACAGTTTTTCATGGCATAGTTCCGGGAAAATCGGCCACACCAGAGGGAAAAATTTCGTTAGAAGTTGCTTTTGGCGAGTCTATTGATAACTTTAGATCGGAGTGGCTCACGTTTGAAGTGGTGAAGTTCCAGAGCCCGTATCATGCATTATTTGGAAGGCTGGCTTATGCCAAGTTCATGGCAAGGCCGTGTTATGTGTATCTACAGTTGAAAATACCGGGTCCTAAGGGGATCATCACGGTTCATGGCAACAAAGAGATAGCAGCACAGTGCGATGAAGGAGATGCGGCCTTGGCAGAGCAAGTTTGTGCGAAAGAGGAGTTGAAAGCGTACATGTTAAATCTTGACCCGGCAGATAACACAGCACTGAAGAAGCCAACAACAGAAGATGACAGGGCAAAGTTCAAGGCCGCCCAAGATAGAAAGATGGTGGATTTTGTGCCTGGAGATTCCTCCAAGCAATTCGCCATAGGGTCCAATCTTACTGATAAATAGGAAAGCGCGCTCATCGAGTTCATCCGTGAGAATCGGGATGTTTTTGCATGGACACCTAGTGACATGCCTGGCATTCCGACTGAAATCGCTAAGCACCGTTTACATGTTGATCCTAAAGCAAGGCCGGTAAAACAAGGTCTGAGAAAATGAATGCAGAGAGAAGAAAGACAATAGGAGAGGAGATAGCCCGGCTTCTAGCAGCTGGCTTTATTATGGAAGTTTTTCACCCGGAGTGGTTGGCTAACCCGGTTCTAGTTCTGAAGAAGAATAACGAGTGGAGGATGTGCATAGATTTTACAAGTTTGAATAAGCATTGTCCCAAGGACCCGTTTGCACTGCCGCGCATTGATCAAATCATTGACGCAGTTGCGGGCAGCGAGCTCTTGTGTTTTTTGGATGCGTATTTAGGGTATCATCAGATCAAGCTTAATAGACAGGATTGGGAAAAGACAGCGTTCATAACCCCGTTTGGTGCTTTTTGTTACAAGACCATGACGTTTGGGTTGAAAAACGCAGGTGCAACGTATCAAAGGTGTATTCAGAAGTGTTTTCATGATCAGATTGGGCGCAATGTGCATGCTTATGTGGATGATGTGGTGATCAAAACAGAGAAAGCCGGGTCATTCATTAATGACCTAAGAGAGACGTTTGTGAATTTGCGCAAGTACAAGATGAAGCTCAATCCTTCAAAGTGTGTATTTGGTGTTCCAGCTGGGAAGCTCATGGGTTTCATCGTGTCAGAGAGAGGAATTGAGGCTGACGAGGGGTACACTCATCAAATCCCATGGTTAAGGACCTAGGGTTGAGATTATGGGGAGAGAACGTGGTAGTACTGGTAGTTTCGTCGGCTGACAAGGAGAGGCAAAGATTTACCCAGGTTCAGGCCCCTCGGGTAGAGGTAAAGACCCTACTTCCTGCTTGTCTGTTATTGATCGTGTGAGATTATGCGGTTACAAGGTGGCTCCGGCGAGATGTCGATCTCGCTAGAGCTTTGGTAGTTTGAGTCTTGCTTGCCTAGATCGGCACCCTCCCAGCCTTTAAATAGGCTAGGTCACGGGAGGTTGTAACCGACCTAGTTTACACGTAAGGAAAGTATAAACCGACTATGCCTATGTCTAAACTTGGAGGTACTCCATCTTGTTGGGACTCTTGTCTTGGGCTTCGAGTTGGCTCTTCGCTATTGGACCTTTAGTCGTCACGTGCACCAGGTACCCTCACGGTAGGGTACCCGAGGTGTATACCCTTGTCAGTAGCCCCCGAGTACTTGTCTGACTCGAAGAATCGGGCATGGACTCATTCGTAAGTGCACGTCATATGCTTTATATTTTGTATTTTTATAATCGGAATTCCTGTATGAATAACACATGTTGGCTATGTCGAGTATCTCATCGACTGTGGTTTTTGTTTATGATGATCAAGGGATAATAGCTTGGCAGTCCCAGTACACTCGACGGATCGGGACTGGTTAACTACATTCGGGTAAAACCTTACTAGCTTTCAATCAAACTCGAGTCTCCGGACTCGAATCTGGAACGAACTGGTCAGATTCAACTATGCCGCAGAGGTCTTACTGAGTCGATCTGCAGTATAGATTTGAATTTTACCCGACGCGTCCGTCAGGATTTTTCATCATGTCTGTTGACACAGAAAGTATAAGGATTGACGTTGCTGGAACGGTCCTTAGCCCAGCTGGAAAGTTCGGCGGGTCTTACCTTTGCACTATGCGTGCAGCATCCGAGGTATTTGCGGCGGACGCAACTCGGGAATGTTTCGAGTATGATTTTGTATATGAATTGAGCCGATGATTTTGTCGACTGACACTTTGTCAATATTCTATCGGGTGCGCGACAGCGCTCCTGATGGGAGTAGCCCCCGATATTATGCTTTATTGCTTGCAATGGAGGATAATCTCAAATAATTTTTATCCTATACACTCTTAGTCGAAGAAATTTTTGATATGCTCCCGATGGGAGTAACATGTCTTTGGTCGAAGAGACTGTCGAGTGACCATACACCCTAAAACAATCGAGTGATTGATATGCATTGGGCGAACCCGAAATCTTTTCTGAACAAATCTCTTGCAAAGACGTCAGGGATGACGTTTTATGGCGACTGTGTTACCTGACATGCGGTGGCGTGCACTATGCTGCGATGGATGGGACGTGACACGTATCTGGGCCCATTGTGCAGCCGTTTGGACTGGATTTGACCGTTCAGACACGATTTCTCGGGGGCTATGATGACAGTTCCTAGATTCCCGTGCGTAGTGGGCGGAGTGGCCGGCGACGGTTGCCCTCCATGGCTGCCACGTGTACGGTTGGATTTGCTACTTTGCCCACGATCTCGCACCAACGGTACGGATTCTTTTGCGTTGAGGTTAAAAGGGTGCTGCAGAGTAAATAGTATTTTTACTTGCCATTTGCTCTCCGCCGCCGCTGCTTCTTCTTCCTCCTAGCGCATCGCCATAGCCCCATAGCAAAGCTTTTGCCACCCACCATTGCGATGACGAAGCCTGCCACCCGGAGGGGCAGGAGTGCCACGAACGCGTCGGCAGACAGCGCCGCTGGAGCCGCTGCCAGTGGTTTGAAGAGGGACAAGGGCGCATGGACCAAGTCCTCCTGCAGCAAGAGGATGCTCACCGGCCTGCGGAACGACGGGCTGATCCCTGAGGACACCTCGCAGGTTCGCATCCCCGGCGCCGAGGTAATCCCGCGCCCAGGCCCCAATGAGCGGTCTGTTTTGTAGATTTTGTGAACAGGGGATTCTCCTTCCCTGTTCATAACTTTCTTCGTGCACTGATGCACGTTTATGGAGTGCAATTGCACGATTTTACGCCCAATGGGCTTTTGCACATTGCGTGTTTCTTCGTTCTTTGCGAGTGCTTCTTGGGCGTTGCACCCCACTTCGGGCTGTTCCGCCGCATCTTCAACGTCAAGCGCCAGCACAGCGTCAAGGGACCTGGTGGTTTTGGAGTACAGACTCGACCTGACGTCGAGTACTTCAAGATCAACTTCCTGGAGTCTGTGCAAGGATGGCGCAAGAAGTGGTTCTACATCAAGGATGTGACCATAGGCACCCAAGCATTCGGGTTGCCTGCCTTTGACGCAGACGCCCTGGTGAAAAAGAGGCCATCCTGGATCGCCCAGCCGACCGGAGTCGAAGCCGAAGAGGCTGACATTCTGATGGAGAAGGTGCTAAAGCTTCAGACCACTGTTGGTCGGGAGGTTACGGGCATCCATTTGCTAGCCATTATTGCCAAGAGGCGAGTGCAACCCCTCCGAGCCCGAGCACATGCTATGTGGGCGTACAGTGGGGCTTCTGATCCAACCCGCTCACGCGCAGTGGAGCTTTCTGATGCGGAAGCAGAGAAGTTGGCAAGAAGCCTTACCAAATTGACTGATGAAGATCCCTGCGAGATGAACTCGCCTGTGTCTCCTTATGAAACCAGCAACCCTCTACCAGAGGTAACAGTCGATACTATATGTAAGTTAGTATGTTATGCATGTGTAATGTTGCTACTTTGTTGTTTATGTGTGCAGGGACACAGAATGTATGAGTCGATGCCACCTTTGCCAGAGAGCGGCCCAGTGCCGGACAATGAGCCACTCGAGGCGGACTCTGATGATGAGGTGACCTCACTCGCCACCGCCCACACGCCAGAAGCTGATGAGGGCGATGCTGAGGTGCAGGCCAAGCAGAAGCGGTCGCGCGAGGAAGAAGACACTGCTGACTCAGAGGAAAAAGAGGGAAACGAGACGGAGTCGATGACGGCGCCACTCGAGATTCCTCCGATTCGCTCGCTTCCCCCACGACCACCGAAGAGATCGCGCCCGAGCATGGGTGTGCTTGCACCTGGTCGAATGGTCGACCTTACTGAAGAGCAAGTATTATTTGCCTTTGCTTTTCTGACAGTTAAATTTGCATGTGTGAAACAACGTGTCCTCGGACGAGGATTTGCCACCGCCACCTCAGATGGAGAAGAGCAGTGCGGCCTCGACTGCTCATAGTTTGCCACCAGAGCAGCCGCCCACCGCTGCGACTCCGGCTGCTGCGGACGCGGCTACCCCATCTGAGCCTGAGGTTGCGGCTGACAAGGAGGAGGCAGCAGCGACAGGCGTTCCTACGTCGACTTCCTCCTTCTTGGATCACGTAAGCTTATGCTTTTGTACCATAGTTGAATCACTAGCGGGTGTTAAACCCGTTCATAGACCTGATAAAGCTGAACTTTCGCGTATTGTGTTGTAGCCATTTGTACAAGAGCTACTGAATGCTGGCTCCAAGTACGTACATATGGAGACAAAGTTGCCACCTTGCAGCAGCAACTCGAGGATGCGAAGAGTAAGTACCCTGTAATGAGCACTCGAGTGTTTTTGATGTGACCATCTTTTGCAGCATGTTAAAGAAATGCTTATGTGCCTCGCAGAGTCAGCAACTGCCGCTGCGGAAGAGATGGGCAAAGCTACGCGTCGAGTTGCTGATCTGGAGAAGAGGCTGAAGGCAGCCGAAGATAGGGAAGACCAGGCAATTGGTCGACTTTCTGCTGCTAGCACCACTTTGACAGGTATGCAATTTTGCGATTGCATTTAGATATTTGAAGTTGTTGTACTATGCTTCTGAACATGGTATTTACATGTTATGCTAGATGTGATGGACGACCCTACTGCCCCTGGCAAGCAAAACATTGGCGCTTCACTTGATGAAAGTGTAGCTGTTGCAGAAGTTGCGAACAGTAGGGCAGGGGACATGCTGACGAAGGCAGCGGGTGCTTTGGGCGCCCTTCACAGCAGCTTCTTCCCAGATGATGAGCTTCCATCAGCATTTGTAGAACTGGTGGAGCTGTTCAAGCCCGAGGGAACTGCCGTCGCCGATTTCTGTCGCGAGCAAATGGTAAGTGGTGCTCAGACTACTTTTCTCATGTTGCTCGCGCACGGAGTCGAGGCAGATTTTGACAAGGTCACAACGAAGTTCCCGAGGGGCCTGGCGGCAAAACCGTCGGGTTAGGCACTTGGATGGAGGCTGCCCAAAAGTATTCTCAACAGCTTGTGACAACTGTTGAAGATAGGGCAGCCAAGGTTCAGGCGAAGAAGGCTTCCTCCAAGAAGTCGATGACTAGCGAGTGACTCCTTCGTCTTAGTTTTAGGGACTTTTATGATTTTAGCTTTTGCTGTAACAACTTCAGACTTCATATTTGTGCTTTGTGAAATATGAACTCCAATTATCGGGAGGCGCAGCCCCCGAGCCTTTTGCTTGGTCTCTTCTGTTTCTCTTATGTTCTGAGTTAATCTGGATGTAGACCCGAGCCTCTAGAACATCGACTGGTCCAGGTGCGAGCGGCTCCACTCAGTCACGTAGCGTGAATGACCAGAAAATCATCGACTTCCTTCAGCTCAAAATTTCCGAGGTGACTCGCGAGCTGAAGAAGACACAAGACTTGTATGCTGAGTTGCAGTCGAGGCCATCCCCAACTACGGAACGGGAGGCCTTTTTGCTTGAAGAGATGGAGAAAGTGAACCTACAGCTTGAATGTAAGTTCTTATGGAAATTGAATTGTGGACTCGACACAAAGATCGACTGAGATGACAGTTTTGCATTATTTTTGCCATAGGTGTTTGTTTTGACCAGTCAAGGAGGAGGCGCGGCTACATGACCGACTCGACGGTCAAGCGAGTAGCGCGGAGTACGCTCCCCAGCCCTTTTGGTCGGACAGGGCGAGGAGTGCCATTCTGGTAAAGCTTCTGGATCGTGCGTGGCGAACTGCCATTCGACTGGAGAGCTGCAGGTTAGCTTTGTTTCGAGTCCACGAAACTTTGTTTCCTTTGAATGAGCAACCACAGAGCCTTGCTGCATTGCTGAAGAAATTTCGAAAAGGCAAGGCGATCAAGAAATTTGTGTGCGAGCAACTGGTTAGCGGGGCTAATGTGGCACCCCCTTCTGGCACAGCTTGTCAGAAGGGGGTCGCCACGTGCGCCAGCCCAAGATATCTGGCCGCACGTTACGACAATGCAACATAGCGGAAATCATTACACAATCAGGCACAAAGTGCTACAAAGGGTTTACAAGGCCATCGAGGCATTACAAAATATCAAGCCAAGCATGGCCCAACTCAGAGTTTTAACTGGCAGCGGAAGACATAAATGAGGCAACGGCTTGGAGCGGCTCCACTCCACAGGTATCTGGCTGGGCTACTGATCCTAGCACGTTCTTGCTCCACTTCTGGCTAAGGTAGAAGGTGAATCCTCGCCAACATCTGGCCACAAACACAAGGCCCGTGAGTACATTTGTATGCACTCAGCAAGAATCGCCACTCACTACAAACAATCCAACAATCATGCAACAAGATATATATTGGAAATAAAATCCTACAACATGGCAAGTGTACTCTAGATACATGACATAAAAGTAGCATGGCATTGACAACCAAATATGTCGTAAGTAGACAACGGGGTATCACCAGTACAGAGTCCAAGCCAGGTGGGGTTGGATCGTGTACCAGCAATCATACAAAGGGCTTACCTGTGACGAGTAACCGGGTGTACCAGTTGGTACCAAGTAACATAACAATACCTGTCAGCACAACTAGGCCCAACGGCCTTGCTACATCTGTCAACTGCTAGGCCCACTGGCCTCATCCTTTCACTTGGGCATGCACAGTTGATGTTGGCTCAGGCCTAACTCTAGGCTCCCAACGATCACACCGTCACCCCGAAACACGGTAACCATCCACAGCTCAAGTAACGTTCCCTGCATCATCTTATTGTTCATTTAGTGAAATCAGGTTGTTCATCTTTCTTTCAAACAGAACTTATGTTTAACCTCCTGACTCGACAAAGACAATAGTGTGACCGACACTGAACTGTTGTTCCATAACCTTGGAACGAGGCTAGACATCTAGATTTGACACTCTCGAGAGGTTGCAGTTTCCACCCATCTAGGTGCACCATATAGCCGGTACTTTAGGAACTCTTCCTTAAGACGACCTGATACACGTACATGACCGTTCACGCTACCAAGACACTCCCTGTATAGCTACCAACATAACTCTATGTCTTATGACGAAGTGAATCCGGCACGTCCCCAACCCATGAGCAACGCCTAGCTCCGGAACCTTCACAAGACTAGCCCCGACCACAAAGGTAACCGACTAGTCTTGCCAAAATGGCAGCATCAAAGGAGGCTCAATAGGATACGTAGGTCAAGGCCTGCCCATATGAGCGATAGTGGTAGTGCTTTCGATGTTCAGATTAGTGGCACTATGGACTGACCCTATCGAAGTTTGGAGGGGTGTTTCATTTAATCAAGTTTCATCATAACAAGTCCAAACAACAGAGGATTTGTCCAACACAACAATCACAATATCATAATAATATATATCATCAAACATCAAGACATTAGCAACATAAAATTTCAAGCAATAGTTTGTTTGTATTGACCGGGTGACTATGGCGGAGCTACCTCCGACCAGCGCCATCGCAGATCAATACAAAAGTTAGCACATGTTGTTGGCGTCGATCGGGTGACTACGGTGGTGATTTCGCCGACCAGCGCCATCACATATCAACTACCAAATATAACACAGGTTGTTGGCGTCGATCGGGTGACTACGGCGGCGATTCCGCCGACCAGCGCCATCACATATCAACTACCAAATATAACACAGGTTGTTGGCGTCGATCGGGTGACTACGGCGGCGATTCCGCCGACCAGCGCCATCACATATCAACTACCAAATTTAGTAGGGCATGTAGTCTCCAAAATGAACCGAAAAGCACTCATAAGAAAGAAAGCATCCATTCCACTCAAGGATTAACCCGACGTGGTGTCAGCAATCTTGGCAAAAAGAACCAAATGGAAAGCAAATGTCCCAAGCATCGCAGTCCAGGTGGGCTTACGCCAACCACGTTTGACGGAGGGAGAAGAAGCAAATAACTCTTTTGGCAAATGCCCCAACTCCGAGGATCATAAGACGACATTCGTCCGCTCCTCACCTCGGCGAAGGAGAAGAAGCAAACAATCATAGGAACGCATGTTTTACAGTTGTTTAGTTAGAGGGTTCGACAAAGCCGCGCAAGTGCGAGGCGCACAATTATTTCACACGTCATTCTAATGCATACATGGATGATGAATGAAACATGGCAGGAGCAATATTCGAAGTAACATATTGAACACAACAATAGCAGACCGACATAATATATACCGAACGCAGACAATTATAAACACTCGACATGGCAATAAGAAAATAACAAACAACATTGCGGGACAGCTCATAGCAAGGGGTTAGCTTGCCTCCGAAGATCGACACCGTTTGGCTTGGAGGGTCACGGACACGTCAAGGGTCAGGGTCTCGGTCTGCGGTACCGCGGTATATACCTATGCATGCATATAAGGGTGCTGAGTATACAAGTATTTTACAAAAATGTAAAACCTGCACCACTGGATAGATCCTTTCAAACTAGGAATTTACAAATTTGAATCACTCCAAACGGAGCTACGGTTCAAAAGATATTGACGTGCGACAGATAGCTATCTGCTGCTCACCAGAGAAAAAAACAGAACGGGCTGGCTTCTGAACTGGGCTGGGCTGGTCGCGCACTTCTCCGAAAATACGCCTTCGGGTCAGGGAAGCATAATCACGGAAAGACGCCTCCACTTAACCCACAGGTGGCGCCGGGCCCACGTCAGGAAAAGAAAATCCTTTTCTTCTTTTCCTTCTTCTTTTCTTTTCTCTCCTCTGGTTCTTCTTCTTCTCCCCGCTGACTTGCAGGAGCTCGACAAGGGAGGCACGAGCGCACGGCTCACCGGCGCTGCGGTCGTGGGGGAGGCAGAGGGGCCGGGGAACGGCGGCGGTGGGCTCACCGCGCCCAGGGGAGAAGTTGGGCGGCAGGGGGAAGCAGGGGAGGAGTGCTGCGGTGCTCGGGATCCTCGGCCATGGTGGAAATTTCTTCGAGCTTCCGAGCAATTCGTCGAGCGTTGGCGTTGCTGGGGGTTGGAGGGAGGTGTGGAGGGTGTGGTGCGTCGGAGGGAGGCTTGGGTGGTGGCTGCGGCGACAGGGACATGGTCGACATCCTCCTCCGCGCGAGCACGCACGGGTGAGCACGGGGAGGCGCCGCTGCCGGCTGCGGCAGGCGGCTCGGCGGCCGTGGACGGCGGCGAGGTCGTGGGGCAGCTCCGCGCCCGGGGGAGAGGTCCTGGGTGGCTGGGGAGGCCGGGGCGCTCGCTACTGTGAGCTCCCAAGCTCACCAATGGCGGCCGAGCACGAGCTCGAGCTGGCCGCGCACCTTCTGCTCAAATGATGCCACCGGGAGATAGAGGAGGTCAGGGGAGCGAGGGGAGTGAGGGAAAGTGAGTTGTGCCTCCAGGGGAAGGCTCAGGAGTGCTCTCTTAGATAGGCAGTGGGAGGGGGGAAAAACACGGGGAAGCTCTCACATCCTCCATGCCACTGTATCGTCGGTGGAGGGGATAAGAGGAGGGGCTGGATAGGATAGGCTGAGCTGGATGCACAGTGTAGCACGTGGCTGCACTGGCGAAGGAGGGTTAGGCCGGAGTTTAGCGCTAAACGGATTAGGGTCATGCCAAAGCGTGCGTCCAGCGCGACGCGAGCGGCATCGTCGCGTTCCCGGTGACTCGGAGGTCCAAACGTAAATCGGTTTCGACCACTGGGTTCCTAAGGACAGGGCCAACTCAACAAAACAAGAAACACTCAGGGCTTGAACTTCCTCTGTGCAAAATTTTTCAGAAAACCGAGGGAACGCTAGGTGTTCGATGAAATGACCTAGGTCTTGCACATCTCAGAAAAATCCCAAACAATTACCACTAGGTATGTTGGGTATATGGAGGGTGTCTAAGGAGTTTGAGCTCATTTGGTGTTGTGAAAAAGGGGTTTGCAAAAATCCGCTAAGCCGCGTACCGGCATCGATTTTTGGCTTACAAGGAAAGTAGGTCAAACATCGCTCGAATGGGTTTGGGTTCAACATGAGAAGTGTAGGAAATACAAGAATATGCATCTCCCTAAATTATGAGAATTTTCAGAGGTTCCAAGGTGTAATGAATAAATTGGGGTCGGAGCAGACATTTAAAAGTTAACTCCGAAATTGGAAATATTGGATTTGGAGTATGCAATATTTCAGCCTGGTTTTGCTTTATATGTACACGGGAGTCCTCCGGTATGTTTGGTGGAATTATATTGGTGGGGAAATCGACATCCCTTTGATAAGTGGAAATAACCGGAATTAAAAGATTATCCCGGAGGGCTGGGGTTTTCAAGGGAAAACCTAAGCACGAGATTGTCTAGGGTGGTGGATGAGGTTCGCGGAACATGGGAAATTTCAGAGAGAACAAACCAAAGTCAAGATCATCCACAAAAATATTTAAGAAAGTCATTTAATAAAAGAAAAAGTTTTTCCGGCGTGAGAAAACACCACTAAAATCAATCCTGGATTTTCGGGGTGTTACAGCTAACGTTGCCCTTGCCTTTGTGCGATCGCATATTCCGCACCTTGACTTGAAGAAGATTGCGATGGGTCCCGCACCCCTACCAGGTGGTGGTCCTGTGCCAGTGGAGGATCATTACAAAGAGACACGGGTGGATGCAGTGGTCCTAATCCATCAGGTGCTGAAGGAGGAGGCAAAGTGGACCCAGCCAAAGGATGAACCTGTAGATTAGGGTTTTTATGCATAGGGGGTGGCCCTAGAGTGTAAAACGCAACACTTGTGAGTATTTATGAACTAAGTATTCGTATCCCCGCAGCCCCCGAGCCTGTTGAGTGGGGTATATGAAGCAATTTGTTGTAAAATTATGACCATCCAGCCCCCGAGCATTCGAGTGAGGTTGATGGAAATACTTAGAGTATGGATCATAAGATGCACAGCCCCCGAGTGTTCGAGTGAGGCTGTGAATTTTTGCGATACTTAAAGCTTCAACTTATGCTTTTAGTCTCAACTCCCGAATAATCGAGTGGGGTTGAGCAACTTTTTTGTTTATGTATGATTTTATGACCCAGCCCCCGAGTATTCGAGTGCGGCTGAGGTACTATGTTTTTGAAGAAGCGAAAGCTCATGCTTTTGAGATAGCGTAGCTCCCGATTACTCGGGTAAGGCTAATTTTGTGCGAACAAATTATGCAAGTAGTAAGCAGGAAGAAATATGAGGAATCATTGATTATATTCCATTTTTTGAATGTTAAGCTGCAGGCCGCCTCATTAAAAACCATCCAGTCCCCGTAGGTACCCTGGTAAGGAAAAGATCGCGTCTGAAACCTGCAGCCATCCGACATATATGCCTATTACATTGTGCGACTGGCAATCTAAGCATAGAAACGGCGCAGCTGCGCAACGTTCCAAGGATTATGCGAGAGTTCTCCTGTCTTCGCGTGCTTCAGTCTGTATGCTCCACCACCAATGACCTCGGTGATGATGAAGGGTCCTTCCCATGGAGAAGCGAGTTTGTGCACCTTCTTTTGCTTCAGTCGAAGCACCAGGTCGCCAACCTCGAAGGTCCTGGTGCGCAGTCGACGGCTGTGATAGTTGCGGATCTTGCTGATAACAGCTGTGCGTGCTAGCGCCGTGTTGCGTGCTTCTTCGAGCAAGTCGACTGCATCTTCGAGTGCTTCATGTGCATCTTCTTCGTTGTATGCTTCGACTCTTGGTGCATTGAATCTTACATCTGATGGCAGGATTGCCTCTGCGCCGTAGACCATAAAAATGGGGTGAATTGTGTTGAAGCGTTGGGAGTTGTGCGTAGGCTCCATAGCACAGATGGAGTTCTTCGACCCAAGCACCCGCGGCTCTTTTGAGTGGCACCAGGAGGCGTTTCTTGATTCCGCTCGTCACGAGTCCATTGGCCTTTTCGACTTGGCCATTGGACTGCGGGTGTGCCACGGATGCATAATTGAGCGTGATGTCTTGCTCTTTGCAGAAAGTTCGGAATTCTTCAGCCGTGAAGTTTGTACCGTTATCAGTGATGATACTGCTTGGCACGCCAAAGCGGTATATGATGGATTTTATGAAATTGACTGCTGTAGTGGCAGTCGAACTTGTGATAGGGACTGCTTCAATCCACTTGGTGAACTTGTCGACCGCCACCAGAAGGTGAGTATGCCCTCCATGGGAGGATTTTTTGAGTGGCCCACCATATCGAGCCCCCATTGGGCGAAGGGCCAGGCCAATGGTATTGTCTTCAACGCCGATGCGGGTGCGTGCGGCTTTGTGGCGAATTTTTGACAGCCGATGCACCTTTTGACTATGTCCTCCGCGTCTTTGAGTGCTGTGGGCCAGTAGAAGCCTGCGCGAAAGGCTTTGGCTACGAGTGATCGACTGCTGGCATGATGCCCGCAGGTACCTGCATGAATATCACGAAGGATGGCTTGGCCATCTTCAAATGCTATGCAACGTTGGAACATACCTGATACGCTGCGCTTGTATAGTTCGCCGTTGATGACGTGTATGCTTTAGATCGTCGAGTGACGCGTCTTGACTCTGTTATGTCTTCAGGTACCTCGCCGCGGAGTATGTATGCGAGGAAAGGTTGAGTCCAAGTTGGCTCGATGAGGAGTACCTCGACTGGCGGGTCCTCTGTGCTAGGTGCTTTGCTCTTGGCTGGTGCGGCTGATGTAGGAGATGCTCGTTTTTTCTTGATGGACCTGTGCTCGATGCGCTCGAAGAAGACACCAGGTGGAACTGGTGCTTTGGTCGCCCAATGTTGGCTAGCTTATCTGCTTCTTCATTGCTCTCACGCCCTATGTGCCGCAACTCGCAGCCTTCGAAGCTGCCCTCCATGAGGTTGTACAGGTCACGGTAGGCGATCATGTTATCTGCGATTGCGTCGCAGGCCTTCATTGTTTGCTGCACCACAAGATTCGAGTCACCGTAGATCATCAGTCGAGTGCACCCGAGGGCTTTGGCCATCCTCATGCCATGGATCAGGGCCTCATACTCTGCTTCGTTATTGGATGGGAACTCGAATCCCATTTGCAGGATATAGCGAGCTTGTCGCCTTTTGGTGATATGAGGATGACACCTGCGCCTGCGCCTTCGTTTTCTTTGAGCCGTCAAAGTACATAGTCCATGAGTTGGACACATCTGGTGCTCCTGGCAATGAGCTTCGATCCACTCGGTGTGGAAGTCAGGTAAGACTTGTGCTTTGATGGCCTTCGGGTAATCATACTTGATGTCTCGTGGTGCTAGCTCGATGAGCCATTTTGCGACTCGCCCAGTTGCGTTGGGGTTTGTGAGGATGTCCCCGATCCCTGAGGTGCTGATTACAGTGATCGGGTGCTCGGAGAAGTAATGCGTCAGCTTCCTTGAGGACATGAACACGGCGTAGGCCAGCTTTTGATAGTGCGGGTACCGCTGCTTTGATATGGAGAGCACTTCACTCAAGTAATAGACTGGACGTTGTATGCTTTGGGCGTGTCCCTCCTCCCTTCGTTCGACTACCAGTACGGTGCTCACCACCCTGTTAGTTGCGGAGACATATAGGTACAGTGGCTCGCGTTCCCTTGGTGCGACGAGGATTGGAGGGCTTGTGAGGACTCGCTTGAGGTCCGTGAAGGCTGCTTCGGCTTCTGGCGTCCACTCGAATTTGTCTGCTTTCTTCATCAGTCGATAGAACGGGAGTGCTTTTTCGCCCTTGCTGATGAATCGACTGAGTGCTGCCACTCGACCCGCTAATTTTGCACGTCATGGAGCTTTGAAGGCCTTTGCATCGTCAAGATGGCCTGTATTTTCTCCGGGTCCGCCTCGATTCCTCGAGCTGAGACTAGATACCCGAGGAGTTGCCCGGCTGGCACGCCGAACGTGCACTTCTTCGGGTTGAGCTTGATGTGGAAGCGTTTGAGGTTTGCGAACGTCTCTCGCAAGTCATCGAGTAGTGTGTTTTCCTCCCTTGTTGTGATGACGATGTCATCGTAGACCTGGACGTTTCGCCCAATTTGCTTCTTGAGGCAGTCTTGCATCATGCGCTGGTAGGTTGCGCCTGCGTTCTTGAGCCCGAAAGGCATTGTTGTGTAGCAGTAGACCCCGAGTGGGGTTATGAACGCCGTTTTCTCTTCATCCTCTTCCTTCATCCTTATCTGGTGGTAACCCGAGTAAGCATCCAGGAAGGACAAGCGAGCGCACCCGGCGGTGGAGTCGACGATCTGGTCGATTCGAGGTAGTGGAAAGTGATCCTTTGGACAGCATTATTGAGTGCTGTGAAATCTACGCACATCCGAAGGATATCTGTGTGCTTCTTCTCTACGAGTACGGGGTTGGCCACCCATTGTGATTTCTTGATTTCTCTGATGAAACCTGCTGCGAGTAGTCTGTCGACTTCGGCTTCGACTGCGGTTCTTTTGGGCCGGATATGCGGCGCATTGTTTGCTTGACTGGTTTAGCATCTGGAAATAATTGGAGAGAGTGCTCGGCGAATTCCCTGGGAATACCTGGCATGTCGGCTGGACACCACGCAAATATATCCCAGTTCTCACGGAGGAATTCGACGAGCGCGCTTTCCTATGCGATAGGCAGACTCGACGAGACATTGACTGTCTTGGTCGGGTCAGTCGGGTGCACCTGATGCGACTTGTGTCATTGGTGGCATTGAATGCTCTGTCGACTGCCACCTTTTGTGCTCGGCATAAGTGTTCGATCGTTGGAGACCGCTAGATCGGCGAGTGTTGCTTCCATGCCGAACATCTCAGAGATTTTGCTAAACTCTCGGTCGCAAGAGTCGACTTTTGGAAGTTCCCTTGACTGTGATTACTCCTTTTGGTCCAGGCATCTTCAGCTGGAGGTATGCATAGTGTGGACCGCCATGAATCGAGCGAACGTCGGGCGTCCAAGTATGCATGGTATTGTGACTTCCAGTCGACAACTTCGAACTCAATCGACTCTGTCCTGAAGTGGTTCTTGTCCCCGAACGTTACGTCGAGTTGTATGGTGCCTTCTGGGCTTATTGCTTTCCTGGGACGATACCGTGAAAGGTATTTGAAGATCTTGGCAGGTTTTCGACTGACCTGTTCATTTTGCGGAGCGTATCTGCGAAGATGATGTTTATGCCGCTGCCACCATCCATGAAGACCTTGGACATGGCGTAGCCTCCAATTTGTGCGTCGAGTACCAGAGCAGAGTGCCCTGGACGAACGACCGATGGAGGGTGGTCCTCTCTGCTGAAGCTTATTGCGTTTCAGAACCCTTCAAGAATTCAGTTACAGCAGGAGGTGACATGACCGCCATGTTTACTTGTCGAGTGCGAAGTTTTTGCTCCCTGTTGGAAGGGCGACCTTTCTGTATCATGTACATCTGCCCTTGGGGCGGAGGGTACTGAGGTTCGTCCACCCGAGGTACGGGTTGTATGGCACCCGCGAGATTTCCGCCTGCGGCAGGCTGTGGTGGTGGGGTGGTGCCATCAGAACGGCACGTTGTTTGGCTGAGGCACAGGTGCAGGTGCGTGTGGCTGTTGCCTTTCTGAGATTTATGTAATCAGTCGCCATTTGGTCGAATTCTCTGCAGTTTCTCATCGAGTGATTGGAGCGCAGTTTTCCGTCTTCCCCCTTGTACAGGTGGAATCTGCAATCAGCATCCATCTTTTCTTCGAATGATCGCTCGGATTGTGCGGGATCGTGACTTGCGCCAGTCTTTCCTTTGTAGCTATCACTGCGTTGGCCGCGGTCTCGACTGTCCCGCGATCATCTCGACTGTCCCGTCGATCATCTCGACTGTCCCGTCGATCTTCTGACCGTCGGTCGCTTCTGTCTTGGTCGTTGCGGGGTGTGGAGAACCCAGCCGCCATGAATTCGGGTCTGTCGTCGTCGTAGTGACGTTTTGAACGCTTGCGCCTTCGGTCGTCTCTGTATGAGTCTCTGCGGCTTCGACTGCCACTTTCATGATTGTCACGGGGTGAGGACCCGCGTGTGGTGCGCGCCATGTCTTCTCCGTCTGCCCACTCAGTCGCGATCATCAAGAGGTTAGCCACAGAGGTTGGCTTTTTGCGACCAAGTGCTTCTTTGAAGTCCCGCCTGGCGAGGCCCATTATGAAAGCGTCCATGGCCATATCTTCTGAAATTACTCCGACTGAGTTGCGTATCTCAGTCCATCGTCTGATGTATGACCTCAACGTTTCGTCTGACCGTTGAACGCAAGCTCGAGCTCCTCGAATGTTTTTGGGCGCTCACATAGAGGCTCGAAGTTTTTGATGAAGTCAGTGCGGAAGTGATCCCACGAGTCGTATGTTGATGGAGGTAAGCTTGAGCCAGTCGCGGGCTGTGCCTTCGAGCATGAGTCGTATGTATTGCATGGCTGTGATGTTTGTGCCTCGCTGGCACGCGACAGCCAGCCTGTAGTCTTCCAGCCACCCTGAAGGTTCCTGTCGACCCGTGTACTTGGGCTGTTCAGATGTGAGTTTGAACCCTTTGGGCATCCGTGTCTCGCGGACGCGTCGAGTGAAGCACAGAGCTCCGTGTGGCTCAGGCTCTCGATCAGAGTATGAGTCGCTACTGTAAGATCTGCGTGATCTGCTCCTGGACCTGCGCCTACGCGAGCCGCTTCTTTCCTTCGAGTGGTGGCGACGACCACTGCGATTGTGTTCTTCGCGACGCGTGTCAACTAGTGCATGATCTCGACTCCCTCCTGGAGTGTTTGGGATTTGGCGTATAGCCTTTGCCGCTAGGGCGAGCGATTTGATCTGTTGGCGATGTAGTTTTGCATTGGGGTCATCAGCTGGAGGCTTGATTGCCTCTAGGTATGCTGCAGCGGTGAAGAGAGCACCCGCATCTGTTTTGGGTACTGGCACTCCTCCTCGTCGTATGTCATGAAGGAGTTGCCTAAGTTGCGAGTGAGTGCTGCCCTCTCATCTGGCGCTAGGTGTGACAGCCTTGATCTGGGTCTTGTGTCTGCTCGCCCGGTGGAGCTCATGGAGAGCTGTCTTCTCCGTACACTCGACAAGCTAGCTTGCTTTTTACGTTCCTGAGTGTTGCTCTGACCTGCCACAGTCGAAGTGATTCCTGCCAGTTGAAGTACTGGAAGGTCAACATCTCCTCTCGTGTTGCGTCTGCTGGCATCATTGTGCACTCCTTGATGACTTTATCTGCTTTTGCTGCCATCTCAGCAGTGATTGTGAGAGTTGTGACTCCGTCCGGCATAGTAACCGTGCACGGGAATTCTGTAGGCCTGCGACTGGCCGCAGCATCTGACGATTCTGCGGTGATGGCAACGTAGACCTGCTGGGGTATCACCCGAGGGTATGTATATGTGTTTTCGAGTCCTGTCATGGACTCGACTTCTTCAGCGAGGCTCATGTCGAGTCGATATTCCCGTCGAGTGGTCCGTCTGGACGGATCTCGCAGTTGATGTACTCATCGCCTATGCTCATCTCGGTGTCGAGAAGTTGTTATGAATCTCGAAGTCAAGGTTGTTGTTGGTGCAGATCTCGGAGTCGACGTGGTTGTCGATATGAGTTTCGGGCTCCTCGAAGTCGCTGAGGGAGATCCCGCAGGCGAAGCCGTCTCGAGTGGAAGTTCGAGCTCGGGATCGCTTGGCGGTATGCTGATTCGGCCTCCTCTCCTTGGAGTTCTTCAATGAGCTCATTCATCTCTCGAGTTGACATAGTTGTTGCAGACGAGAAAGCTTGGAGGATCGACGATGGTATGGACGCAGTTGATGGTTCCGCAGTCGAAGGAACCGCAACCGATGGAGCCTCGGTGCGGAAGTCGCGATTGGCGTGGATCTGTCAAGTCCTGCACACCAAGCTTGTTGACGAAAAAATTGAACGAACCAACGGTTAAACCCAAACCTGACTCGAGATCGGAGAAGGTCTCCTGGAATTCTGGCGAGTGTGACTCGAAGTTCATCAGAGGATCTGATGTGCTTTTTGCAGGTGGAGCTGGCGTGCTGCCGTTTGTCGAGTGAGTTGGCGAGTTGCCGTGTGTTGCCCGAGTAGGCGAGTTCTGGTTTGTTGATGCAGCCGGCGAGTTGCCGTTTGTAGATCCGATCGGCGAGTCGCCGTTTTCTGATGAAACCGAAGGAACCGTGAGTCCAGCACTATTCTTTCCCACAGACGGCGCCAATTGACGAGGGGTACACTCATCAAATCCCATGGTTAAGGACCTAGGGTTGAGATTATGGGGAGAGAACGTGGTAGTACTGGTAGTTTCGTCGGCTGACAAGCAGAGGCAAAGATTTACCTAGGTTCAGGCCCCTCGGGTGGAGGTAAAGACCCTACTTCCTGCTTGTCTGTTAGTGATCGTGTGAGATTATGCGGTTACAAGGTGGCTCCGGCGAGATGTCGATCTCACTAGAGCTTTGGTGGTTTGAGTATTGCTTGCCTTGATCGGCACCCCTCCCAGCCTTTAAATAGGCTGGGTCTCGGGAGTTTGTAACCGACCTAGTTTACACGTAAGGAAAGTATAAACCGACTATGCCTATGTCTAAACTTGGAGGTTACTCCATCTTGTTGGGCCTCTTGTCTTGGGCTTCGAGTTGGCTCTTCGCTATTGGGCCTTTAGTCGTCACGTGCACTAGGTACCCTCACGGTAGGGTACCCGAGGTGTATACCCTTGTCAGAGGCAAACCCGGAAAAGATCAAAGCTATTCAAAGTTTGAAGAAACCTGAGGAATTAGCAGATGTTCAGAAGCTGACGGGATGCGTAGCTGCGCTAAGCCGGTTTATATCCCGGCTTGGAAAGAAGGCCATCCCTTTGTACAAATTGCTGAAGAAAACGGATAACTTCGTATGGAATCAAGAGGCAGATGAGGCATTTGAAGCTCTCAAGAAGCAACCATCAGAGGCGCCAATACTTGCGGCGCCGGGTTCCAAAGAGCCCATGTTACTATACATCGCCGTTGGGCCTCAGGCTGTTACGCTGTGGTGGTGGTCGAGCGTAAGGAGGCAGGGAAAGAAAACCCGGTCCAGAGGCCGGTTTATTACGTCAGTGAGGTGTTATCAGAGGCAAAGCAGCGATATCCACATTGGCAGAAGTTGGTGTTTCGTGTTTTCATGGCGAGTAGAAAGTTGAAGCCGTATTTTCAGGAGCATCCAATCACAGTGGTTAGTTCAATACCATTGGCAGATATCATCAGAAATTCAGAAGCTACAGGAAGAGTTGCCAAGTGGGCAATAGAGATGGGGCCATATCATATCAACTATGAGCCTCGTACAACCATCAAGTCTCAAGCGTTGGTTGATTTTCTTAATGATTGGACATAGTTAGGTGCACCACCCCTTACACCAAGTCTAAAATCTTGGGTTATGCATTTTGACGGGTCTAAGCAAGAGCAAGGGTCAGGAGCCGGAGTTGTGTTAACATCTCCAAAAGGTGACAAGTTAAGTTATGTGTTGCAAATTCATTTTGATTGTTCCAATAATGTGGCAGAGTATGAGGCCTTGCTGCATGGTTTGCGCATGGCAAAGGAGATGAATATCAAGCGTATCAAGTGCTATGGAGATTCAGACCTCGTGGCACAGCAAGTTTCAGGAACGTGGGATAGAAAGGATGCAACAATGGCGGCTTACAGAAGAGAGGTGGATAGGGTAGCCGGGTTCTTCTCAGGCTACCAGGTGGATCACATTGATCGCATGAAAAATGACGCTGCAGATGCTTTATCAAGACTCGGCTCACGCAGAGAGCCGATTCCACCCAATGTTTTCTTAGATGAATTGTGGACTCCGTCAGTCAAGCTTCAAGATGAGGAAGAACTTGCATGTCAAGATGACCCGGATTCGCAGTTGGTAGCTGCGACCCGGGAAATTCCAGAGTGGACAGAACCTAACTTAGCGTATCTTCTGCGAGGGGAGTTGCCACCTCAGGAAGTTGTGTCCCGGCAAATCCAGCGCCGGGCTAAGGCTTACGTGGTCATTGATGGTGAATTGTACAAAAGAAGCGTGTCAGGAGTATTTCAGCGGTGCGTATCTGGAAAGGAAGGCCGGCAAATTTTGAAGGAAATCCATGAGGGAGATTGTGGTCATCATGCATCAATAAGATCTCTAGTGGCGAAAGCATTTAGACACGGGTTTTTCTGGCTCACAGCCCAGGCAGTTGCAGAGCGCCTGGTGAGCAGATGTGATGGGTGTCAGAGATATGCAAGGCAAGTTCATGTGCCGGCTCAGGAATTGCGAACAATACCTTTGACCTGGCCTTTTGCAGTCTGGGGGCTTGATATGGTGGGTCCCTTTCATATGTCCCCTTGCAAGAAAACCCACCTCTTGGTCGCCATTGATAAGTTTACAAAGTGGGTTGAGGTGATGCAGTAACAAATTGTGAGGCAGCTATAGCAGTAAAGTTTGTGAAGAAAATCATACACAGGTTTGGGTATCCTCATAGCATCATCACAGATAATGGAACCAACATGTCACTTGGAGAGATGGCAAAGTTCTGCGGAAACAATGGTATACGTTTGGATGTGGCTTCAGTTGCTCATCCACAGGCCAATGGGCAAGTAGAAAGAACAAATCAAGAGTTACTGCGAGGTTTAAAACCACGCCTCTGGGTCCCGTGCATCAGAGCCGCCGGAGCGTGGGTTGAGGAGTTACCGCCCGTGGTTTGGGGAATCAATACAACGCCAAATAGATCTACAAAGATGACGCCCTTCTTCATGGTGTATGGGGCAGAGGCAGTACTCCCAAGTGACATTATACATGACTCGCCTAGAGTGGCGGCTTACGTTGAAGCTGACAATGAGAAAACCCGGCAAGATTCCTTAGACTTGCTCGAGGAGAATAGAGAGCAAGCTTTGGCAAGATCTGCAATCTATCAGCAAGATTTGAGGCGGTATCACAGCCGCCGGGTTAGAACTCGTACTTTCCAGGAGGGTGACTTAGTGCTGCGATGGACGCAATCCAAGGAAGGGATGCACAAGTTATCTCCTCCGTGGGAAGGGCCTTTCATCATAAGCAAGAATCTGCACAATGGTTCGTATTATTTGGTGGATGCTAGAGAGAAATATGAGTATGTGAACGACACAACACATTCCACTTCTTCATTAGAGGAGCGCGAGCGGCCATGGAACATTGCCAGCTGCGCCCATATTATACTTAGCATGAGATTGAGATATCAGATGTAACACACGATGTAACAGGCAGCAGGTTTCAGACGCGCTCTTTTCCTTACCAGGGTACCTAAGGGGACTGGAAGGTTTTTAATGAGGCGGCTTGCTGACCTAACCTTTTCTATCAATAAAGTGAAGGTTGAACAGAAATTTGTGTTTTCAGTTTACTTTTCAGTTTTCGTTATGAAAGCCGGCAGTTCTCTGAAAAATTTGAGTTGAAAAGATGTGCAGTTGATGATGTGCTAGGTCTTGGGGGCTTGTCATTAAAGTGACATAGCTTACCCATCCAAGACCCGGCTTTGAGAATTTTCCCGGGTCACATAATTTTCCATGACCCGGCAGAGAAAGTTTCAGTGTTCATTTAGTATCTTCTTTTTTAGTATGCATGTTTAGTTTTACAGCTTTTATCTATCTTTTCGATATATATATGTTATAGTATAGTTGCAAAGTTATTATTATCTTGATAGATGCCCATTGAGTGCGTCACACTAGTATCTGGATCAATGGGGTAATGTGCATAGTTGAAGCCTTTACTTTATAAACATTGATCCGGGTCTTGGGGGCTCTTACATGAATAGTCTGTAGATGCAATCCCAAGACCCGGCTTTTATGCCACCAGTTTATTCTTGGTTGTCTTGCTGTTGAGTTTGATGTGACTTGCAAATTTTTGGCCTGATTGCTCACCTGTAAATTCAATCAACCATGAGGCCCAATGGGACTTGGTTTGACCCTGTTTTTGTCAGAGAAGTTGCGATAGAGAATCCATGCGAAAGCCAACTCACAGTTAAAGAAATCAAAAGGGTCATCAAAACCACAGAGATATCATAAAACAAAAGCTTCAAGTGATAAAAGAAAAATTTCAAAGGTGTACTACTACACCACTGCAAGCAAGGGATAATAGTGCTAAGTTATTACAATAACTTGCCCAAAGGGCCGAATGAGTGTTTTTTGCAGAGATAAAAGCATCTGCATGAGTTTTTTAAGCCTCAGCTTCAGGAGCCGGGTCACGGGGAGGCGAGCTGGATGGTTGTTCCTCAGTGGTTTTTGCCGGGTCATCTTCCTTGGCAGACGCCGGGTCAGCTTCTGTCTCCTTGGTCTCCTTGGTCTCCTTGGCCTTGATCTTGCGCCGGGTGACTTGTTGAAGTGAGTGGAAGTAGTTTTCATCATCCTCTTCAACGATGGCTCGTGATGGAGGAGGAACACTTGGCGTAGAAGAGCTGGGTGCAGTGGAGGTACTGGGAGCAACCTTTGCTGGATCAATGTAATCTTTGTAGCTTTGCAGGAGATCGATGCGTTGTGGCTCGTCATCCATGATCTCCTCATCCTTTTCGGTGTATCCATACTGCAGCGTGGTGAGCTTCATCTTACTGGCAATGACAGTGGCAACGTGCCAAGTTTGCTTCACAACCCGGGAGTAGCACTTCTTGTCAAATTCCTTGCCATCAGTGTTGTATTGGGGAAAACCATTCTTCAGAGGAGCCGGGTTTAGCTGAGGATGGTAGGCCTTTGCGAAAGCAAGACCTCGCATCACCCCGGCCCTGCATGCAGATCTCTTCAACAGATGAATCCATTGTAGCATTGTTGACAGATGCCCAAGGACCTCAGTGTATGCGCTTAGTGGGTTCTCCCAGTTCCTTGCGGCTTTGATGACCTCGCAGCTGCCAAAGTACAGCTGACGTGTCAGTGTGTACATGCACTTGATCTTCTCTGCAACAGTCTTGCAAAGGTTTCCATCACGAGGGCCTGGGTAAGATAAAGTATAACAGTGAGAATTGAAAACCGGGTCTGCTTGCTCAGTATAGTTCGAGTTCAAAGGAGTAATGCTTACCCACTAAGGATTCAACCATGGAGGTGACCATCTTCTTAAGCCAGGTTAACTCATTGGTAACTGCATCTAGTTGCTTCTGGAGATTGGCGCGTTGCTCTTTCCAGTGCTCTTCATGTTCCTCAAGTTCTTTCTTGAGGTCAGAATTTTCCTGGGTTAGCTTCGTGACATTTTTTTCCAGGGCTTGCAGTTGTTCAGTATGCGTGAGCCGGGCTTCAGATTCAGTTTTAGCAACGTCCTTGAGCCGGGTGATTTCTGCCTCGGCTTTGGCGTGGTCTTCCTGTTACAATACAAGTTTATGTTAGTCTCGAGTTGTTGCAGGAAAGATAATCCAGAACTTGGGGGCTATAGTGATCAAATTTTGTTCAACATAGACTAAAGTGGAGTCCCAGGCTGCTGCAGGCAGGCAACCCGGCATTTGGGGGCTACAGTGTTCAAGTTTTGATGTGAAGGTTGGCAAGTTTTAAATGATGGAAGTTTTTAGTCCCAGGTTGCTGTGAACAGACAACCCGACACTTGGGGGCTATAGGATTGAAGTTTTTATTAGAGGAGTTCATATTATAAGCACCAAGCTCATCAACAAGTGATGAACTTAGAGCTTGGGGGCTACTAAGGGTATAGTTATGCAAGAAAACGTAAAGGCAAGAAGCAAAGTGTGTACCTGATATCGTTTCTGAATCAGGGCAACCAGTTCAGTCTCCAGATTCTTGTGTTGAGCAAGGAGAGAGAAGTACTCATCGCAAAGGGCTGGGACGGACATGGCGCCCAGAGCCGGCAAATCTGATGAAGGAGCCGGGTCCTTTCCCTTGGCAGGAGACGCTGGCCTAGCACTGGGAGCTGGCACCTTGGCCAGAGTTTCTGGAGCACCTTGTACTAGAACGTGCCGGGTTCTAGTAACTTGTACTTCATTCTCTTTGGTTCCAGAGCCTAACCCGAGCGAATGAGTAGTTGGGGATGAGTCTGGCACAGGATCAGCTGGTTTTTTTTTGGAGAAGTCACGGGGGTTACATGCTCAATTGGCTCGTCTCTGTCCACCGGCTCTTCAATATGTGCCTCCATAGGAGAAGGCTCTGTTGTTGCTGGAGGAGGAGACGCCGCAGGAGGAGAGTCTGGGTCTTCATCCGCAAAAGCTCTGGCACTGAAATAAGATAGTGATTTAGTCAAAAAAGGGCAGTAAAATATGGAGGTATGGAAAAGGTATGTGAAGTATTTCTAACCCGGTGTTGATCTGGAAGTCATCAGGAGTGCTGACGCTGTCCGAGGATGAAGCTGACAAAGAATGGGATTTAGCGGCTCGGATTTTGCCAGCTAAAGGATGTGTCTTCTGGATGGATTTGGCCCAACAGGCTAAGGAGCATGGAGGGATACTTGTGTTCAGGGAACCCGGGTTTGCGGCCGACCGTGTCCGGGGTTTCTTCTTGGCAGCAGTTTCTTTCTCGAGCTCCTTTGCCTGTGTGTGTGCTTGGGGTTGAGATGTGTTCATTGCGTAATTTGAAAGACGAGAGTAAGGCACCTTTGCAACAGTAGCTCGAGTTCTCTTAAGAGAGGGAGGTTCAGCAGTTTGAAGACCCGGCGTTTCATCAGCAGCCGGGTCAGAAGGTCCTGGAATAACAAATGCCGGGTTATCAGTTGAGTGATCCTTAGAGGTGGCTTCGCTAGTAATCAAGTCGAGGAAGAGCCGGCCAGCTGAGTCTAGCTCACCTTCTTCTTTTCTTCATCGCTGGCATCTGTGTCTTCGTCAACAGGGGGAGACTCAGGGGCATAGTCAGCTTTCCACCACTCTGGATCCTGAAATGAAGAAAGTTGAACATATAAGTGTGCTATGCGATAAAAGCCGGGTTAGAAAGATGGAAAGTAAAAGAGTATCATACACTGGTTGGTTTGTTCTTGGCACTGAACGGGGCAAGCCCGGTTAGTGCAATGTCATGTTTGGTCTCGCCAAGCAGTCTCTTGGCGTTCTTCACAATCTGATCATCAGTAAGCGTTATCTCAGAGTAACGCATGCTGTCAGTTGTTTCTTCAGTATACTCGTGGATTAACCGGGTCCTGATGCTGAGGGGCTGGATGAACCAACCGATCCAGCACTTGACAAGATCTGTGCCGCGGAGGCCGTGGGCAAGTAATGCTCTGGCCCGGACGCGGACTGCTTCAACTAAGACCCGGTTTTCGTCGCTAGCATAGCTGTTCATCTTTGGGTCATAAACTAACGCAGAATTTCTGAAGGCCAGGAAGCGGGCCTCGTCTGATGCAGGGGAGGTGTCTTTGCAGTAGAAGTAAGAGTTTTGCCACCCCTTAGGGTGGCTGGCCAGAATGAGAGCCGAGAAATCGCATTCCCTTCGGCGTTGGATGGAAACACCTCCATAAGGGCCAAGAGGCTTGTTCTTGTGAGAGGGATTGCAGTAAAAGAGTTCTAAAAACAATTCAAGGCTGGGAGCCATCTGAAGATAATCTTCGCAGAAGACTACAAAATTGCTAATGTTGAGGATGGAGTTGGGAGCAACATCCATCGTGGTGAGACCATAGTATTTAAAGACTTGGTGGAAAAAGAGAGAGCCCGGAGGGCGGAGACCACGGGAAACATGATCGAGTAAAACGACGATTTCACCTTCGTTTGGATTGGGACGCGTTTCCTATCCAGGAGCGCGCCAGTGGATCTCATCCTTGGGTGGAAGCTCGCCCCGGTTCACGTACGTCTGCAGCGTCATACGTGTCCGTGGCGCTGGATCTGGTCCTGTTCACCGGAGCGGCAGTTGCGGCGGCGTTGGTGCTTGCTCCCTTCTTTGCGACCTTCTTCGTGGCCTTGGGACCACTGGACTTCACCTTCTCCTTCCCCATTGTCGCAGAGCTATGGTGGTGTCCAATCTTGGAGAATGGATGAACTAACCCTAGCCGGGGAAGTGGATGCGAGGAGAGGAAGATTTGGAGTGGGTGCGGATGCGATTGAGCGTGGAATCGAGGGCGCATCACGGCTGGATGAATTGGCTAGGACTATGAAGCTTTCTGTTGAGATTTGGAGCTCAAATCGAGATGGGATTGCGGCGGCTGCGCGAGGGTGAAGACGAACGGGCCAAGGAAGAGAATGGGGAAAGTAACAGTGCGTTTACCCTAACCTTCTTCTTATAGGCACAATAAAAGCCCTAGGAGTGTTGCGGTAAAAAGGTGAAGAGATAAGGATCTTTGACCAAAAGTCAACGACAAACAGAATGAGATAATTACGGGATATTAATTGATAAGATCACGATTGAGATAGACCGAGGATGGATTTATAGTTGGGTGACAATTTTCGCTAAGTGTCGAGCGAGAAATCCGGAGGCGTATGAACCCGGTATGACCAAGCCGGGTTACAATATGGACCGCCAAAGAGAGCTGGCCTAGGTGACCCGGCATTTAAGTTACGTGTTTGTTCTTGTTTTTCAGGGGGTTAACTCGAACATCGAGAATGGCGGCTTCACTCAAGAAATAAAAGATTGAAGCTAAAGAGAAGCACGCCAAACCCGGCGTCCAAGTTAACCTGGGGGCTACTGATGGGGGAATAATAACCCGGTAGGCCCATGAAGAGGGAAGCATGACCCGCCAGGCAGAAGGCCCGGCCAGGACAGCTAACCATCAGCATGGGCCGGGTTACGTCGATGGGCCAGCATGCTTGTCGGTGACCCGGCTGGAAGAGGAAAGCTTCTGGAAGACCCAAAGGCGGTGCCGGACTTGGAGGACACGAAGGCTAGAAGACCTAGAGTAGGACTCCGAGTCTGGGTACAACCCGGGCTTACCTTGTAAAGAACCAGGAGACCCGGCCGTCTATATAAGCGGGCTCCTAGGTCATAGTTAGGGCTAAGCCTATACGAGACAAGTTCGTGGAGAGAACCAGAGAGATCATCGCTATCAAGCACCCCCTGTAACCTAGATCGAGATCCGGCTCTGTTGTCGTAGCCGGGTTATCGAGATCGAGATTAATAATAGCATAGCAGGAAGTAGGTCTTTATCTCAAATGGAGAGGCCGAACCTGGGTAAATCCTTTGTCCTCGCAGAGCTAAACAAACTCCTAGACACTAGTTTCGCCTGGCCCAACAACTCAAGTTACCCCATGGTAACATCTGCCGTGTTAACCCCACGACACCCCGGTTCCAGCCGGTCACCGCGCCATTTTAAAAAACCCTCCCAAATCCAAAAATTGCCCCGCAGACCACAACTCCTCGCTAAGAGGGACTTATTTGCAGTTACAAAAAGCTCAAGTACCTTACTGCGAAAACATGCACACATCCCCCTCCCTCTTCTTCTCTCTCCCGCGCGAGGCCGAGGTCGCCGACACGCCGACACGCGACGCCGCCGTTCCGCTCCTCCCTCGTCAAATCGAAGGCCACAGGGAGCTCCGCCGTCGCCCCCTCTCCATCTTCGCCGAGTATCGCGTGCTGGGACGCCCGAGGCGCGCCGGAATCGTCGCCGCCGTGAACTTGCTCCGTCCGCCGCGTTTGGTCGCCACCGGCGACGCTCCGGCAACCCAAATGCAGCGGCGCCGCCGCTTGCGGGTAGCCCGCGTCCACGCGCGTCCGACGCGCCCAGGCGCGCGTCACAGCTCGCGCGGACGCGACGCCGCCGTGGTCGCCGTGGCAGGCCCGTCTATTGTTGACGTCATCACGACGTCATAGTGGGCCCGACCTGTCATAATTTTATTCTTTTCACATATATTTCTAGAAATTGTTAAATTCCTGACAGGTGGGTCCCATTTATTCAAACAATTTCCAGAAGATGATTAATATTGCAAAATCAATATCTATAAATCAATCCATCAGAAAAATATGAAAAATATATCAAAATGATCAGAAAAATAAATGCTACCTATTTATGGCACAATGCAAACGTATTTGAACATTTCAATTTGGTAAATTTTTGGAGACAATCTAAATGCATTTCCTCTAATTATATGGAGTTAAATTTAATAAATTCTCATATAATGCATTTTCCCTACTTATGGAGTCAAACTAAATATTTATGGCAAAATACAAACATATTTGAACATTTCAACTTGCTAAATATTTGGAGATACTCCGAAATATTTCAAAATGATCAGAAAAATAAATGCTAACTATTTATGGCAAAATACAAACATATTTGAACGTTTCAATTCGGTAAATATTTGGAGATAACCTAACTGAACTTTCTCTAATACTTTCTGTAATGACGATCTCTAAAATATGTATCTAACTAGCTGGGTGGCCCGCGCAATTGCGCGGCTAGCACTGACATTATTGTTTTTTGATATCTAAATTATTATCTTTCTTTGTGATGCCATTTTTTGAAATTTGACAATAAATACGAAGTGTGATTATATTTCAAGTGTACAGTATCAGGTTAAAAATCAGAAGGGCTTAATTTTTAGGTCCGCCTTTTTGTTTTTGTTTTTCATGCTCTCCGTGCTGTCCTTGCATGGATGGAGAGATCTTACCAGCTTATCTCGAATCCATCCTTGCATCATGAATGCAACAATTAGGTCGTGGACCTAATGTAATGGTTCTTCTGTTGTGGCATGCTAATCTATTTGTTGGGAAGATATGTGTAAAATTCAATCTGCTATTACAAAAAATTTGTGTGGCGCCCATAATTTTTTCCAATATATATTTCGGATGATATATCAATGTGTATGTAGCACATTAGCAGTGATATAAAACTGAATAAGATCTGTAGAAAATCATGTCCTAATTTTTTATGGCACTTAAAAACAAAAAAAAATATTACCGTTTAAATGACATGGATTATATGCAACAGAGGATGGAAAAACTTGAAAAAAACTGAAAGCTTGATAAGAACAAAGAGCAAATATGCATGCAAATTACATTGATACTAACCCATATCCAATTGATTCGATTCAGCAATCCCTGAAGTAGTACCGCAGCAGCCAAGGAGACCAATTTCAGCAACTCTATTGCTCATCAGCTAATGCTAAGTCGTGAAATGGGGGACAATAGAAAACGAATTAATGTATTGACATAACCTTTTTAGTAAACATGGTCCAAAGCTTACACATTCAGTTATCTGCCAGATCATATGTCTTTCATTGTTCACTATTTTGCACCTTTTTGCTGATCCTAGAGTTGGCTTTGTAGCCTTCTCTTTTAGGTGACCATGTAGATATTCCTTTTATATTGTTATTTAAAAGAGCAGCAGGAGAGTCAGCTGCTGTATCAATAATATAGAAGTATAAAACTGGCAAGATGGTAATAAGAGGGAATACCGTATGAAACTGAAAGCTTTCTGCAGTAATATAGGTCAAACATTACCAAACATGAGAGGTGCAGAGATATAGGCAGTTCGATCTTCAGGCCTAAACATCAAGAAAGAAATGAATGATTACCAGCCTTGATCGCAAATTCTTAGCAGAAAATGATGTTGCCGCCGGTCTCGCCGTGCGTCGCTGGCCACTAGACATTCAGAACAGATGAGATAATTGGGACGGTAGTGGTAGGAGGATTTGAGACTTCTCGCCTGATGTAATGAGGTCGAGAGTTGCTCGAAGGAGCTTCAGTACTTCTCTGAAGACCACGATAATCTGAACTGCTTTAAATTTAAAGTACCGACGGCTGATCCATCAATCAGCTTGAAATTGTTCGGCCTTGAAAAAGATGCACAAAATATCTCATCCAATTCATCTTTAGCTTGTACAAACTGCCAAATTAGTTCAGTTGAGGACCAGAGTCTATGGAACTAATAGTCTAATACTATGCATCTTGTACTATAAACTGATTTTTTTTAAAATCATAACAGCTCCACATTCTTAAAAATCATCCTTTTACGTGCATCCCACAGTGTCCAAGTCGGTCAACATCATCAGCTCCTTTAAGTATTGTAATTTATTCTGTCATTCACATCTATTTCCTTGGTTAATTCCTTTCAGGGCTGTTGTTATGCCACAATTTAAAAAGTGAACAAAAAAACTTAATGCTCAATCTGTAAACATTACCTTTATAATTATACTGATATCTGCTAAACATATTTACTGATGCAACATCGCCAACAAAATCTGAAGAGATTCATTAAAATTCAGTCTTCCACGTCTAACTGGAGGAGAGACTATATTATCTGCATATGGAACATAAACTACAAAAGGTTGATTAGATGTTCATGAATAATATGTGCTGACTTCCACAAAAAGTTATGCTGTGAGGAAAAATCAAACTTTTGATACGTACAGAGATTTGGAAGCAATTGCATAGTGATGAATTCTTTGGAGCAATTGATCAACCTCTTAACGTTACTGGAAAAGAAGCTTTCTATTATTTATCAGATCTGCGACTGTCCAGTCCAAAGAGCCACAGTCGCTGGATATGTTGCTTGCAACGAAACTGTCTACAATTGACCTTGAGTCCAAGATGGAACCGCGGCATCCTCCACTTTGAATGACTTATCCTGTTCTTGGAAATCCTATTTAATTACTGAAATCAATGTATCCGTTTGTTTAAACACATCCTAGAAAACAAAATTCAGTTAGTGTTGGTCATTAGCATAACTGATACAGGAAAAAATATTACTGCAGTGAGTAAAAGTACTTGGTAAACTCATGTTACCGAAAACTTGAACTGATATATACTTGGAACAAAACTTTAATGTATTTTTTCAATTCAAAGGAGGAGACGAAGATTCAAAGAAGAAGCATACTGCTATCCTTTTCTTCAATGTCCAAATCTCGCGTGACCACTCCACAAATTCCCGCAATAATGATCTAGAACTTAACCCTCACCCTCAATATCAATCAAAGACTGCACATGTAACGAATCTATCTGTATATTTCTCAAATTCACATCATACGATGCAAATAAAGCCAAATATTTAGCAACTGAACCAAGAACGTGTAAGACAAATATGTACAGTTCCCGCAGATCAGCAAAAAAAAACGAATCCAAACCTGTTTCGGGTCACCACCTCCGACAATAGAGCCCATGCATGTCTTTGTGACGTGAGTCCCTGGCCATGCAGGTACTCTCTGATACCTTTCATCGTCCCATCAAGTTCGCCAGGCCGACGGAATCCTCTCTTGTGCTCCTAATTGCATCATCTTGGCGAGTACTCTAGGCCGACAGCCTCCCCAATCTGCAGTGCCTCACGTAATGTCTTCCATCATCTGGTCGGGAGCTCCATGCTCGCGACGCGTGTACTCAATCTACTTCGGCCAGAACGGCATGTGAGCTCGTTTTCTTTGCTAGGACATGCTGCTGGAGTTCGTCGCGACGGTGGTCCGGCCGACGATGGAGGGCCACCAAAACTCCTGCCGACATTGCCATCCCACCAGAGCAGCCATGAGAGCTGTTGCGCCGTCGATCTGGCCACCATCGTACAAATCTTACTGCCCAAGGTGCTTGCTGACCTTTTTAGTCTCGCCGGGCATGCATGTGCTGATGCAGGTTGTCACACACACGAATTAGTCGCTTGAGGAAACCAATATTAACACCTTAATTCTTCGAGCCTTAATTGCGTCTATGCCACCGATTGCACTGTCGGATCTGCCGGCGAGAACATGCATGTAGTTAACATCGAAGCAGCGCTAGCTCGCGTCGCTGACTGTGCCGCTCCTCCCGACGGAACCTCATCGCCCTCGGCACATCGTCGCCGACTGTGCCGCTCCTCCCGACGGAACCTCATCGCCCTCGGCGCATACTATCGATGTGTGTTGTGTAGGACACAAACTACTCGTCATTATGGCCACGAACTACATGAGGATCACGTAATCCTTCCACCCCAACCCCCAATTGCTGCCAACCTTGAATTCCTCCGATTCCGTCTCCGAGCCGTCATCACCGTCGTTCTCGCTGGCTGAATCCACAGCGCGACGCTCCTCCTCCTCCACTGGCTGAACGCCTTCAGCTGCGCGGAGATGACGGCGAGGTCGAGCATGTCGGCGGCGGCCGCTGGCGCCACCGCCAGAGCACGTACGTATCGATCGGTAATATCTGATCCTGCTCTTAGCTGGGCATGGCCGCCGCCACTCGAGACCTAGCATCGAGGATTTTGAACAGATCGAGCCGAGCAGTTTCGCCCAATCGTGGAAGCGTTTTATTCCCATCGATCGTTAGCTCGTTTGCTCCCACGTGATGGATATATTGCCGGTGTCCGTGACGTGCACGAATAGGAAAGACATGTCTAGCTAAATCGTACGTACCTTTGCTTCTATCACGTTTTACTATCCCATCGGGACTGCTTAGCGTTATGTTATATTTTCACAGACGTTAATCTAAACCGTTCCTTATTAGTTGTCTAATCTGAGCCATTAATTATCCTGTGTTTTAATTATATAATAGATAGATTCTCATGTTTTTGGCTAAGGAATTTTATTTCCCACTGAAAGATGATGTGAGCTATTATATATTGCATTAAAATAATAAAAATAGTGCATCTGCAATTATTAAGAATTTGTGCCTACATACTTCAAAAAAGAGAGAAAGGGCGATTCTTCAACTATGAAAGTTAAAAAATATCAGATTTTTAACAAACTTTTGACAAAATTGATTAACTTAATTATCGCTAAGGGTGCGGCGTGTCGCCGCGCCATGTTACCTTGTATTTATACAATTAGGAACAGAAAAAGCCATGGTCTCTCAATAATTTCTCATGTTTTTTCCACAGTCAGGCACTGATAAGCCATGTCGTTGAAACAAAAAGCATCGGACAAAAACTACAGAATTCAAGAATGCCCCAGAACACAGAGAAGAAGGTAATAAACAAATGAATTAAAGAATGTACAAAAGCAAGAACAGAATCAAAGAGGCAACAGAACATCCAGCGATCATAAACAACATGAATGGTAATACAAATTTATTTTCCAATCAAGAACTGAGAACAATTTTTCTTTGCTTACTAAGCTCCATGAATCATGTTTAATTAAATGCAGAAAAATCATGACAGCTACAAAGAACTCTTTCCATTATATTGCAAGTAAACAAATTGACTGCGGACGGTCTGATAGTATACCAAACTAATTAATAAGTAAGGAGGGATAGGGGCAGAGAGACATACACAATCTAGAGAAAAGGGAGATGAATTGCATCTATGTACTCAGCATCAGGAACGCAGCTGGCCAATTCCAATTGTGGAATCATAGCAACAGCCTTATCGTCATTTGTAACCCTTCAAGGGTACAAAACCCAAATTTACCATGTAGTTTGCTGCAAAGAAGAAGATAAATCTTAAGAACGGCAGATTCAACAATTGCAAATTTAAGAAAACACAATAGAATGGATTGATGAAGAATTATCAGAAAATCCGATAAAGGATGCACATGTATGCAACAAATTTAGAATTCATCATAGGCAGACATCAAATGCATAGTCCCAGGGGAAATGAAGAAACGAAGTTGCACACCAGCAGCCAACAATTGATTGAGTTTCAACCAAGCTTATAGGTTTTTTGGATTTCAACTGCTGGATCAAGCCTCAATCTCACCCCTCCATATGCACATTAGTAGTTTATAAATTAAAATTTTGATGAGGACACAAACTGGTAATGAATTAACAACTAACCTAGCTTAATCAAAGATACCACCATGCTGGCCACTGCCGTCAGAGGTGTAAAATCTTCTTGGCAATGAAACTCAACTGTTAAACAAAAATTAAATTAGGTAGTAGGGAAGGAAGAAGAAAGATAGATCCACAACGAAACTCAACTGTCAACGACTCTCAAGATCCATCTTCCGTGACACTCTACTCTATAAATATCCAAGCCACAAGTACGTATCCTTAGAATTTAGAGTGTAAACAAATGGAAGATGGGATTGTTCCAAAATAGAAGTTGGAGGAGATGAGGTTCATTCCACACACCAGTTATGACCGTCTTCCCTCTCTTCATCCTCCGCAACTCAGCGGTCCTGGACATAAAATGAGCTATGAATATTGTCACCCTGCAATTTAGGAAGCGGCTAAAGAGCACAAGCATACAAAATGTTCCACATCTGCAACAAAGCTTAACAAGAAATATAACCTGCTTCCATGTTTTCTGTTTTTATCTACATGAGAGCTTAAGCTACATATAGAACCAGTAAATGATGCATACAAAATAATTCCACCATGAGAACTTTCCACAAACAGTTCACGAAGAAATCCTTGAGCACAAGAAAACTGAATATATAATTCAATCACTACAGAAAGATAGCCAAATAATGGATTCCTAATGATAAAATCCGCCCTAAGCATCAAAGCGAAGTACACAAGAAGAGATAGTGAAAAGAGTAGTGGGGAGGATGAATGGATTAGCATACCTGCAGTACAGCATCAATTCTGGCCGCTGTCACCATTGGTTCTCTAAGAATCTCATTGACATCAAACCCTAGCAACGCAAGCAGGGGCGGCATGAAGAAGCCCGGCGGCTGCGCTGGGTAGAGGAGAAGGAGAAACACAAAGGGGAAAATGAAGAAGGCGCGGGAATCCGGGGCGAGCCCCTACAGCATCTCGTCCTGCCCGACACCACGGCCGCCAAGCGTCACCGCCTTCCTCTGGGACGAGCCCCTGCAGCGCCTCATACTGGGATACACCTCGCCAAGGTCAACAAGGAAGAGAGAGGGGCAAAGGAGAGTTGGGGACGCTCACCGTCCTGGTCCTGGCTTCCACCTGCCTCTGTCCCCGCGGATAAATTTTTTGTTTCAGAACATTCTAAATCACAGAAATTAAGACATAGTAAACTAAAAAAAAGCTAGAGCTGTGGAAGAAGAAATCAAGTGGAGGAGGAGCTCACCAGGAGCTTTGGCCTGTCGTTCTGGCAGCACCGTAGTGGAGGAGGCGGGGCTTCTTCTGCAGCCATTGTCATCTCTCCCACATTCTCGTCACACGGGATTACTCCCCTTAAACTTCCTCCCCACCAATCTGAGCAAATTCTCCATCTACACATGCCCTAAACATAGTACTTTCTGAATCAAATCTGGGCATGGATTGAAGAAACGGAGGGCAAAGTAATCTAGGGTTTGGAAACAATTTCATACCAAGAAGAGAAATTGCAGGACAGATCCAGTGGCGTCCACCAGCGGCCACCACCTGCAGGTCCTGTCGTCCAGCAGCCACCGTCGGTCGCTGCCGCCGCCGCCATCTCCACGACCGGCAGCGAGCGTGGCCTCCCGGCGCTCTAGGCAGCAGCACCCTCCATGGACGTATCAGTAGAGGTTGGTGCCGGCTGCTTGTGGGGGAAGAAGAGGAAGTGCGGGAAGGAGAGAAGAGTGGGTCTCGGCCCCGCTCCTCCCTATGCGAGGCAGGGGCCAGCGCCCGCGTGCTCCCTTCCGGCCATTCTCCAGCACAGGCATGGCGAGGTGGAGCCGTGGAGGGAAGGGCAGGGCGATGGCGGCGCGGCCAGAGAGAGAGGTGGGAGGGGATTGGTTCACGGGAGAGAAAAAGGGGATTGGATATCTAGGTTTTGACTGCTCGCGTGCTTGCCCTTTCGCGCTACGAAGAGACGAGCGACACGTAGCTTGGACGCACACGCGGCTGAAGACCAGGCCCCAGAGAAAACTGGCCCCAGCTGTCATGGCCTGTGCCCCTCAGTCGATTAGTAACAATAAAATTCACTGCATCTAACGGCCATGGGTGAAACACCGGGGCTATTTACCCTGTTCAATCGACATCTAACACATGGGAATCACGGGAGGGGCAGATAGGGGGATATGACGGGTAGGCATCGGGTCTTTATAGAAGTAATACACAGGTTATCCTAGCTAGATGGCAGACAAACAAGTCGTCAGGGACCAACGTCGCCCTCTATAGCATCGTTGCCGTTCACCTTTTATGTCCGCCTCCTCTATCTTTTGTCTCCTTGGCCTGCTTCCTCATAGCGCCTAGCTACCTGAGAACAATCCTGCTATTCCAGGAAGCGTCACCACAAGACATGCCCCGTGGATTCTCCAGGTCCAACTTCATAAGAAATTAGTAGTACCAGTCAGCACAACTACAATTTTTTTGATCAAGAACACTGTAAACTGCAACAGACATACTAACCTAGCAAATAAACAGTGATCTGGGAAGAGTGTCTTCCAAAGGATTAGAAAGATGAAGCAGATGTATTTTACACTTAGCTGCACAAAATGAACCGACCCCCATCATTGCTGCTTATTGTTGCTACACCACAAACCAAGCCCATGTAAGAATTGGGCAGTAAGCATGAGTTTGCTGGAGGGAATAAGAAACAGGAAAGAGAGAAGATATGACCAATACACTTAATTAACACGAGAACAAGAGAAAATATCAGGTTGATTCTCGTTCATTTGAAATATCACCGCTCCATTCTAGACTAAGGGCACCTCCAACGGGCTGGCGCAAATGGACACCAAAATGTGTCCGGTTTGGTCCGTTTGGGGGCGGACCGTGGACACATTTTGGGCCTATGTCCGTTTGGGGTGGGGGTACCCCAACGGCCTGGCGCAAAAACTGGCCATTAAAAAAAATTGGACATGTAGTTCAACCAAGACATTCAAATATTTAGAATGATAAATAGTTCAAAATATAAATTAGTTCAAATTAACATGATAAATAGAAGAGAGGACATCACACATCCTCGCACTCACGGATCATCTTTTGCTTCTTGAGGATCCAAGCCCTTTGCTCCGGGTCCATGATGGTCAAGTCGGCCATCATGATCCTGTTCTCCTCGGCTTGCATCGCGAGCTTCACGAGGTTCTCCTCGGCCTTGATCCTCTCTTGCTCGATCTCGAGCTTCTTATTTTGCATCTCCAAGTAGCACGCCATTGCTTCCCCCTTGTCCTTGCATTTCTCCACATACCTTGCGGCGGTGGACTCTTCCTTGTCGGCGATCAATGACTTCAACGTCTCGTCCAATTGTGCCGCCGCCGCCTCATGCTTCGCGTCTTGATTGGAGGACTTGTGTCCTCTCGGCCGCACAGCCCGGCCCCCGGAGCTTTGGCCAGGATCCACATCATCATCATCGTCTTCACCGTTGGCTCTTTTCTTTGATCCATCGCCGCCCCCTTTCTTCATAGAGCTGTAGAGCTCCACCCATTTTGGGCAACCCTTGATCATGTCCCAACAATGGGCCAATGTGAACTTGCACTTGAAGAACTTCTTGTGATATGCCATTGCTTGAAGGATCTTGTCCTCAACTACAAAGCCGCTCACCGGCCGGTTCTTCACATGTTCGTAGGCCGCTTGGAACTTGCTACACTCGGCCGAAATGTGTTGCCACCTCTTGGTGAGAGAGCCCTCATTGCGATCACTCTCGATCTTGTATGGGGCAACTTCCTTTGCTCATGGAAATGCTTGTGCACCCTAAACCAAAAGGCGGTGCCTCTTTGTTGAGCACCCCATGTTGCATTTTGCCCACAAGTCATCTAAGATTCGCAAAGAACTTGGTCCTCCTTGTCCATGTACGACGCCGTTCGAACATTCTTCCTTCATAGGCTCGCCGTGATTCGAGTGTGCTCCTCGTCGACATCGAGTGGCTAATCTTCAATGTCGACCACATCGGCCTCCGTCTCGGGCATGGTCGCGTTGGGGTCTTGCGTCTCGGCGTCGGCAGGGTGGAAGAAGGCCGCCGTCGGGGCTTGTGTCTCGGCGTCGGCAGGGTCGAAGTAGGTGCCCCCGCGGATCATGTCCTGCATGACATCGTCCGCGAAGTAGGCCGGGTTGGTCGGTGTCGTGGGCGGCACCTCGTCGAACAGGAGTGCCCGGGGATCGGGCATGGCCACCTTGCCCGACACTGACGTCGCCTTGCCCCGCACCCGCCCGTCGCCAACAGTCGGCGTCAAGTTGAGGTCGATGGGCCTCACCGCCAAAGGTACCGAAGTTATCTCCGGCGAGGCCTCACGTGACCCCAGCCGTGATGCTGTGGGATGGACGGCGGCCGGCGAGGGCGTGGAGAGGCCAGGCGACGAGGACCTTGGCGGCTTCCCTTTGGCGGAGGAGACCGAGCTTCCCACCGAGGCGACCACAGTGGGGGAGAGGCCGGTGGCGGCGCCAAAAACACCTTCAAAAACTTCCCCCTTGAGGAGAAGCACAGCTCGGGCGGCGGCCTGGGTGGCGATGAGGTCCGTGTTGGCTTGGGCCTGGATGGCGGCGAGCCTCTCCTTCTCCTCGGCCGCTAGCTTGGTGGCCTTCGCCTCGGCCACCAGCGCCCGATTCCTCTCCCTCCGGCCTTGTCTCTTGCCGGACTCCGGCTTCCGCTCCTTCTTGGCTTCAAAAGGGCGGTGGCGGATTTGCGTTGGTCCTCCATCTGGTTCGGCGGCGCGGGCGGCGGCGGCCGTGGGAAGCTTTGGGGAAGGCAAGGGTTTGGGTGGGAGGGGGAGAACGAGGTTGTGTGGCTGGACACTAGGCCAGACGTGGACAAGGGAGGACAAAGGGCGGACCGAGAGGCTGTTCGTCCGGCGCCCAAAGTTGGACCAAAGTTGGGCCGTGTTTGGGGCGAAATCAAGTGTCCGCGCAGACACATGTCCCTTTGCGCCAGCCCGTTGGAGCGCCTCCCGTGTCCGTTCGGACAAAAACGGACTGGGCTGGTCCGTTTGCACCAGCCCATTGGAGGTGCCCTAATCAAGTTTGATTGTGGGGCACAGGTTATATCGAGGGAGCAGTTGGAGTAGCACAGTAGCTCTTTTTACCTTCATGGAGGTGCGGCTTGTTCAGAGCTGCATCGGCCAAGTCGCAGTTCATCGGACGGACGGAGCTTTGGGGTCGGTTCGGCGGCAGCAGATGGATTGAGGGCAGAGAGCAGGTTCTCGGGACTGCGTTGTCTCGGCCGTCGGAGATCAGGTCAGGGCGGGCAGGTGTGTGGCAGGAGGGGATCAAGGGTGGAGCTGCTGGCGGCATCGACGAACGGAGCTCGGAGGTTGGTGGAGGCAAATCGGGAGATGTCGGGGACGGTGGGGGTCAGCAGCGGCGAGTGGTTCTATTCCTCCCACCGGAAGAGGGAGGTGGCGCCGGTCGCCGGAGATAACGCCAGCGCCGGAGGTCGACGGCCATGACGCTGGATGTAGCAGGGCGGGCGTCCGCGTCCCACGAAGAACCGTGCGCTGCTTCGCTTAGAGACGTCCGGAGGGGCCAGGGGCACCAATCCCTAGCGCCGCCGCTCGCCTCACTTCGTCTCCTCTCTCTGCGTGAACCCTCACTTGTCTCCTCTCTCTGCGTGAACCAAAAAATGCGAACCGGTATGAAAACAAAAGGACTGTGGGTGGATTTCGAAGTTGTGAGGGGCTCAAATGCAAAACAACCACAGCGTACCATCATCACCACCTTTAGCCATATTATATTGTAGAGAAGAGATATTTATATTACGAAACAAATTATGCCCAAGTTATTCTTACAGAAAATATATTTGTGATTATAATGTCGAAGCATTATATTTGAACCTTTGGTAATAGCACTTTCAACTGGTATTGGATAAACACATACTTTCGTACACGTATTTATTCGAGTAAAAGAGCAGAAAACCTATTCGGTTCTCAAAACCCATATAGGGTTACTGTTGGAGATATGCCCTAGAGGCAATTAATAAAGTGATTTTATTTGTCATATCTCAATTGTTCATAATATGTTTTGTATCATGCTATAACTGTATTACGCGGAAACATTAATACATGTGTGGTATAAAAGCAACCAGGTCCCTAGTAACCTCTATTTGACTAGTTCGTTGGGCAACAGATGATCAAGGTTTCCTGATCATTGATAATTACGTCGCTTGACAACAGGGTCATTTCATTAGGTGAATGATTTGATGGACATTCCCAGAATATAGAAACATAGTGTTCATACCTTCGACCGTGAGATCATATCAAATCTCTGCTTCTGGAAGGTGCGGCTGATCGCATCAAACGGCATGTCTTATATAGCGTGACAATAAAGGTGACACTTTCGGGTATCGGAAGGAAGCAGTCAAAGCGAGTGATCAAGAGCAGGAATTGCCAATCCATATAGCGGGATAGATACTCTAGGCCCACTCGGTGAGATTACATCAATGAGCTTACAGGCATGTGACTAGGTCACGGGGATGTAATATCACGGACGAGTAAAGATGGATTTGTCAATAACGAGGTCATGCTCGGTAAATGTGATACCGGAGAACGATACTCGGACAATCTAAGTATCGCTAGGCAAGAGGATGGAGCTGGACGTCTAAAGGTTAAAATGATAGAAAGTCATTCGTGGAATATCATGGGTATCCAGATCCCTCTGTTAGTCATTGATCAGAGAATATATCTTGATCATGTCTGGCGTGATCCCGAACCATGGGGTAACACACTTAAGGGTGGGTGACGGTTAGATTGGATTTAAGAGAGAAAAGAAACCGGAGACTCCGGAAGTGTTCCGAACATGTCCGATAGAGATCGGAGGGCAACGAAAGATGTTTCGGAGTCCGAATGAATTAAATAATATGTATTTAATATTAATAAGTGTTATTAGTGATTAATTATATTTTTATTTAATTTAATTCGAATTTTAAAGGCATTAAATCATAAATAGGCCTTAGAGGCCCATTTGGGGAAAACCCCCATTTGGAAAATGGGGGGGAGGGCCTAGCCGACCTAGGGTGGGCCGAATGGGGCCCACCTAGGTGGCTGGCTGCGTCCCTTGGCCGGCGCACCCCATGTGGGGTTTAGTCCCACATGGGGGAGCCAAGGAGGTTGTCCTCCCTCCTCCTCCTTTATATAGGATGCCCCCTATGCCTTTGAAATTGCACCTTTCCCTCTAATCTCTCATCCGTTTAAGTTGTAGCTCCGCAATTGGGGTTGCGCACGACTTGAGAGAAGTTTCTCCACCATACGCACACCGCCGTGCTGCTGGAAACGGCAGGCGTTAGGCGACGGAGAATCGCGCTTTCCGCGTTGGCCGGTGCGTACAAACCTTACCTGGGCCACGGCTGGCCCGTCAACATAGGTAACGGAGAAAGTATTATCTCCGTTACCCATATTATTGGCAATGGTTCCCAATGTGCCTCCGTTTCCGATATGTGGTTCTATGGCAACGGTCATTCGATGTGTCCGTTTCCAATGTGGTCGCGTTCAAGCTTCTTCGAATTCGAAGCGAGGCGAGTAAATGCCACGGCGTAGTGGCACCGCCCACTACTCCTTAAAAACCCCAATCCTTGCTAGCTCTAGACGCCACAGAATCTGCTCTCTCTCTCTCTCTCTCGCTCGCTCGCTCCCTCCTACTGATTAGCGAAGATGCCTCGCAGCAACGACACACAAGAGCACACTGAGTCGCCGCGGGACAGTCCCCCCGTCAGCGGCGAGTCCGTTGAAGGACGGACGCCGGAGACGAGCGACGACGAATACGCCAACTTCCATGATCCCACCTTGATGCTGGGGCCGCCAAAGGTTGATTTTGATGAGGAGTCAACCGAAGAGGAGAAGGAGGAGCGAGGAGGACGAGGCGGAGGCGCCGGTCCCGAAGAAGGGAGCCCCGGCGACGGAGAAGAAAGCCGCCGCCACCGCCTCCGATATGCTGCCGCCGCCGCCACCACCTCCAATGGCCCCCAACAAGCGAGGCCGTGAGAAGTACGAGGATTGCGCGGAAGCAGGGCGCAAGAAAAACAAGAAGTAGCTAGTAGTAGTTCTATAAGTTCTCCATCTGTAATTTACTTTATTACTAGTAATCGAGCACGTGCACATGCACGTTTAATAAAGTTCCCAAATTAGATGAAAATATAACAAATTCTGTTGCGGATAATATGAGCTGGCCCCCAAGTTTAGGGCAACCTTCACAAAGCTACAAATAGATTGTTTTTAGATTAACAGCGAAACCTCCCTTGCTCCACTATTTTCATAAAATGCAAGAGAATTGTTCTATTTTTACATATAATGCAAAATATTAGTAGTCATGAGAGATACAAGTCATGCACCAATACATTTAGTAATTATGTAGTTGTAGTCTTTACAACGTCTCCAGAAGTAAGGTCATCTGCCTATCACCGTGATCTGCTACTCCGTCGGGGGCCATCGATCCAATAGTTGAAGATACGACATGCCTAAACATCAAAACCCAAATTTATAATGAGTTCATGTGCGGTTACAAAATAAATAATACTTGGATATCAGTGAACAGATGCATTTCATGAAAGATATCATGCATAACAACTACTACAAAGAAATTTCAAAGGCCGACGTTCACAAACAGCCTACAGATTCACGGTGCACATCTAACAAAATAAAAGGAATTATACCCGTTCCTTTCCTACCTGAAAATTGAAATAAAGCAAAGTAAATGAAGAAGAAAAATAAAGGTAATGTTGGAAGTCTATGCACTGCAAATTGTATACATGAGATTAGAAACTTAGTAATGGTTCAGGTATTTACAAATCTTCATGGACTAAAAATATGTTGTTCAGGTATTAACACAGGTTAACTTCTATTCAATAAAATCAACTTAACACATTCAGCAGAAAAAACTGGTCAACACAAATGGTCATCAAGGTGTACAAGTATTCTACAGTAGTATTGATGCATATATTATTATAATTACTAACAAACCAAATTTAACACGTTCTTGCTTATCTATAAGAACAACATAACAAGACTCCAAATAGAGGATATTAAGAAAATCATATGAACGATAAAAAATCTCTGAACTTTAAACATAAAGATTATTAGAATGAATTGAGTCGGCTAAGATATAAAAAAAAATCAGCACTATCTCAGTCCATGTGTAACGGAGAAATTCACAGAATTTGTAAATGTGTATTTGCAGTATGAATATAAAACTAATAGGAGACAGTCAGCAGTAGGATTTAATTGATCCCAGTCAAAATAGGTAGCTAACTTTTTTTTACCAATTGATGAGAGCTAGCTTGCTTACATAGGTATGCAGGAAGATCGTTTTCTGATATAGATTGATCTGAAACCAACGCTCCGAGGTTATTTTGCAGTTAGGAGACAGAAGCCAAAATTAAGATCTCCATTTTCCGTCTCAATATACAAAAGCCTCTATAAAATTGGATAATCAAACTGACACAGTAAAAATATTAAAATTGGATAATCATACATTCGTAATTAAAAATGAAGTGACCAAAGGCTGGCGAAGTTGGATCAATCCCAATAACTTTTAAAACAGTGAAGGTATGACAATTTAGAGTGCATTCCCCATAAAGTACATATTTCTCATGTTCAAAGGGGTGCATCATACTTTCTAGAACACATCTAGACAAATTTGAATCGTTTCAAGTAAGACCAATAAATGCATCTTTCGCATTTGATACAGAAAACATGAGAACTCGTTTGTATGCAGCAGCCAAAATAGATCATCATCCTATATAAGAAATACTTAGGGGTACTCGTATGCACTCACTACTGAGCTTCCCATATTCAGACAAGCATGCAAGAACACATTCATATTCAGAGTGATGAAGTGCGAAACTGAGCCTTAGGAGTTGCTCGCAGCTTCTTAGCAACAGGACCTACAAATAATGCTAGGATTCCCCTAAGAGCTCAAGTATTATTATTATCTAAAACTGATTGATTGGATCCTATCTTGTTTTCAGAACAAAAATGTATGAGCAGTAGCAGATTATCTATAGAAGAATTTTAAACAAAAGTAAACAACAGAATATGTTGTTTCCAATGCATCAATCAAAACCATTGTAAAATCGTTGCAGATTTTCAGATCGATTAGAACAAAGAAATAAGACGCATTGTCAAGTACATGTTTATTGCCCAACTAACAGGGGGGCCGGATCAGAGTTATGGAAGTATTAGCAACATTAACATTCAACAGAAAGATTTAACCTGGAAATCTATGGAACGGGGCTATGACTGTCAACTTGTAGAACACGGACAAATTATCGATGGTCCCAGGAGTGAATTAGGCAACCGAAGACACAGCTTCAAGAAGACAACTACACCTGAGTTAACAAACATCGTGCGTTGAACTCATTTGCGTTGAGGTAAACCGTGAGCCACATTCCCGATGGATAAACTCACCTTGCTAGAGCTGGAACTCAGCGCTCGACGCCGTCGGCTGACAGAGTACCTTCGTGTGCCTCTCAGAGAGGCATGGGCGTGGCGAGACGCTCAGGGGTGGGCACGGTGTTCTAGAGCGGTCGATCCCGGTGGCGGCGGCGGCGACCTCAGAGGCGAGGGGTGTGGGAGCAGGAGACGCGCGGCGCTCCGTGGCGTCGGCAACCTCGGAGGCGGCGGGCAACGGTTTGGAGAGATGTAGAGGTGTGGGCGTGGCGAGACGCTCAGGGGCGTGGGCACGGCGCTCCGGAGCGATCGATCCCGGTGGAGGCGGCGGCGACCTCGGATGCGAGGGCGCCTCACCAAGGGGTGTGGGAGGAGGAGACGCGTGGCGCTCCGGGGGCAGCGACCTCGGAGGCGGCGGGTCGGAGAGATGCAGAGGCGTGCGACACTCAGATACGTGGGCGTGGCGAGACGGTTAGGGACGTGGGCATGGCGAGACGCTCAGGGACGTGGGCGCTCCGGAGCGATCGATCCCGGTGGCGGCGGCGGCGACCTCGGAGGCGAGGGCGTGTCGCCAAGGGGTGTGGGAGCAGGAGACGCGTGGCGCTCCGGGGCGGCGGCGACCTTGGAGGCGAGGGCGCGTCGCCCAGGGGTCAGGGATGTGGGAGCAGGAGACAGGCATCGCTCTGGGGCGGGGCAACCTCGAAGGCGAGGGTGCGTCGCCGAGGGGTGTGGGAGCAGGAGACACGCGGCGCTCCGAGGCAGCGGCGACCTCGTAGGCGGCAGGCGACGGCACGTTGGAGAGACACAAAGGGTGCATTCCGGTGATTCGGCAGAGAGGTCGTGGAGCTCGCCGGTTGGAGAAGATCGAGGAGGGCGTTCGTGCGTGCAGACTGTACTGATTTGGGCGGAGCGTGCGGTTATTTTCTACTGTTGATTTGCCGGTAGCGCTAAATATGTTTGGCGTTAAACATCAGAGCAGTGTAGACCGTAGGATGGGCTGATTGGATGGATGTGATTCTCTGAATCTCCGCCCTCTGGGTCTTTTATATTAGTCTAGATTATTAATATGTACTGCGTATGTAATGTAGTAATCACTAATATTAATATAAGTATCCTATAAGTGGTTTTCTCCAAATAGGAAAATATTATTCCAGAGAGTAGAAGAAATTCCACAGAGTGCGCGCGTAGGTCACACACCTCAGTGGAAGAAACACAAAGGAAACGGTCCTTCTAAAGAACCGTTTCCTATGTTTTACCTATATATATGGGCGTACAGAGCAAAACCTAACACTCACTCGTTTCCTTACTCTGTCCCAGTATGCTAGATCTGTTCGTGGCGGCGGCTCCTGGCGTTGCGGCTATCGCCGGCGCCGTCTCCGCCCAGACGACGGCTATCACGGCGAGGTATTCGCCATCTCCCCCGACACGGCGAGGTCTTCGCCATCTCCACCGACACGGCAAGGTCTTCTCCATGTCCCGCGACACGGTGAGGTCTTCGCCATCTCACCCGACACGGTGAGGTCGTCGCTCTGTCTGCTTCCTCTACCTCCACCACTTCCAGATCTGCTAGATCGATCCAACGGAGACGTGCCGAAGGTATCAGATCCACTCTTTGTTATAGATAACTTGCCTATTGTGCACATGATCTAGAGCAACTAGTTGTAGTTTAGCTAACTTGTTGATAGTAGTTCAGTTCACATCCGGTAGTTCTATCTAGATAATATCTTGATGTACTTAACTTGCCTATTGTGCACTTGCAACTAGTTGTAGTTTAGCTAACTTGTTGATATAGTAGTTCAGTTCACATCTAGTTCTATCTAGATCATTTCTTGATGTAGTTAACTTGCCTATTGTGCACTTACAACTAGTTGTAGTTTATCTAACTTGTTGATAGTAGTTCAGTTCACATCCGGTAGTTCTATCTCGATCATTTCTTGATGTAGTTAACTTGCCTATTGTGCACTTGCAACTAGTTGTAGTTTAGCTAACTTGCTGATAGTAGTTCAGTTTATATCCGGTAGTTCTATCTAGATCATTTCTTGATGTAGTTAACTTGCCTATTGTGCACTTGCAACTAGTTGTAGTTTAGCTAACTTGTTGATAGTAGTTCAGTTCACATCCGGTAGTTCTATCTAGATCATTTCTTGATGTAGTTAACTTGCCTATTGTGCACTTGCAACCGGTTGTAGTTTAGCTAACTAGTCCATATGAAAACAGGAGTCTATTTCGGTGACACTGCATAAAAAAGTCGGAGACACAGAACAAACAACGAACACTACTCAAGACAGTAGTGTTTGTTAACTTTCCCATAATGTGCTCCAATTATATACATAGGTCAGTATACACTAAATGCTACTATATACTTCATATTATTGTGTTAAATTGTGCGTTCTATCTAGTAGTGTCAGAACTAACATAAATCCTTATTTACATTTAGGGATATCAAGCTGTTCCATTTCAAACTCCACCATACATATCCACCGTCGCTATTGTGATGTTTTTGTACACTGCATAAAATATTTTTTTAAGTAAGAGTGTTTTATACAGTGTCGCCGAAATGTCACATCGGTGACGTATTAGATTAGATTTCGATGACACTGCATAAAAAATCCAGAGCCGATGGTGGCCTCCATGGAAAGGATGATCGTTGTCAGGCATCCTATGAAGCTACTGACATCGCAATATCTTATTGACAAGCCGTGTGTTGGCTGCTCCGGTTCATCAATAAGAGCCACCTCAAGACGTAGGTAAGATATCGTTTCAGTTTGCTTAAATTCATAGTGTATTTGTTTTAGCATATGTATTTAACAATTGTAACTCTATTTAACATACTTCTCTCAAGAAGTTGAGATAAGAAGAGATTGCTAAAGTGACACTGATACGTCCCAAACGTATCTATAATTTTTGATATTCCATGCATGTTTTATGTCAATTGGCACATGTTTTATATACACTTTATATCATATTATGACATTTATTAGAATAACCTACTAATAGTTGCCAAAGTGCAAAATCTTCTTGTTTTCCTATTTGTTGTGTAGGAATTATCAAAAATACAAAAGGAAACCTTGTTGGAGTCAAATTGGGACTTTCCTGAAATCTGTCTGAGAACTTTTTACGGAGATTGTCAGTTTGACCCTCGAAGATGGCGTCCAATGGAAATCAAATTAAATAGAAAGTTGTCACAATTTTCCATACGAAGATTTTAAGCCCGAGATCAGCCAAATCGGAGTTCGGACGCGGCCTGTAGGCCCGTTTTGGTGGAACCCTAAAATGGGGTGTCGGAAATCTGAGAGTCCATATAAAGAAGGAAACCCTAAGTCGTGAGAGGCACCCAAGACCACGAATTTTCCTCCTCCCAGGCAGCCGCCTGGGGAGGAGAACCTCCTCCACACCATCCTCATCACCAAGGGCAGCCGCCGCCGCCACCAAGGGCCGCCGCCGCCGCCGTGGGCTGCTGCGGGTCGCCGCCTCCACTCCGGGCTGCACCTCTTCATCAACCTCTCCATCTTCTCCAACGACTTTTCCACCGTCTCCATGATGAAGGGGGAGTAGTCCACCCTCTGGAGTATGGACTATGGGTTTGTGGAAGTAACTTATGTATCTCTCTCTCTTGAGCTTCACTAATTAGTACCGTATGAGCTGCTGAACATGATTACGGTCATCTATGTAATACCTTTGTGGTGGATATTGTGGTATGAGATGATTTGTTATGCATTTACCGTTGTGTTGGAGCTTTTATGATTTGTCATACTTTGGAGATATTCTATGATGCATGTGATGGTTTGATTTATGCATAATGCCTTGTTTATCCTTGTCATGAGGTGATTGACACCACCAAGTATGGATAGATGAGAGAGATGTGGTCACACACACAAAATATGAATCATTGCACTAGTGTTTAGAATATTTTCCATTAAGAAGTATGATGTATGTAGGTACGGGATGGCAACATCCTTTATCTGGGGGTGAAAAGGGAGAAGTATGATGTTGTGGCGCCCCGACCCGACTGCTATACAGTGATGCTGAGTGTCACCGGTTAAGCGATACAACCGGAGGTTACGGGTTTACCAATCCCCGGCCAAAACCTTTGGCAGGCGTTGCTCGGAATTGATCACCGGCAACGCAACACCCCGATTGATGCTTTAACACAGGCTCAACTATCAATGCATAGTAGAGAGATCAAGACTTGTGGAACAACTGGCACATCACAGACTCTACGACACAAAGCAGTATAGTTCAACTCTTATAATAGAGAAAGATAACAAATTCCAACCAGAGGTCACAGACCCAACATTACAACAAGCGGAAGCAAATTAGGTTGTTCTAAACAATAAGAACCAAATTATGGCCTAAGAGGCCTGCAGATAAACATCCAGCGCCAGCTGTTCCGGGATGTCCCAAGCTGCCACCTGGGAACCCCAGACTACTCGTCGACGTCCACAAAGAACCCACCTTCGAGGTCGGTGAAGTCCTCCTCTGAAACAAAACAAACAACGTTGAGTTCGACGAACTCGCAAGATTATATATAGAGCTTTAGCTCGATGAGGCTTTCAAGGTTTTATGGCTGTTTTGCATAAAGCTGATTTTATTTATGAAAAACATAACTCATGGCATCGACTAATCAGAATAGTTTTCAAAAGGGGTAAGAAGTAACTCTTTTCTTTGATCACCTTTCTCAACATCAACCACCATCAACCACTGTACCTGTTCATCAAAGGCACCTCCCCGAATCACCCTCGCGGAAGTCAACCTTGCATTCTTGAGTGGTACCTTTAGTACCCAGTTTTTAATCATTCCGTTCAAGTTATTCTATGATCTTATCGTCCTTTCCCAAGTCGTCCATAACCGCGGACACGGCTTTTCGAAAAGATTTACCCTGCAGGGGTGTACAATGTTTGCCACGCGTACCGTCCGGCCCATTACCTGTATAATTAGCTCTCTTCCTTGGAAAGCCGGCTGGGTGGGAGCGGTGTCGACTTCTCCCTCATTAAGGACTAACCCAGGATCATCAGTGAGGACGGAGCAGCGGATCCAACACCCTGCCCCGTGGCCACTCATTTTCCTAACACCACAATCCTCATCTCAGTCTTGGCCACCATCCCAACGCACGCGCAAATGGAAGCCCGAACTAGAGGACCCTGGCTAGTCCCGCCCGAGTTATTTAGTCTATGAGGGTTTCTGCAATTGCATAGGCCTCACGCATGGTTGCATGCTCAGTCTTGGTTCAAGAGGTAAAGAACTCGCACCTAGGCGGCGAGAACGAGACAAAGAACCACAACCACAGTGGCCTCTCATCCCCACCTTTAATCATTTTATTATCCGTCACCACAATTTTCCACCAACATCACAACATCTCTTCACCTGTTTCCAACATGAACCATCCATCGAACGAGTAACAATTAACTAAGCATGGCTAAGCATCAACATAGCATAGTAGATAACTCAGGCCAACAATACAAACCTATGGATAATAGGAGGGAAACAGGTAAAGGCATCGGAAACTTAATGCAACTATAGGATACTCTAATCCAATAAAATTGACATTTGGAACCGCATGCAATATTATAGTGGAGAAAATATTTGCGGAAACATAGGATAAGATATGCTCAGAGGGGGGATTACGCTTGCCTTGCTCAGCGGAGTAGTCAAACTGCTCGTCGGAGTAATGATGCTCAACTCCGAACTCGTGATCTACCGGAGAGCAAACAACACCGGAAAGCAAAGACAACAATCAACACATGGCAATTGTGCAATGCATACAAAAATGATGATATGTCATATTAATGCATTTAGGTTACCCTTAGGGTCCACTTAACAATTTAAAAGGGGTACCATATTTGTTTTTAGCAAATTTGGGATCGAACCTTCACAATTTAAACAAGGAGGCATTTTTAACCCTCCATCTACAGTACCAAACTAAGCTTCAAGAAGCATGGCACTGGTACCATTGGATAGGCCTTAATTTTCTAAGAATTTTGGTACCTAGTTTGCATTTTTCCGATAAAAATTGAATTTGATATGAATTTTCAAAGTTGCTATAGCTTTAGCAAGTTTTCAAAATTGTTCAAAAATTATTTAGTTCCAACATGCATGAATATGATGGTGATGAGTAGTTCACATTTTTCTGGACATTTTGGTATATCGAACACAATTTTCTGATGTCCCGATAAAACGTTATTATATTTTTAATTCCCTCTTTTAAATATGTGCTTTTAATAAGTTAATTTAAACAACAATAGACTTATTTATTCGGATTAGAAAGAGGTGCAATATGAATTAACTTCAGTACTAAACCAGTCGGAATATCCGGAGTCAGGTCCGGAAATTTCCGGTTCTGGCACCGGAGAATTAAATCCGGAATTGTTTCCGGATCAATTCCGGGTGACAACCGGGCTGAAACGTGGCGAGTCCAGTAGCATTTTCTCAGTCCGGAATAGAATCCGGAATAATCCGGGATTGTCACCGGGTTCGTCAACACGATGGAGAGGAGCTACTGCTACGGTGGCTATGGCGGCTGCGGTTCTCCACGGCGACGGGGCACGGCAGAGCAAGGGGAGGGAACGGGAGATGGGCTAGCTCACCCTGAGGCGTATGCGTGCTCGGGGAGACCTGAGTTGCCACGGCAGCGTCGAATTCCGGCGACGGCGAGCTCGGCCAACGGAAGAAGAACTCGGTCTGTACGATTCCGGGATGGCTTCAGCTCCGGGCTCCAGCGTGTACGACAAGGGCGTGGTTGCGGCTGCGGCTGGTGCGGAAGGGAGCGACGGGAGACACCGGCGGCGGACACGACCGGAGCTCGCCAGAGGAGCTCGGCGATGGGACCAAGGCGCCCGCGGTAGAGGAAGAGAGAGCAGGGAGGAGAAGGAAGGCGGCGCAAGCGGCTGTGGGCCGGAGCAGCGGCGCGGTGGCCGACGGCCAGAGGCGGCGCGGGGGCGGGTGCGGGGATGGCGCGGCGTGAGGTTGCGGGAATGGTGAGAACGAGGGGGTGAGGAAGAGGATAAGGGCTGAGTTTCTTTTCTTTTTCTTTTATTTTCTTAACTTCCTTTTTCTCCTCTCCTTTTCTTTTCTGTTCTAAAATTCTTTGTCGTTGTTTTTAATTTATTCGAAGCACCAAAACTTGTCCAAAATTCCTGGAAATACTCAGGGGGCTTCCTCAACTCATGGAGAAGGTCACCCTATTTTTGTTTTGAATTCTTGAACTAGTTTTCATAGAAAATAAAATAGGGATAGAAAATGGTCCTTTTATTCATTTTCTCTTTATTACCAGTTTTGTTGCTATTGTAGTTTGCAACTACAATTTATAGGATTAGTATTTTGAACTCTTGGAACTTACTTGACAAATATAAGAGCTCCAAATAATTTTTGTTTTGCAAGTTTGAAAACTCTCATTGATTTGAATTTGTAAAAGAAGCAATTCATAATTGAGGTTCTCAATGTTAGCTTTTCTTGGGCATTTTTATTAAGGATGCCATGATGCACAAGAAATGAAAAGCGAAAATTTTAATCACACTTTTAGGTTCACAAAAATTTCGGGCTGTTACAGATGTAGGAGTGACAGCAACCATGCTAGCCTTACGAGGGTGACATAGCACACAAATGAGTATTTCTTTCAACTATGTGTTTTAGGACATATAGCCGTCATAAAAACTACCATTAAAACATGACAATTGTGTGTATTTTATCTATAACATGATAATCACCATAGATGAGAGAGAGAGGATTAAGTGAACCCATGAACCCACGTCCATTGTTCCTATAAGAGAAAACCGTTGTCTTGTCCTCTTGCATTGAAGAGGATTGGGACACTTTTACATTCTTGTTTTGTTACATTAAACTCCCATCCATTAAATCAACCATCTTGTTCCTTAAACTTGTTTAGTGCATAATCAACTAAAACTCGTGACACTTTAGTTGTAGGGAATAGATAACTTTTCCTTCTTGCTCCTGCGGATCGATACCTTACTTCCACATTGAGAGGTGCTACAGTGAGCCCCTGCTCTTGGTGGTTATCAAGTACTTTTCTGGCGCCGTTGCCGAAGAGCGTAGCGCTTAAGTTTCTATTCTTGTGTGCACTAGACTTAGATTTATTTTATCTTGTTTTATATCTTGCAATCATCTAAGCTTGGGGAGGTTCCTTTAAACTTGTTTGGTTGTGAGTTTCTCATTAGTTTTATATATATCAAAAACCCATAAAAATTAGAAAATGGAAAACAACAAAAAAAAATAGAGAGCTTTATGAAATTTATCTTGAGTTAGGACATGATGAGTTTGAGCAGAAAATTAAAAATCTATGGAAAATCATTTGCATGATGGTAGCAATGTTATTACTATAAAATCTTTGCACACTATTGCTAATGCTATGGAAAAGTCTAAGCTTGGGGAAGCTAGTTTTTATAAAAATGATCCTTGTAGTTCCCCAGTTTTGGAGGAGAAAATTTGCTTAGATAATACTTTGTCTCCTATATGTGATAACTAGCTGGGTGACCCGCGCATTTGCGCGGCTAGATTCATTAAGTACATTTATATTATTCATTATATGGTTTTTGTCCTTATTCTAATTCTTAATTAATTTACTTTGACACTATAATACAATGCACGGCCACAATCTCCATTGGCCTATAATTTTTTTTATTCGTTTGTATAATAAAACTAATATGCAATTAAGTTATAAAAATGTTGATTGTAGCAAAACTGTGTGTCCTTCATCAACTAAAACTTATCTTGGTATTTACTTGTTTGTAATATATTATTAGATTGTTGGTTGGCCTAACATTTGAGATATTAGCTCGTCATGCAGAGCCAACGGCTTGAATGTCAGTTTTTTTTAATCTTCTGCTACTTATCCGTATTGTCCATCTCACACAAAACACTTATTGTTCACAAATGTTGTATCAATAATATAGTGTAATTGTTGTTCTCGTCAGTGTATGTCACACATTATAATGTTACTTTTTTTGTATGATGGATAATTCTTATATGAGCTAACTTCTAATTCGGAGTATCATGCATTGATTGCTTTCTATGCCTTCGTTAAATCATCTATAAGCATAGCCCATGCACTATTGCACTGCATGTTATCTCCAGGAGAGGACACGACCTTAGGAATGGTTTGATGAGTCAGCTTGAACGTTATTTCATATGGAAAATTGGACCCCAAGCACGATTGGAGGCATCTGCTAAAAAAATAAGGAATCCTAGCCTGACAACCTCTTATCTGGAATCACCATCAAAACGGAATCTTGAATGGCCTTTGAGCGTCTTCGCTTATCGCCAAAACGATACCATCAGGTCCCACTCGTCGTAGACTTTGACATAGACCGAGGGGCTTGATGTTTTTGCCACTTCCTCAACGTGAGATCGTCAAAGGCCTTTCTGTTGTCGCTTGAACTCACCAGAGATTGTATGGGTAACCGCAACATCGGTCTTTGAGCGCCGTCGCCTATCATATATGGCACTATGTCACTGAAACTGGCTATAAACATGAATAACCTATGCTTATTGATTGACCTATGAAATAAAAAATATATAGTAGTATTTATTAATTTTGTTGTATAAAGTAGTTGTAGGATAGAATAAATAAATAAAGCTTAAAGCTTCATACACTTAATAATGTTCCTCAATATATAGAAGGTATAAACAACATCATAAATACATTTTCACTCAATCTTAAAATGACATTCGTGTCAAACCTTAGTGTCTACTTAATAGCTTGTACAATTACAGGATAAAGCACCGCTGCTCCAGATTCATTAACAACGGTGGACTGGGAATGACTGATCAGTTCTCATCAGATGAATGCCAAATATCTGAATTTGCTTCATTGCTGTGGAGATCATGGTCCTTCTTTTTCCCGGTTATGAACTAATTATAGTGATCACTTATCTGAAACAAAAGGAACATACTTGTATTAGCTTATCTAATAACAACATCAACTGCGAGATGCCCAGAACAGCGACCAAAAAATTATAAGCACAAACTGTCTGAACTCCAACGAATATCAATCTAGGTTCGTGCAAATCTTTGGTAGTCACAACTTCACAAACCCGCCAGCTTTCAGATCCATCTAACACAGGGTAAAAATAGACAGCATAACTGGCTATTCAAGATTCCGTTGATTTGCCGGTGCTGATTTATCCATATGCTCTACCTCACACTGATTTGCCGGTGCTGATTAACTCAAACTGGAAGTAGGAGCTGGAGCTGAAAATATAGTGAATTGCAGCAAGTATATTTAGATGATCTTCAACGTCTTCTAGCACATCAATTTCTAGATCCCCATGTGACCTATCCTGCTCTCGCTGCTGCCTGTAATGCTAGGAGTTGAATTGTTATGCAGAATAGCTACGAATTAGGTAAAACAGTTGAGGCAGAGCGACACGAACATCCTACGGCGCTGGACATGAACGTCCTTACACGGCCTGGCTAAGTATATTACATGAAGAACCGGCTCGGAGGAGTGAATGTACCTTGCTGTTGGCGGCTTGTCGACGACTGAGTTTCACGGGCCAGTGGACCAGCGACGACTTCGCTAAGCGCGGCGTCTAAGCCGGCCGGCCACAATCAACTTTCGCGACCTGAACATGTGCGTCGATTGCTCACCTGAAAAGTTGGCCTTGCTACATCGATCTCCAAGGTGTTCCTATGTTTTTTTGCGCATGATTCTCATGCAGAAGGCCGGGGATGAAAATCGAGATGCGAGAATATTGTGACCGTGCGTTAGAGGAGTAGATTGAACTGGAGAAGGATGAACACATACCAAGGGCACCCGTGGATGGAAACAACTCGGCTCATTATATGTTTGTCAAGATTTCTGAGATCAACATTGTCGAAATTGTGATTCAGTCGGGCACTCGGGATTCTTGAAGGGTGGGTGCGTGCTGTAACCGCTGTCGTGCCCTCGATCCGCCGGCTCGTACTTGATCGGGAGTGTTGCATATGTGCTTCCGATTAGCTGTGATTCGTTGCGGCCTCGATCTGCCGGCTCGTAATTGATCGGATGTGTTGCTTGCTTGCTTCTGATTAGATGAGATTCATGTAGTCGTCGCGTGTGTTTGATCTCTCGATCTATTGTTGGACGTGCGTGTCTTGCTTAGCCTTTATGGATGGCTCTACCATGGAAATCGATCGGGCAATGGTTTCCTACTTGGCCGTAATCAATTAAACTCCAGCTTGTATACGTCTCCTTTCAAGATTGGAAAACTGTCAATCATGCCATCAAGTGACGTGCGTGGGTTACGGCGAATCTAATCCGTTGAGATGCATCTTAAGTCAAAGCAAACAATCTGCGCCGTTAATTGTTTGTTGTTTTAATAATATAATAGATTCTAATGGTACTTGTGATATTCTAAATCCATCTACTGAAAGTATTCCTTTTGAAATACCTATGGAAATTGTTGAAATGGTTATGAATGAACGTTATGCAGGGGATGGAACAGTCCGTCCACATGATCACTTGTTGAAACTTACAGAACTTTGTGAGTTGTTTGAGGTTGCAGGTTTATCAAGAGAAGATGTCATGAGGAAATTATTTCCATTTTCACTTAAGGACAAAGCAAAGAAGTGGTATAGGATGCTGGATGATCGTCCTTCGAATTGGAAACAGCTTGAATCTCTCTTTTACTCTAAATTTTATCCTCTTCATGAAGTGCATCTAGCTAGGAGTTACATTTTCAATTTTTATCCTCATGATAGAGAAAGCATTGCTCAAGCTTGGGGAAGACTGAAAACATTAATACTCAAATGTCCTAACCATGAGCTTCCTAAGGAAATAATTGTTACTAATTTTTATGCAAGGCTTTCAGGTCATTACAAGGATTATCTAGATGCTTCTTCAGGTGGTTCTTTCACAAGTAAGAAGGTTGAAGCTAAATGGGATCTTCTTGAAACAATTCAACGCAATACTGAAGATTGGGAGAACGACAAAGGTAAAGAATCAGGTATAAACTTTGAGTATGATTGCATTAAGTCTTTCGCTGAAACTGCTAGTTTTCATGGGCTTAGTGCTAAATTTGGTCTTGATTCTCAAATTATTGTTGATTGCTGTAAAACCTTTGCTTCTCATATTAATATTCCTAAAGAGAATTGGGACATGTATCATGAACCTTTTAAAGACACTTGCTTGGAAACCGAAATTGTTACTAATGATTGCAATAAACATGCTCAAACTTCTGAAAATACTATTTCTTATAAGCATGTTAATTTTTGTGGAGCACTTAGACCTTGTGAAAAGAATAAAATCGAAGAGGAATATTGTATTCATCATAGGAATGAAAAAACTACAACATGGTACAGAGCTCTAAGTGATTTGGCTGAAAAAGTGTGTGCCCGCTATCCTTTTATTTGTGAACTTTGCTATAAAGAGGGTCATTTCGAATTTCAATGCTCAGGTTCTAATAAGGATATTGCGGGAGACTTTTGTGATAACATGATCACTCCTAATCAACATGATGAACTTACATTATTTTTGGGGTGTGAAGAGTTATCAAGAAAAACTTCTTCGTTAGATATGAGTGCTTTTGATATGAATAGCGTGTTGCATGGATGTTATCTCTATTGTGTTAATAATTGCCATGCCAACACTTACATACAAAATATTATAAAAGATGGAATGGCTTTACCAAAATATGAAAGGACTAATGTTTGTTTTACTCTTATTAATGAAAAAGAGGAAACGGTATCTTCCCCTAAGCATGTTGCTCCTATTATAGTTGTTGCTGATGAGTCTGATTTCGATGATGATCCTATGCCTGTTACTTATAGTAGTGATCATGATTGGGAAAAGCATAGTACTTTTGATATTGAAAATCTCTTTGGTACTAATTCTGAAAATGATGATGCTAATAATTACAATCATCCTCATAAAACTTGTCATAGTTATGGAAGGATCACCCAAAACCATCCAATTAATATACAACTTGTCTATCATGTTCGAGTTCTTTACAATGATCCTACTTCCATTGCTATTAATAATAAGAACTTTGCTTATGTGGAAAATATTGATACTTTTATGCATATGGATCATGGTAAGAATGTTTCATGTGATGGTTATATTGTAGATTTTATCAATGATGCTACTGAAAGTTTTTATGAGAGAGGGAGACATGACTTCATATACCACAATAATATTAAGTCTCCTCTCTCTTTGTTGAAAATCTTGAAGTTGCACTTGCTTTGCCTTCCTATGCTAGTCACTTTGTGCTTTATTGATTTATTTTCTTACAAGATCCCAATGCATAGGAAGTGGGTTAGACTTAAATGTGTTTCATATTTTTCTCTATGTGAGCATCATTAAAACTATCAAGCCTAGCTATATGGCTATAAAGAAAGCGCTTTACGGGAGGCAACCCGGTTGTTTTTATTTGTGATTTTCTTTGTGTCCTCTTGCTGTAACAAGAGACTTAGTGTTTAGTTTAGTTTCTGGAATTTTTAATAAAGTGCCAAGTTTTACTCATTTTGGTATGAAAAGTTGCTTATAGCGTTCGGAGATATTATTCCTGCACGAATCTGTGCACGGTATGATTTTTAATTCTTATTCTGTAACTCCGAATGAGCTCATATTTAAACTGTAATGGAAACTTTTCATCCTCTGTATGCATGAATTTTTTCGGAATTTTCCGACAAAGTTAAGTAGGGTAGAAAAATACGTTTTGCTGCTGCTGTTTTTCTGGACAGATTCTGTCCCATTTTGTTTGATGCATGCTTAGAACTTTTAACATGAATCTTTTTGATCCAATTGAGTTTATGAGTAGGCATACAACATTATACATTTCTGGACATCCATATGAATTTTTGTCTAAGGATTATATGCAGCAAGAAATCTATTTGTTTATCACTACTAATGTGCCCCACAGAAAAAGAAATGGGAGAAACGGTGTTTTGAAGTTTTTTCACAGGGATTAGAGGAGATGCACCAGAGCTATCCAAGGATGGTGAAGACCATAAGCTTGGGGATGTGAAGACAACCCCACTGGACCTACACACTCTCGGTTTGCACACGTCTAACTTCTGTTTTTCGATCGAAACACTTTATCGCATAAACTTGGAGCGTCTTTTCGTTTGTTTAGATTAGATTTTTATTTTTGTGAGACCACCACACTATCATTTATATATGAGAGAGCTACTGGAAATTTGGGTTGAATTATGTTGGATGCTATTATAAGATTGGGAAAGGGATGTTAGTTAATTTTAAAAGATACATATAATTGCATGATTCATGTGCTTTGAATGACTATTAATTTGCAAGTGTGTTGTCAAGAGCTATCTTTTACCATGTTTAGATGTTGAATTTTAACTTTACTTGGTTTAACATGGATTGATTAGTTCTATGGACACTTATGCATGCATTTAGATGGTCAACTTTCTCCCTATTGCTAGCCCAAAAATTACAACAAGTAAAAAGCTTGTTTCCCAACACCTTCAACCAAAGTTTTTCCAGTGAGTCCACCATATCTACCTATTAGCTTTATGCTATTCCAAGTATGTTTATCATGTTATATTGTGTTATCTACATTTCTGAATTTAAATGCTTATGTTATTGATTGTCATGGGAAAAATTGGTTAAAAGCTCTCACGAACTTGATGCACAATTTACTTTTATTGCATTTAATAAGCATGAACCATTGTGATTAAAATTATGAAGTTGTGGGCTTGACAATAGTTTTGGTTGAGAGTTAGCCCATATGTGCTGTCACATGGCAAGCTTTCAACATTGCACTTATTTATATTTAGTTGATGTCATGTACTTTTGTTTATGGATGCCTATCATGGGTGAAATGAATGTGGATACTTAGTAAGTTCAAAGAGTTTGTATAAATGGTTAGAGAAATGCCTGGGCCGCTAATCTAAGCCATGCATCATTCATGGTGGAAATTTACAGCATAACCATAATGTTCATTCAGTGATGCACCTCATAATAAAAAGCTATACCCATAGTAAATAAAAGAGTGCTGAGATTGTTCATTGTCTGTTTGTCTTGTTGTTTTGACATGGGCTTGTTCATGTCAAGGGCAAGAGGTACCCCAGTGCAGTTCTTGATGATACTATTATTACTTGCAATGACCTTTATTTGAATTTACTTTGTGGACCAAAGTGAGTAACACATGGTGTAGGTACTTGTATTCAAGGGACATGAGACATTCAACCAATACATTGTCAAGCACACCACTCATATTTGCTTTCACTTTAAACATTAATCATTCAAGATGCTATGATAGGGGTAATGAGAGCTCCACACCAATGACTACCACATTGCAATCATTAACTTAAGTAGAAGAGTTTGGAAGTTAGATGAAACTTATTCATGCTTTACCTCTACTCATTTATATATCTTTCCAAAGTGTCCACCTTTTATATTCAGATTTTCGTTAATACTCTATGGCCATTATAGGATGTTCTTCCTTTTCATTATGCATACATGTGGTCCATAGTACCTTCTTCTATGTTACACTTTGTGAATTATCATTGAACATCCTTACATTGAATATTTGATATCACTTCATAATCTATCTTGTACATTGCTACTCCTTTGAAGAATGAATCATTTGACTGTATGTAGCAATAACTTCATCACTTCATAACACGTGTCTTACAATATTATATGATCCAGATTATGATGGTAGCATGTCACTTCAAAAATTATTTTGTTTTATCGTTTACCTACTCGAGGACGAGTAGGAACTAAGCTTGGGATGCTTGATACGTCCCAAACGTATCTATAATTTTTGATGTTCCATACATGTTTTATGTCAATTGGCACATGTTTTATATACACTTTATATCATATTATGACATTTATTAGAATAACCTACTAATAGTTGACAAAGTGCAAAATCTTCTTGTTTTTCCTATTTGTTGTGTAGAAATTATCAAAAATACAAAAGGAAACCTTGTTGGAGTCAAATTGGGACTTTCCTGAAATCCGTCTGAGAACTTTTTACGGAGATTGTCAGTTTGACCCTCGAAGATGGCGTCCAATGGAAATCAAATTAAAGAGAAAGTTGTCACAATTTTCCATACGAAGATTTTAAGCCCGAGATCAGCCCAATCGGAGTTCGGACGCGGCCTGTAGGCCCATTTTGGTGGAACCCTAAAAGGGGGTGACGGAAATCCGAGAGTCCATATAAAGAAGGAAACCCTAGGTCATGAGAGGCACCCAAGACCACGAATTTTCCTCCTCCCAGGCAGCCGTCTGGGGGAGGAGAACCTCCTCCACACCATCCTCATCACCAAGGGCAGCCGCCGCCGCCGCCGCCGTGGGCTGCTGCGGGTCGCCGCCTCCACTCCGGGCTGCACCTCTTCATCAACCTCTCCATCTTCTCCAACGACTTTTCCACCGTCTCCATGATGAAGGGGGAGTAGTCCACCCTCTGGACTATGGGTTTGTGGAAGTAACTTATGTATCTCTCTCTCTTGAGCTTCACTAATTAGTACCGTATGAGCTGCTGAACATGATTACGGTCATCTATGTAATACCTTTGTGGTGGATATTGTGGTATGAGATGATTTGTTATGCATTTACCGTTGTGTTGGAGCTTTTATGATTTGTCATACTTTGGAGATATTCTATGATGCATGTGATGGTTTGATTTATGCATAATGCCTTGTTTATCCTTGTCATGAGGTGATTGACACCACCAAGTGTGGATAGATGAGAGAGATGTGGTCACACACACAAAATATGAATCATTGCACTAGTGTTTAGAATATTTTCCATTAAGAAGTATGATGTATGTAGGTACGGGATGGCAACATCCTTTATCCGGGGGTAAAAAGGGAGAAGTATGATGTTGGAGTGACAGCAACCATGCTAGCCTTGCGAGGGTGACATAGCACACAAATGAGTATTTCTTTCAACTATGTGTTTTAGGACATATAGCCGTCATAAAAACTACCATTAAAACATGACAATTGAGTGTATTTTATCTATAACATGATAATCACCATAGATGAGAGAGAGAGGATTAAGTGAACCCATGAACCCACGTCCATTGTTCCTATAAGAGAAAATCTTTTTCTTGTCCTCTTGCATTGAAGAGGATTGGGACACTTTTACATTCTTGTTTTGTTACATTAAACTCCCATTCATTAAATCAACCATCTTGTTCCTTAAACTTGTTTAGTGCATAATCAACTAAAACTTGTGACACTTTAGTTGTAGGGAATAAATAACTTTTCCTTCTTGCTCCTGCGGATCGATATCTTAGTTCCACATTGAGAGGTGCTACAGTGATCCCCTGCTCTTGGGGGTTATCAGACACCTGCGAGGATTGTGGAAAAGGATGTAGGGAAGAAATCATATATTCTTTCCGTCCTTTGACATGATAGGCTTAGTATAGATGAAATCTGTTATCGTTTTACCTCTTATGTTTGTTACATCTTGTGATGCAATTGTAAAGCTGAAATTGTGATGGAAATGTAAAGTTACATTGTGATATGAATGAAATCTGTTACCGTTTTAGTATTTGAGCTTGTGCTGTGAGATTTTAAGTATCTAATGGCATTTGTAAACGTGGCATCCTGTAACCGAAATATGAGAAATGCTCAGTGCAAACGGGTGGATGGCAAACTCCGTATCTGATGAAGGAAAACTTAGGAAACGGAGGTCTGCGCACAACCGTTGCCAAATGGAGACCTCATCGGAAACGGTGTTTTGCCTCCGTTACCGATGAGGGCCTTCACATCAGCCACGGAGGCGGGGACACGGACCCTTTTTCCGTTGCCGATGGGTTTTTTGGCCCGTTTCCGATGTGTCGTTCTGTACTAGTGTCCACTCTTCCATTTCCGCTGCTCTGCTGGATCTGGAGCCCGGAGGTCCTCATCCACACCGTACGTGTGTCGAACCGCGAGGCACCATTGTTTAGTGCTGGAAGCTGTCTTGATCCACTACACGACCCTGAGGTCGGCGCCATCGTCTCCACCGACAACGTTTGTGCGGGAACGTAATCCCGCTTCCGGTATACAAGGGTATGTATTATGATCTCCTCCGTATTAGTATATCTGCATAGTATAGATCTTGGCTAGTTTAAGGTTATCGTTGGTAGGAAATTTTTTGTTTTCTGTCTACCATCCCCAAAGTGGTATCAGAGCCGATCTATGCGTTGATATAGCTATACGGTTTTAGAACCCATGTTTATCATGGGGGCATCGTTCTTTTATTTGCTACCCTCCCACGTGCACTTGCGTTGTCGGCAGCATTGAGTTGATGAAGCGGCTCGGACCGACCTTACGCGTACGCTTACGCGAGACTGGTTCCACAACTGACATGCGGCCTGTACCGTATATGTGGCTGGCGGCTATCTGTCTCTCTCTCTTTAGTTGGCTTTGCATTTTCAATGGAGGGCCCGAAAGGGATGAATAAATATGCAATTATTTGATCGTTGTTGTGGTCATAGGTTCGTAGGTATGAATCGATTCTATTTACGATAGCCCCAAGCCACGTAAAACATGCAAAAGATAAAATAGAAAGCGTCTAACTTTATTTTGCAGGGGCAATGTGATATGGTCAAGGTAGGTTTATTAAATTGTTTATAAACTGTCGACGCGATTGAGACCATCGGCGCGGAGGAGACCATATCATGTCGCATTTCATTTCATTTTAGATGTTATGTAAATTATGAGCACCTTATATTGTGTATATATATGTCTATATATTAGTTACACGGCGGTAGTAATATAAGATGATCCCTCCCAAAATTCCGATAATGGTGTTCTCCCTCCGTCGTGCACCACCAATAAAGTTCTATGTTACGAGGTACACCGCGGTGCGGGTATACTCGTCTCTTCGTTCACATACAGTGGGTGTAAGCCACGTTGCACGCGCAAATACGTCAGAGGGTGTTATGGCGAGCCTAGCATGTGCAGACATGGTCTCGGAACACAAGTACCGAAAGGTTAAGCACGAGTCACATGCGGTGATGTGATCGATATACGATGTCTACCTTTGAAGTTATGCTATCTGCCTGATCGATGGGGCTAGTGTAATGGATGGGGGTTGTGTAATCACTAAGACGATGCGAGGGATACTCGTCTTGGGTGGGAGTTCTAGTAGTTTTATTTTGAAAAACTTGAACCTGTATTTTATTATGAACAAACGTCTTATGTTTTGCAAATTCCATTGTAGATGTCTCGCCCCACCTTTAACCTAGGCATGTTCCTTGAGAAAGAAAAGCTAAAGACCAACGGCTCCAACTTCATGTCCTGGTTCCGCAACCTGAGGATCCCCCTCACTCCCACAAAGTGGCCTACATCTTGGAGGCCGCCATTGGTAATAAGCCTGCAGACACCGCTTCTGATGATGAGAAGAATGTCTATCAGTTCAAAGCGGAAGTTTCCTCTTATGTCCAGACTGGCATGCTCTTTGCCATGGAGGCTGACCTGCAAAACCATTTTCAGAACAAGAGTGCTTTTGAGATAGTCACTGAACTCTTGATTGTTTTTGCACCACAAGTCAAGACTGAGAGATTTGCTCCTTCTCAGCTGTTCTTCTCAGCCCAGATGGAAGAGCATGGCAACATAAGCGAGCACTTGGCCAAGATGTCCGTCAGCGTTCAGCTCCTGAATGATCTGGAATGTGGGATTCCAGAAGAGCTGGTTATTGATAGGGTGCTGCAATCGCTGCCCCCTAGCTATAAGGACACGATCGTGAACTACTATATGGAAGGGACGTCAAAATCTCTGTCTGAAGTTCTGACGATGCTCGAAGTTGTCAAACTGGAAATTAAGATGGAAAAGATGGTGCTGACTGTCAAACCAAAGGCACGCAAGTGCTTCGTCTGCGGGAGCAATGATCACTGGAGGAAAAGCTGTCCCATCTACCTAGCAAAGAAGGCCAGAGGGTTCGTCGTAAGAGAGAAAGGTATATGTGATATACATGTTATTGATGTGTACCTTACATGCGCCCGTAGTAATACCTAGGTATTTGACACCGACTCTGTTGCTCATATTTGTAACTCACAGGTGGAGTTGCGGAATAGTCGGTGCCTGGCAAAGGACGAGGTGATGATGCGCGTCGGCAATGGATCAAGAGTTGACGTGGTGGCCGTCGGCACGCTCCCTCTGCATCTACCATCAGGATTAGTTTTGGTTTTGAATAAATGTTATTTTGTACCAGCTCTGAGTGTAAACATTATAAGTGGTTCTTGCTTGTTGCAAGACGGATATTCGTTCAATTCAGTATCAAGTGGTTGTGCTATTTCGATGAATGATATCTTTTATGTTGATGCTCCTGTGAATAATGGTTTATTCCTACTGAATCTCGATCGTAGTACACACATCCATAACGTAGATGCCAAGAGGATTAGAATCAGTAATGATACCGCCATATATATGTGGCATGGCCGACTTGGTCATATTGCTGTAAAGCGCATGAAGGAACTCCACTCAGCTGGACTTTTGGAGTCATTAAATTTTGGATCTCTTGACATTTGCGAACCATGCCTCATGGGCAAGATGACTAGGTCACCGTTCAATGGTTTCGTTGAACGGGCGTCATAATTATTGGGAGTTATACATGCAGATGTGTGCGGCCCAATGAGCGTATCAACGCGCAATGGTTATTGTTACTTTGTAACCTTCACTGATGACTTGAGTAGATACGGGTATATCTACTTAATGAAACACAAGTCAGAAACTTTTGAAAAGTTCAAAGAATTTCAAAGTGACGTTGAAAATCAACTCAACAAGAAAATAAAGCACCTCCGATCCGATCGTGGTGGCGAATATTTGAGTTTTGAGTTTGACACACATCTGAAGGCCTGTCGAATTGTGCCACAGCTTACGCCTGCCGGAACACCGCAACGCAACGGCGTGTCCGAGCGACGTAATCGTACTTTATTAGATAGCGTGCGGTCTATCATGTCTCTTACCGACTTGCCTGTATCGTTTTGGGGATATGCGTTAGAAACAGCCGCATTCATTTTAAATAGGACTCTATCCAAATCCGTGGAAACGACATCGTATGAGGTATGGCATGGTACGAAACCTAAGCTGTCGTTCCTGAAAGTTTGGGGTTGTGAGGCTTATGTCAAGAAATTGCAGCCTGACAAATTCGAACCGAAATCGGAAAAGGTCGTCTTTGTAGGGTATCCACGGGAAACCATAGGGTACACCTTCTACCACCAAGCTGAGGGCAAAACGTTTGTCGCTAGAAACGGCAGCTTTCTCGAGAAGGAGTTTCTCGGTAAAGGAGTAAGTGGGAGGAAAATAGATCTCGATGAGATAGTTGATCCTGAACACGAAATTCCAAGTGGCGCAACGGAAACTATTCCTGAACCGTCCTCCATAACAGATGGAGTGGCAGAAAATGTCGAGGAGGCTATTGTACCTCGTAGGTCTGGAAGAACCCGTACTTCTCCTAAGTTGTACGGTAATCTCTTGTTTGCACCGTCATGTTAATTGAACAAGACGAACCTACGAACTACAAAGAGGCAATGGAAGGACCCGAGTCCGAGAAATGGCTTGAAGCCATGAAATCCAAAATAGGATCCATGTATGACAACAAAGTATGGACTTTGGTGGAGTCATTTCATTAGGTGAATGATTTGATGGACATACCCAGAATATAGAAACGTAGTGTTCATACCTTCGACCGTGAGATCATATCAAATCTCTGCTTCAGGAAGGTGCGGCTGATCGCATCAAACGGCATGTCTTATATAGCGTGACAATAAAGGTGACACTTTCGGGTATCAGAAGGAAGCAGTAGAAGCGAGTGATCAAGAGCGGGAATTGCCAATCCATATAGCAGGATAGATACTCTGGGCCCACTTGGTGAGATTACATCAATGAACTTGTAAGCATGTGACTAGGTCATGGGGATGTAATATCACGGATGAGTAAAGATGGATTTGTCAATAACGAGGTCATGCTCGGTAAACGTGATGCCGGAGAACGACACTCTCGGACAAACTAAGTATCGCTAGGCAAGAGGATGGAGCTGGACGTTTAAAGGTTCAAACGATAGAAAGTCATTCATGCACGCCCAGGGACTATCATGGGTATCCAGATCCCTCTGTTAGTCATTGATCGTTGTCTTGATCATGTCTGGCATGATCCCGAACCGTGGGGTAACACACTTAAGGGTGGGTGACGGTTAGATTGGATTTAAGACAGAAAAGAAATCGGAGACTCCGGAAGTGTTCTGGACATGTCCGATAGAGATCGGAGGGCAAAGAAAGATGTTTCGGAGTCCGAATGAATTAAATAATATGTATTTAATATTAATAAGTGTTATTAGTGATTAAATATATTTTTTATTTAATTTAATTCGAATTTTAAAGGCATTAAATCATAAATGGGCCTTAGAGGCCCATTAGGGGAAAAACCCCATTTGGGAAATGGGGGGAGGGTCTAGCCGACCTAGAGTGGGCCGAATGGGGCCCACCTAGGTGGCCGGCGCACCCCATGTGGGGTTTAGTCCCACATGGAGGAGCCAAGGAGGTTGGCCTCCCTCCTCCTCCTTTATATAGGATGCCCCCTATGCCTTTGAAATTGGACCTTTCCCTCTCCTCTCTCATTCGTTTAAGTTGTAACTCCGCAATTGGGGCTGCGCATCGCTTGAGAGAAGTTTCTCCACCATACACACACCACCGTGCTGCTGGATCCAATCTTCCACTTCCGCTGCTATGCTGGATCTGGAGCCCGGAGGTCGTCATCCACACCATACGTGTGTGGAACCGCGAGGCACCATTGTTTGGTGCTGGAAGCTGTCTTCTTCCCCTACACGACCCTGAGGTCGGCGCCGTTGTCTCCACCGACAACGTTTGTGCGGGAACGTAATCCCGCTTCCGGACTACAAGGGTATGTATTCTGATCTCCTCCGTATTAGTATATCAGCATAGTATAGATCTTGGCTAGTTTAAGGTTATCGTTGGTAGGAATTTTTTTGTTTTCTGTCTACGATCCCCAACAATGTTGGAGATATGCCCAAGAGGCAATTAATAAAGTGATTTTATTTGTCATATCTCAATTGTTCATAATATGTTTTGTATCATGCTATAACTGTATTACGTGGAAACATTAATACACGTGTGGTATAAAAACAACCAGGTCCCTAGTAGCCTCTATTTGACTAGTTTGTTGGGCAACAGATGATCAAGGTTTCCTGATCATGGATAATTATGTCGGTTGACAACAGAGTCATTTCATTAGGTGAATGATTTGATGGACATACCCAGAATATAGAAACGTAGTGTTCATACCTTCGACCGTGAGATCATATCAAATCTCTGCTTCTTGAAGGTGCGGCTGAACGCATCAAACGGTATGTCTTATATACCGTGACAATAAAGGTGACACTTTCGGGTATCGGAAGGAAGCAGTAGAAGCGAGTGATCAAGAGCGGGAATTGCCAATCCATATAGCAGGATAGATACTCTGGGCCCACTCGGTGAGATTACATCAATTTGCTTGAAAGCATGTGACTAGGTCGCGGGATGTAATTTCACGGACGAGTAAAGATGGATTTGTCAATAACGAGGTCATGCTCGGTAAACATGATACCGGAGAACGACACTCGGACAATCTAAGTATCGCTAGGCAAAAGGATGGAGCTGGACGTCTAAAGGTTCAAACGATAGAAAGTCATTCGTGGACACCCAGGGACTATCATGGGTATCTAGATCCCTCTGTTAGTCATTGATACGTGCATTTTATATCATCATTTATATAACTTTTAGTATCATACTAGAATGTTATTTGCATGATTATATGATTGTTTTTACATGTTTTAGATGATTTTAGGGACTTTCACACAAAGTCCCCATTTTTGGTATTTAATATCTAGGAGGCAGAAAACCCCCTTTTCTTGTTTTTATTGTTTCAGGAGTTTCAGGAACCCAAATAATAAAAGGAAAAATACCACGTCAGTTTTTCATCGGGAGAAAGGCAGAGGGAAGAAGACCGAAGAGAGGAGAGCCACGAGGCCCAAAAGGGGTGGGCCCACACGGCCAAAACCCTAGGGCGCGTGGGGCCCACTAAAAGTGGCCTCGGGCACCTCCTCGTCTGGGCTTTTTATCGACGCCTTCGTCTCGTCCGAAAAGCAACGCCCTAATTTTTCCAAGTCCATCCGAGGTCGCGGCGGCGGCGAAACTCGTGATCCCTTCCGAGGGGGGTCAGATCCTGCTGGTCCGGAGCTCCGGAGAAGGGGGAAATCATCGTCATCGTCATCACCTCTCCTCCTTGGCGTGGGAGGAGGCCTCTACATCATCACCCCCATCAAGACCAGCACCATCACCATCATCATCACCGTGATCCACTCCGTTCCCCTCGCAGTTTGAGAGTTGCTATACCCTAGATACTTGTCTTGTGCTACTATTCATGTTTGTGATTGAGTACTTGTCATTATTTGGTGGTGAAGTTATAATTTCAGATTGTGTTGTACCACTTATGCCACTGATTATGATCATGTTCGCACGTTGTGAGTAGTTCCCATATGTTCCTGAGGGCATAGGATGAATTGGCATTGATTTATATATGACATGTGTTGGTATTTTGTCAAGAGTTTATCTTTTATGTGATTCTATGATGGTGTTATGCGAACGTCGACTGCACAACACTTCACCTATATGGGCTCATAGGAGAACACCGTAGTGTAATGAATTGATGGAGACTTGGGAGGACACGTAAACCTGAGACCGACTCATGAAGTTATATTATGAGGGTATTAGTATCGGGGACCTTAGAGTGTAATGCTATGGTGGGACTTTAGGTCTTAATATTTCCTGTGCAGTCATTTGCTTGGCCACATGATCCATCATAAGGGGTTGTAGTTTATTTATTTAGCTATACCTAATTATGGCTCCGTCCAAAGAGGATTAAAACTTGACAAGATATTCAACGTGTTGTTTAATAAATTTCTATGCCTAGCATCATCCATGCCGCCCTCGGGAACGTTTGCCACATATAACTTACACATCACTTGAGCTTGTCCTTTTGCCACATAAGAGGATTGGGCTTTCTCTCTTTGAGAGCTTTCACTTGCTACTATCTGTTATCTGCTTGCAATTATACAACTGAAAATACCAAAAACACCTGTATTTTTTATTGTTTTATTTATCAATCTTACTAACCAATACCTTCAGCTCCTCGTGGGTTCGACAACCTTTTCTAATTGAAAGGTACTACAATTGATCTCCTGCACTTGGGAGCCATCAAGATACTTTTCTGGCGCCATTGCCGAGGAGCGTAGCGCTATTGGTAAGAAGTTTGGTAAGGAAACTTGAAAGCTGTTTATCTCATTGTTACTATGGCATTTATGAATCGTGCCTCGCTGCATCTTGCTCTATATGAAAGTGCTTATGCCACTACTGCAAAGGTGGTTGAAACTACTGTGTCTGAGGTGCCTGAAGTGGGATTTAAAATTCCCATTGGTCATGTTAAAAGAGTTATGAAAAATCCATTTACAGGAGATGGAACTAAGTTGGCACGCGAGCACATGGAAATAATTGAGGACATATGTGGGTTATTCAGACTACCTGGTATTTCAGAGGATCAGGTAAAAAGGAAGCTAGTGTATTTGTCTTTATCTGGTAATGCTCGTGATTGGTATAGGTCTCTGGATGAAGAGGTCCAGAATGAATGGAGTATCTTGAGGAAGGTTTTCTTTCTTAAATATTTTACTCCTAAAGAAGCTTATGATAACCGCTGCTATATATTCAATTTCTGGCCACATCTGGGAGAGAGTATTACTCAAACTTGGGGAGGTTAAAGGAACTCCTTCGCAAGAATCCATGTCATGATCTTACAAGGAAATTTATATTGATAAACTTTTATGTGAGACTACCTATGAAGCACAAGGAGATTCTGGATAATTCATCAGGTGGAAGTTTTACTAATAACACTGAAGAAAAAACATGGAATTTATTGGAGACTATTTCTGAAAATACTAGCCACTGGGATCTTGATAAAGGTAATGAGCCATATTTTGATTATGAATATTCATGTGTAGAGAATTTCTCTAATTCAATTCTGTTTAAAAATCTGAGTGATACTTTTGGTCTTGATCCTTATGTTATAATTGAAATAGCTAAAGGTTTTGCTGATCATATCTGTGTTCCAAAAAGTGGATTTGAAGTTTATGTTGAACCTGTTAAACAATGTATTGTTGTTCCTAAAGTTATTAACAGGTTGAACCAATGTCATCTGTGACAATTGAGGAGTATGTTGAACCACCTCCATTTCCAAACCAAGTTAAGGAGAATTTACTTAAACCTGTTACTAACAAGAGTAACAAAAGATGTTCTCAGCCTTATGAACAGGTGGAAGTCAACACTCAAATTTCTGTTATCAATGAACTAAATGTAGAAGACCCAGTGGATGTTTATCTATGTGAAGATGCTACCAAAGTCATCAAAGGTAATTCGGCCAAAGTTGGGAAACCTGTTATATCATGCTCTATTGGGACTTCAAGTTATCATGATCTATGTGATATTAGAGCAAGTATTAGTGTCATTCCATATTCTCTTTATCTTGAGATCAAGCCTGATATTGATCCCATCTATTATATAATTAAAACACAGGATAATTAATGGCTCTGATTAGACAACTAATAAGGAACGGTTTAGATTAACGTCTGTGAAAATATAACATAACGCTAAGCAGTCCCGATGGGATAGTAAAACATGATAGAAGCAAAGGTACGTACGATTTAGCTAGACATGTCTTTCCTATTCGTGCATGTCACGGACACCGGCAATATAGCCATCACGTGGGAGCAAACGAGCTAACGATCGATGGGAATAAAACGCTTCCACGATTGGGCGAAACTGCTCGGCTCGATCTGTTCAAAATCCTCGATGCTAGGTCTCGAGTGGCGGCGGCCATGCCCAGCTAAGAGCAGGATCAGATATTACCGATCGATACGTACGTGCTCTGGCGGTGGCGCCAGCGGCCGCCGCCGACATGCTCGACCTCGCCGTCATCTCCGCGCAGCTGAAGGCGTTCAGCCAGTGGAGGAGGAGGAGCGTCGCGCTGTGGAAGCCAGCGAGAACGACGGTGATGACGGCTCGGAGACGGAATCGGAGGAATTCGAGGTTGGCAGCAATTGGGGATTGGGGTGGAAGGATTACGTGATCCTCATGTAGTTCGTGGCCATAATGATGAGTAGTTTGTGTCCTACACAACACACATCGATAGTATGCGCCGAGGGCGATGAGGTTCCGTCGGGAGGAGCGGCACAGTCGGCGACGATGTGCCGAGGGCGATGAGGTTCCGTCGGGAGGAGCGGCACAATCAGCGACGCGAGCGCTGCTTCGATGTTAACTACATGCATGTTCTCGCCGGCAGATCCGACAGTGCAATCGGTGGCATAGACGCAATTAAGGCTCGAAGAATTAAGGTGTTAATATTGGTTTCCTCAAGCGACTAATTCGTGTGTGTGACAACCTGCATCAGCACATGCATGCCCGGCGAGACTAAAAAGGTCAGCAAGCACCTTGGGCAGTAAGATTTGTACGATGGTTGCCAGATCGACAGCGCAACAGCTCTCATGGCTGCTCTGGTGGGATGGCAATGTCGGCAGGAGTTTTGGTGGCCCTCCATCGTCGGCCGGACCACCGTCGCGACGAACTCCAGCAGCATGTCCTAGCAAAGAAAACGAGCTCACATGCCGTTCTGGCCGAAGTAGATTGAGTACACGCGTCGCGAGCATGGAGCTCCCGACCAGATGATGGAAGACATTACGCGAGGCACTGCAGATTGGGGAGGCTGTCGGCCTAGAGTACTCGCCAAGATGATGCAATTAGGAGCACAAGAGAGGATTCCGTCGGCCTGGCGAACTTGATGGGACGATGAAAGGTATCAGAGAGTACCTGCATGGCCAGGGACTCACGTCACAAAGACATGCATGGGCTCTATTGTCGGAGGTGGTGACCCGAAACAGGTTTGGATTCGTTTTTTTTGCTGATCTGCGGGAACTGTACATATTTGTCTTACACGTTCTTGGTTCAGTTGCTAAATATTTGGCTTTATTTGCATCGTATGATGTGAATTTGAGAAATATACAGATAGATTCGTTACATGTGCAGTCTTTGATTGATAATGAGGGTGAGGGTTAAGTTCTAGATCATTATTGCGGGAACGAAAATGCTAGACTTACGGGATGATTGTTACGGAAAGAAAGTTACGGGTGTACGTGTTGATTGCTCAGTTAATTCTCTCCCCCTGATTTTCTGGCTGGACCCTCCACCCCTCCAACCGTAAGTTGCCAACTCATCCCGTAAGAATTGTCCCGTAAAAATCCTCCCGTAGATGTAGCATTACTGTTGCGGGAATTTGTGGAGTGGTCACGCGAGATTTGGACATTGAAGAAAAGGATAGCAGTATGCTTCTTCTTTGAATCTTCGTCTCCTCCTTTGAATTGAAAAAATACATTAAAGTTTTGTTCCAAGTATATATCAGTTTAAGTTTTCGGTAACATGAGTTTACCAAGTACTTTTACTCACTGCAGTAATATTTTTCCTGTATCAGTTATGCTAATGACCAACACTAACTGAATTTTGTTTTCTAGGATGTGTTTAAACAAACGGATACATTGATTTCAGTAATTAAATAGGATTTCCAAGAACAGGATAAGTCATTCAAAGTGGAGGATGCCGCGGTTCCATCTTGGACTCAAGGTCAATTGTAGACAGTTTCGTTGCAAGCAACATATCCAGCGACTGTGGCTCTTTGGACTGGACAGTCGCAGATCTGATAAATAATAGAAAGCTTCTTTTCCAGTAACGTTAAGAGGTTGATCAATTGCTCCAAAGAATTCATCACTATGCAATTGCTTCCAAATCTCTGTACGTATCAAAAGTTTGATTTTTCCTCACAGCATAACTTTTTGTGGAAGTCAGCACATATTATTCATGAACATCTAATCAACCTTTTGTAGTTTATGTTCCATATGCAGATAATATAGTCTCTCCTCCAGTTAGACGTGAAAGACTGAATTTTAATGAATCTCTTCAGATTTTGTTGGCGATGTTGCATCAGCAAATATGTTTAGCAGATATCAGTATAATTATAAAGGTAATGTTTACAGATTGAGCATTAAGTTTTTTTGTTCACTTTTTAAATTGTGGCATAACAACAGCCCTGAAAGGAATTAACCAAGGAAATAGATGTGAATGACAGAATAAATTACAATACTTAAAGGAGCTGATGATGTTGACCGACTTGGACACTGTGGGATGCACGTAAAAGGATGATTTTTAAGAATGTGGAGCTGTTAAGATTTAAAAAAAAATCAGTTTATAGTACAAGATGCATAGTATTAGACTATTAGTTCCATAGACTCTGGTCCTCAACTGAACTAATTTGGCAGTTTGTACAAGCTAAAGATGAATTGGATGAGATCTTTTGTGCATCTTTTTCAAGGCCGAACAATTTCAAGCTGATTGATGGATCAGCCGTCGGTACTTTAAATTTAAAGCAGTTCAGATTATCGTGGTCTTCAGAGAAGTACTGAAGCTCCTTCGAGCAACTCTCGACCTCATTACATCAGGCGAGAAGTCTCAAATCCTCCTACCACTACCGTCCCAATTATCTCATCTGTTCTGAATGTCTAGCGGCCAGCGACGCACGGCGAGACCGGCAGCAACATCATTTTCTGCTAAGAATTTGCGATCAAGGCTGGTAATCATTCATTTCTTTCTTGATGTTTAGGCCTGAAGATCGAACTGTCTATATCTTTGCACCTCTCATGTTTGGTAATGTTTGACCTATATTACTGCAGAAAGCTTTCAGTTTCATACGGTATTCCCTCTTATTACCATCTTGCCAGTTTTATACTTCTATATTATTGATACAGCAGCTGACTCTCCTGCTGCTCTTTTAAATAACAATATAAAAGGAATATCTACATGGTCACCTAAAAGAGAAGGCTACAAAGCCAACTCTAGGATCAGCAAAAAGGTGCAAAATAGTGAACAATGAAAGACATATGATCTGGCAGATAACTGAATGTGTATGCTTTGGACCATGTTTACTAAAAAGGTTATGTCAATACATTAATTCGTTTTCTATTGTCCCCCATTTCACGACTTAGCATTAGCTGATGAGCAATAGAGTTGCTGAAATTGGTCTCCTTGGCTGCTGCGGTACTACTTCAGGGATTGCTGAATCGAATCAATTGGATATGGGTTAGTATCAATGTAATTTGCATGCATATTTGCTCTTTGTTCTTATCAAGCTTTCAGTTTTTTTCAAGTTTTTCCATCCTCTGTTGCACATAATCCATGTCATTTAAACGGTAATATTTTTTTTTGTTTTCAAGTGCCATAAAAAATTAGGACATGATTTTCTACAGATCTTATTCAGTTTTATATCACTGCTAATGTGCTACATACACATTGATATATCATCCGAAATATATATTGGAAAAACTTATGGTCGCCACACAAATTTTTTGTAATAGCAGATTGAATTTTACACACATCTTCCCAACAAATAGATTAGCATGCCACAACAGAAGAACCATTACATTAGGTCCACGACCTAATTGTTGCATTCATGATGCAAGGATGGATTCGAGATAAGCTGGTAAGATCTCTCCATCCATGCAAGGACAGCACGGAGAGCATGAAAAACAAAAACAAAAAGGCGGACCTAAAAATTAAGCCCTTCTGATTTTTAACCTGATACTGTATACTTGAAATATAATCACACTTCGTATTTATTGTCAAATTTCAAAAAATGGCATCACAAAGAAAGATATTAATTTAGATATCAAAAAACAATAATGTCAGTGCTAGCCGCACAATTGCGCGGGCCACCCAGCTAGTTGTTATGGAAGAGACAGGTATGACAATTCAACTTGCTAATAAAGATTATATTAGTCCATTTGGAATTGTTAGAGATGTTGAAGTATTGATTGGCAAAATAAAATACCCTGCTGATTTTATTGTGCTTGGTTGTCCTCAAGATTCATTTTGTCCTATCATTTTTGGTAGACCTTTCTTACATACTGTTGGTGCTGAAATTAATTTGCCTAAAAAGAAAGTGTTTATTAAATGTGCTGGTGAGAAACTTGAATTTAACTTTTCCAAATTTGCTGATAAACATGTTGAGAAAGAGCCAATTCCTAATAATTTAATTGAAACTCTTGCTCATATAGCTGTAGCTTCAACTGATGTTGTAGAACGTTATATGCTTAATCAAGATGAACCATTTAATGATGAGGAAAAAGAGGCTTTGGAACAAATATTATGGCAACAACCACCACAATTACAATTGCATATCCCACCTGATAATTTAGGAGTGCTACCACCACCTAAAGGGGATCCTAGTTTTGAATTGAAACCTTTGCCTGCAAATCTGAAATATGCATATTTGGATGAGAAGAGCATATATCCTGTCATTATTAGTGCTAACCTTTCAGCTGAAGAGGAAGATAAATTACTTGATGTGCTAAAAGCTCACCGACCAGCCATTGGATACTCTCTTGATGATCTTAAAGGTATAAGCCCCGCTCTATGTATGCATAAAATTAATCTGGAGGAAGATGCAAAACCTATTGTTGATTTTCAACGCCGCCTCCATCCAAAAATGAAATGATACGACCGTGCCTAATATTGTTTCTGATCCAGTTAAAATTGAGCCAAGTTATCTGCAGTTGAGGCACGGCATCGAAGATGAATTCGTACATAGGATATACATGCATGCTGTGGCTGTGCATGCGAGTGGACCTAGACAGGAATTGATTAGAAGACACCATGTTTCCTACGTGTATGAGCAACAGAATCAAAATTACATGTTACTGAATTATGGAGACACGGTGCAGCCAATCGAGATGAAATCTGAGATCTTTTCTGGTAAAATATTTGGAGATAAGACAGGATCTGATTCATCTGATTTGGCCAACAAAATAAAAGTCAGATATTTGTTTCTATTTCTGCCGCCATGCAAGATGACCGACTCGTCCCAATACATGCACGTTCGGTGGAAGCATGTATCTCTGAAGGAAACTGGATGGGGCCCACCAAAATGCATGGCAAGTGGAGATATGGTACAAGATAAAATATTAGTTACGTATTTGTTAAGATTTCCTAGTTCAAGTCGGTTGTGTATTTTCCGTTTAGTCAAGTTAGATGCAAACGTGAGGGTCGGCTATATAAAGCCAAGTTGCGTCAATGTAATGGTGGAGATTTGAGTTATAAGAAATAGACACGATGTGTGTTTGGGGTTAAAATCCTCGTACCGAGTTTGGGGAAAGCTGACTAAAAATCGCTAAGTTTCTTGAGGAATCTTTGCAAAAACCTCTACTGGCGTGTGAGGTCCTGCGACGCGTAGGAGATTACAAGCTGAGCCTGTACGGTTCGTCCACGTTATTCCTTCGACTAGAAGGGTTTGCGTGTTGTTTCTGCGGGGTTTGTGAATATCTTCGTAAACCTGCGATTGTTACTTGCTGCGATGGAGATTTGTGTCGTGAAAGATCGGGCCAACAACGGATCGAATCTCGCCTCGAGGTACGCTCCACATCATGTGGTATCAGAGCACCAAGTTGCTCACGGCATGGCGGAAGAGATGACCGACGCGTCATCACTGAGGAGGGGCTACTGGAGGTTGTCTAGCGATTTCATGCTGGAGGAGGAAGGCTACGGCGCCGAGCTTTTTCACACCTATTGTAAAGTAGGAGAGAGAGCTTGCGCCACGACGATCGACCACGACAGTGCGATCAGCGCGGTCGGCGTCGACATGGTGGAGAAACTGGAGCTGTCGATGATACCACATCCACGACCCTACTCATTGAGGCGGTGCCACGACAAGCTCAACATCACGCATCAGACTATGGTACGGTTTTCACTCGGCAAATATTGTTGTCAGATTTTGTGTGACGTGATACCTGTGCCCATGACTTCATGTTATTTATTACTGGGAGAGCCATGGTACAAGGAGAATAGAGCTGTGTATGATTATCTTGCCAACACATATGCCATAACGCAAGAGAATTTATACGTACTGAAGCCCATAGAGAAGAAACTCTTCAAAGCTTGGAGGAAAGATCGATTGGAGAATATGAAGGACGATCGGAAAGAGAAACAGAAGTCCAATACTGTTGAAAAAAATTCGAAACCCATTGAATCTGCGGACAATATTATTTCTTTGGAGGCCGACTGGAAACCGAGGACGGTTTCTCTTGAAGAACGGGAGGATGATACGACCGCGCCTAATATTGTTTCTGATCCAGTTAAAATTGAGCCAAGTTATCTGCAGTTGAGGCACGGCATCGAAGATGAATTCGTACATAGGATATACATGCATGCTGTGGCTGTGCATGCGAGTGGACCTAGACAGGAATTGATTAGAAGACACCATGTTTCCTACGTGCATGAGCAACAGAATCAAAATTACATGTTACTGAATTATGGAGACACGGTGCAGCCAATCGAGATGAAATCTGAGATCTTTTCTGGTAAAATATTTGGAGATAAGACAGGATCTGATTCATCTGATTTGGCCAACAAAATAAAAGTCAGATATTTGTTTCTATTTCTGCCGCCATGCAAGATGACCGACTCGTCCCAATACATGCACGTTCGGTGGAAGCATGTATCTCTGAAGGAAACTGGATGGGGCCCACCAAAATGCATGGCAAGTGGAGATATGGTACAAGATAAAATATTAGTTACGTATTTGTTAAGATTTCCTAGTTCAAGTCGGTTGTGTATTTTCCGTTTAGTCAAGTTAGATGCAAACGTGAGGGTCGGCTATATAAAGCCAAGTTGCGTCAATGTAATGGTGGAGATTTGAGTTATAAGAAATAGACACGATGTGTGTTTGGGGTTAAAATCCTCGTACCGAGTTTGGGGAAAGCTGACTAAAAATCGCTAAGTTTCTTGAGGAATCTTTGCAAAAACCTCTACTGGCGTGTGAGGTCCTGCGACGCGTAGGAGATTACAAGCTGAGCCTGTACGGTTCGTCCACGTTATTCCTTCGACTAGAAGGGTTTGCGTGTTGTTTCTGCGGGGTTTGTGAATATCTTCGTAAACCTGCGATTGTTACTTGCTGCGATGGAGATTTGTGTCGTGAAAGATCGGGCCAACAACGGATCGAATCTCGCCTCGAGGTACGCTCCACATCATGAAAGAAGTGGTAAGAAAAGAGGTAATAAGACTTATTGAAGCTGGTATCATTTATCCTATAGCTGACAGTAAGTGGGTTAGTCATGTTCATTGTGTTCCTAAAAAGGGTGGAATGACTGTTGTTCCAAATGAAAAGATGAACTTGTGGCTCAACGTACTGTAGTTGGTTATAGGATGGTATTGATTTCAGAAAATTGAATAAAGCAACTCGAAAAGATCATTATCCATTGCCATTTATTGATCAAATGCTAGAAAGGTTATCTAAACACTCTCACTTTTGCTATCTAGATGGTTATTCAGGTTTCTCGCAAATTCCTGTCCATAAGGATGATCAAGAAAAGACCACTTTTACTTGCCCATATGGTACTTTTGCTTACAGGAGAATGCCATTCGGTTTATGTAATGCTCCTGCTACTTTTCAAAGATGCATGAATGCTATATTTGCTGATTATATTGAAAAGATAATGGAGGTTTTTATGGATGATTTTTCTGTGTATGGTACTTCCTTCGATAATTGCTTGTTCAACCTTAACAAAGTTTTACAGCGTTGTGAAGACCAACACTTGGTTCTTAATTGGGAGAAGTGTCACTTCATGGTTACTGAGGGTATAGTTCTTGGGCATAAGATTTCTGGAGAAGGAATAGAAGTTGATCCAGCAAAGATTGAAGCTATTGAAAAACTACCATATCCAAGGGACCTCAAAGGTATAAGAAGTTTTCTTGGGCATGCAGGTTTTTACCGTAGGTTCATTAAGGATTTCTCCAAAATATCAAAACCTCTAACCAATCTTCTGCAAAAGGATGTTCCTTTCTCTTTTAATGATGATTGCATTGAGTCCTTTAATATTTTGAAGAATGCTTTAATCACTGCTCCCATTATTCAACCTCCTGATTGGAACTTGCCTTTTGAAATTATGTGTGATGCTAGTGATTATGCAGTTGGGGCTGTTTTGGGCCAACGTGTTGATAAGAAACTGAATGTTATTTATTATGCTAGTAGAACACTTGATGCTGCTCAAAAGAATTATGCTACAACTGAGAAAGAATTTTTAGCAGTACTGTTTGCTTGTGACAAGTTTAGACCTTATATTACTGATTCAAAAGTCACAATACATACTGATCATTCTGCTATTAAATACTTGATGAATAAGAAAGATGCTAAGCCTAGACTAATAAGATGGGTACTTCTATTGCAAGAATTTGATTTACACATTGTTGATAGGAAAGGGGAGGATAATCAAGTTGCTGATCATCTCTCTAGGATGGAAAGCATACCTGATGATCCTATTCCTATTAATGATAGCTTTGTTAATGAACAACTTGCAATTGTTAATGTTTCTAGTGCTAAAGTTGCATCTCCTTGGTTTGCCAACTATGCAAATTTTATTGTTGGTAAAGTTTTGCCTCCACACTTCACTTCTCAACAAAGAAAGAAATTCTTTTATGATCTTAGACATTATTTTTGGGATGATCCTTTCCTCTATAAGAAAAGTGTGGATGGTATTATTAGACGTTGTGTACCTGAGCATGAACAACAGGCTATTATAAGAGATTGTCATGACAGTCCCTATGGAGGGCATCATGCAGGAGATCGCACAGGAGCAAAGGTATTACAATCTGGTTTCTATTGGCCTACTTTATTTAAGGACTGTGCTGAATATGTTAAATCTTGTGATAAATGTCAAAGAGTAGGAAACATTGGTAGGAGGAATGAAATGCCTATGAATTATTCATTGCCACTTGAACCATTTGATGTGTGGGGTTTTGACTTTATGGGTCCTTTCCCAGAATCAAAGACAAAGCATACTCACATTTTGGTTGCAGTTGACTATGTTACAAAGTGGGTGGAAGCAATTCCAACCAAAAGTGCAGATCATGCCACAGCAATGAAGATGCTCAAGGACATCATTTTCCCCAGGTTTGGTGTTCCTAGGTTCTTAATTACTGATGGTGGTTCTCATTTCTTGCATGGTGTTCTTAGAAAAACTTTGGCAAAATATGATGTTAACCATAGAATTGCATCTCCTTATCATCCTCAAACAAGTGGGCAAGTTGAATTAAGCAATAGGGAAATTAAACTCATTTTGGAAAAGACAGTGAATAAGTCTAGATCTGATTGGCCAATTAAGATTAATGATGCTTTGTGGGCTTATAGAACTGCTTTTAAAAATCCTATGGGAATGTCTCCTTATAAAATGGTTTATGGAAAAGCTTGTCACTTACCTGTTGAACTAGAACATAAAGCTAGATGGGCTATTAAACAACTGAACTTTGATTTTAAAACTGCGGGAGAAAAGAGAATTCTTGACCTAAACCTACTTGACGAATGGAGAAATGAAGCTTATGAAAGTGCCAGGATGTTTAAAGAAAAAGTTAAGATTTGGCATGACAAGAAAATTAAGAAAAAGGAATTCAAAGTAGGTGATCAAGTTTTATTGTACAACTCTCGTTTCAAGTTTTCTGCAGGGAAGCTAGCTTCAAAGTGGCAGGGACCATTAGTGATACAGGAGGTGTACCGTTCAGGAGCTATCCGTCTTCACGGTGACATGAAAGGTAAACCTCATGTAGTCAATGGACAACGCCTTAAACCTTATATTGCAGGAAAGAGCTTCATCGGAAGGGTGGAGGAGTTGAATTTACAAACACCGGAAGAGGTAATTGAGAGAAACCGTGCAGTTCAGAAACCCTAAATCAATAGAAGGTAACTTTTGTGTTGGAAAGTTTCTCGGAATTGCATAAAATTTTACGGAGGTCAATTTTTATGGAAATCATCGTATGGGACAAGAAAACTGGACGAAACGGAGACCCGAGGGAGAAAGAGAGGGGCCCACGCGGCCCAAGTACCTGGCCGCGTGGGGCTATCCCTTTTCCACCTCGGAGTCCTTTTTCGTCTCGTTTTCGATCCCGACGCTTCGTCTTGACCTAAAAACCCTCAATATATACCCCTCTCTGCCGATCTGATCTCGCACCGAGCGTTCTCGAGCGATCTTTGTTTCTGTTGTTTCTGCCTGTCAGGTTTTAGCCATGTCTTGCTCCGGATCCAACCAAGAGGGGGAGAGCTCTCCCAAGGAGGGTGTTGTGAACCGCTACCTCAACTCCGTGATGACACCACCGAAGACCGTGTGCTTCAAGGAGGGCGTGATGCTCGTGGAGGAGGTGAAGGCTCCCAAGGCCACCGGCACGGTAGAGGCAAGGCTGGATGAGTTGGAGGACAAGACCTTCAGGTATGGCACTGTGGTTTACCGCAGCCTTGATGCTCACCACTTCATGAACCTGGAGCTGGAAAGAAGGTTGAAGAGTACAAGAAAAGGCTTGAAGATCTGGAAGATAGATACAAGGACGTCATCGACAAGTGGGAAAGTTCCAATGCTTCATGTGGGATGGAGAACCAGAACTGTGAATATGAAGAACGCTTCAAGAAGATTGCAGCAGCTGCCACCCTCAGGTATAATGATCCACCTACATCTTTCCGTGATGGAAGGCCTTTCCATGGAAGATGGCTGAGTGGGAGAAAGAATATGAGAAGGAGGAGCTGCAGCAAAGAAAGACCTTGCAAAACTTGGGGGAGTTCCACCTAGTCTTTATCTCCACTAGTTTATCATATCTATCTAGTCATGGTGTGTTTTGCTTTTATCGTTTAGTTATCAATATCTCTTAGGCGTGTGTGAGCTCATGGAGCATTATCATGTATCCCTATCTATGGTTTATCAATGAATATTAAAGTATGGTGTCATCCATAATTCTCTTGTTTGGAGATTGATGGGTAACACTCATGCAAATGAGCGTGGCATATTTAGAATTTCAATCACATCTTGCCTTGAAATTAATTAACTTGAGTATGTTGGACAATTATAGAATTATCTCAATATAGAAGAAGTAAAAAGACTTGTGAATTAATAGTTTGAGGTTAAGATATAGTCTTGTAGGATAAGAAGTTGAGAAGACTTAATGAAAAGGATATAAAACACTCTTGTTACAACCTAGTATCTTTTGAGCAAATTAATGATCATGGATATTTCAATACTTATGCTCTTGAATGTGAATGAAAGGAAGGCACCTGAAATTTCAGCTAGCCATGGAAAGTGTAAGAAAAGGGTTGTGTAGAGCATGGGAACTTGATTGAGATATCCATGACTAAAGTTTGCACTAGTTACTAGTCAAGCAAGAGTGATAACAATTTTTATATCTATCTGTCTTTTCATTTGTCTTCTTTTGAACTTGTTATCCAATGAGAGTTTATCTTGTCTTTGAATTTCAGCAAAGTATAAAAGATTATAATGCTTGCCATGAAGAGCAAAAGCATGTGAAAAACAATATGATTCGATTGTCCAACATACAATGGTTATTTGCTTTCAAAAGTAAGGGGTGATTGCTAGAGTTCTACTTATGTTGCCCTCATATGTATGAGTTTTAGATCATTAATCTTATCTTGCAATTGAATATGATGATGATACAATGCCCGTATTTATTTATCAACCATAAGTCCATTGATGCATGTAATGATCTATGTCCTTACTTACTCGAGGACGAGTAAAGGTTTAAGCTTGGGGGAGTTGATACGTGCATTTTATATCATCATTTATATAACTTTTAGTATCATACTAGAATGTTATTTGCATGATTATATGATTGTTTTACATGTTTTAGATGATTTTGGGGACTTTCATACAAAGTCCCTATTTTTGGTATTTAATTTCTGGGAGGCAGAAAACCCCTTTTCTTGTTTTTAATGTTTCAGGAGCTACAGGACCCAAATAATAAAAGGAAAAATACTGCGTCAGTTTTTCATCGGGAGAAAGGCAGAGGGAAGAAGACCGAAGAGAGGAGAGCCACGAGGCCAAAAGGGGTGGCCCACGCGGCCCAACCTGGCCGCGTGGGACCCACAAAGTGCCTCGGGCACCTCCTCGCCTGGGGCTTTTTATCGACGCCTTCGTCTCGCCCGAAAAGTAACGCCCTAATTTTTCCAAGTCCATCCGAGGTCGCGGCGGCGGCGAAACTCCTGATCCCTTCCGAGGGGGGTCAGATCCTGCTGCTCCGGAACTCCGGAGAAGGGGGAAATCATCGTCATCGTCATCACCTCTCCTCCTTGGCGTGGGAGGAGGCCTCTACATCATCACCCCCATCAAGACCAGCACCATCACCATCATCATCACCGTGATCCACTCCGTTCCCCTCGCAGTTTGAGAGTTGCTATACCCTAGATACTTGTCTTGTGCTACTATTCATGTTTGTGATTGAGTACTTGTCATTATTTGGTGGTGAAGTTATAATTTCAGATTGTGTTGTACCACTTATGCCACTGATTATGATCATGTTCGCACGTTGTGAGTAGTTCCCGTATGTTCCTGAGGGCATAGGATGAATTGGCATTGATTTATATATGACATGTGTTGGTATTTTGTCAAGAGTTTATCTTTTATGTGATTCTATGATGGTGTTGTGCGAACGTCGACTGCACAACACTTCACCTTATGGGCTCATAGGAGAACACCGTAGTGTAATGAATTGATGGAGACTTGGGAGGACACGTAAACCTGAGACCGAGTCATGAAGTTATATTATGAGGGTATTAGTATCGGGGACCTTAGAGTGTAATGCTATGGTGGGACTTTAGGTCTTAATAATTCTTGTGCAGTCATTTGCTTGGCCACATGATCCATCATAAGGGGTTGTAGTTTATTTATTTAGCTATACCTAATTATGGCTCCGTCCAAAGAGGATTAAAACTTGACAAGATATTCAACGTGTTGTTTAATAAATCTCTATGCCTAGCATCATCCATGCCGCCCTCGGGAACGTTTGCCACATATAAGTTACACATCACTTGAGCTTGTCCTTTTGCCACATAAGAGGATTGGGCTTTCTCTCTTTGAGAGCTTTCACTTGCTACTATCTGTTATCTGCTTGCAATTATACAACTGAAAATACCAAAAACACCTGCATCTTTTATTGTTTTATTTATCAATCTTACTAACCAATACCTTCAGCTCCTCGTGGGTTTGACAACCTTTTCTAATTGAAAGGTACTACAATTGATCTTCTGCACTTGGGAGCCATCAGTCATTGATCGGAGAATGTGTCTTGATCATGTCTGGCATGATCCCGAACCGTGGGGTAACACACTTCAGGGTTGTCAGGGTACCTACCCATACGGTACCTGACCAGCATCAAGACGGTGAAGCAGAGGAGGAGACGATGGGCCTAAAGCAACGACCAGTCCGGTCCCTGAAGCCCAACCCCAAGTTCATTGGCCCGGCCTGGCAACGCTAGCTACTAAAGACATCAACCAGCGCAGAACAAGGCATCCAGTTGGATCACGGCAAACAGGCTCTGGCTTCCCTGTCCTCTTCTCTCTGCCCTGTCCCCAGCTTCTTCTTCCTTCCTCAGACTCAATTCGAACCTTTTATCTGGAATCTCGTGTGTAATTCGAGTAAACCTAGTAGTACCTTATCACCTGGTATCAGAGCACTCCCACCACCCTTCTCCACCAATTTCGACTCCAGATCTGGAGTCGATCATCGAAACTTGTCACCAACGTCAGGTTCGGGAGGAACGGGAAGTCGCCATGGGTGTGGTTGAGATGACCAACCAGGACCTCTTTAACCAACTCAAGGGACTCCTGGTCGCGGCCGAGGACCGGCAAGCAGCCCGGATGGACAAGACCGATGCGCGGCTGGATGGCATCGCCAACGACTTCAACACGTGGCGGCCGCAGCTCGAAGGGCGGGTCGATGCCCTGCAATCCGCCGTCACCGCACTGCAGCGGCAAGCGGCGAACAGCACGCCGGTCGTCGCACCCCCTGCGATGGCATCGGGAGATCAGGCAGCGGCTCATCTCGCTGACACCCGCACGGCGGCGCCCCCATCGTTACTCGGACCGCAGCCGGTAGGGACCAATCTCGGGCAAGGCCACGGCGATCTGCTTCTACACTGGGGGCAGAGCACTGGGATCCCAGCGATCTCGGTGCCTACCTCGGGCACTGGTTCGATAAATTTCTAGACTCCACTTCATCTCCGCAACACGTTCTCTGAAATGGAGCGCTCATCAAATCAGATTTCGTCGCAGTTAGGCCAAGCTAATCCGTCCTTGCCATACTCTATGTTCGATGGGGACAATCCACAGATGTGGCAAACGATGGCTGAACAGTATTATACCATGTTTGCTATTCATGAGTCATATTGGGTACCCATGGCCACACTCAATTTTGTGGGATCTCCGAAAGTGTGGTTGCATTCTGTTAGAAAAAAAATTAAGCACGTTAGATTGGGCATCCTTTTGCACTCTGCTCTGCACTAGGTTTGGTAGAGATAGACACCAGCTGTTGATTCGTCAGTTTTATACCCTTGACATCATGATACTGTTTCTGATTACATAGAACGTTTTGAAACTATTATGAACAATCTCGTGGCCTATTCTGATGCAATACATCCTCTATATTTTTTGACGCGATTTATCGAGGGCCTGAAGAAGGAGATCAAAGCTGTGGTGCTAGTACAGCGACCTCAAGATCTCGATGCAGCCTGTGCTTTGGCATTACTTTAGGAAGAGGTTGAAGAAAGTGTGAAGTCATCTGGTTATCGGTATTCAGATTATGCGTACAAGAACAAGCAACTTGCTCTACCGCCTCCAACTGTCAAGGCATTTTCTCCTCATTACAGCAATGAAGCAAGTGATAAAAGGGGACAGGAACCTGCTCGGCACCCAAGTGATGCTGCTTCAAAGTTAAAAGTGCTAAAAAATTATCGCAGAGCTCGTGGTTTGTGTTTCACATGTGGAGAGAAATGGGGAAGGATCATAACTGTCCAGCAACTATTCAGCTGCACATTGTGGAAGAGCTGATGGAAATTATGGGAGCAGATGCTTTAGGAATGACAGAGGAACAAGCAGAAGAGGCACCACCTGCACTTATTGCTGTATTTCTTTGCAGGCAATGTCAGCAACAGTACAAGAGGATGATACTACACCATTGATACGTGCATTTTATATCATCATCTATACCACTTATACCACCATATTAGGATGTTATTTGCATTACTATATCATTGTTTTTACATGTTTTAGATGATTTAGGGACTTTCCTACAAAGTCCCTATTTTTGGTATTTAATTTCTGGGAGGCAGAAAACCTCCTTTTTCTTGTTTTTAATGTTTCAGGAGCTACAGGGACCCAAATGGAAAAAGGAAAATTGCACAGCTGGTTTTTCATCGGGAGAACAGCAGTGGGAAGAAGATCGAAGGGAGGAGAGCCACGAGGCCCAAAAGAGGGGGGCCCACGCGGCCAGATTCTTTGGCCGCGTGGGGCCCACCATCTGGAGCCTCGGGCACTTCCTCGCCTGGGGCTTTTTAACGAGGTCTCCGTCTCGCCCGAAAAGTAACGCCCTAATTTTTACGAGACTATCCGAGGTCGCGGCGGCGGCGAAACTCCTGATTCCCTCCGAGGGGGATCAGATCCTGCTGCTCCGGAGCTCCGGAGAAGGGGGAAATCATCGTCATCGTCATCACCTCTCCTCCTTGGCGTGGGAGGAGGCCTCTACATCATCACCATCACCAAGACCAGCACCATCTCCATCATCATCTCCGTGATCCACTCCGTCCCCTCGTAGTTTGAGAGTTGCTATACCCTAGATACTTGTCTTGTGCTACTATTCATGTTTGTGATTGAGTACTTGTCATTATTTGGTGGTGAAGTTATATTTTCAGATTGTGTTGTACCACTTATGCCACTGAATATCACCATGTTTGCACGTTGTGAGTAGTTCCCGTATGTTCCTGAGGGCATAGGATGAATTGGCAATGATTTATATATGACATGTGTTGGTATTTTGTCTAGTGTTTATCTTTTTGTGTGATTCTATGATGGTGTTGTGCGAACGTCGACTGCACAACACTTCACCTATATGGGCTCATAGGAGAACACCGTAGTGTAATGGCGTGAGGGAGACTTGGGAGGACACGAAAGCCTGAGACCGAATCATTAAGTTACTTTACGGGGTATTAGTATCGGGGACCTAGAGCGTAATGCTATGGTGGGATTTTATATCTTAATAATTCTTGTGCTGTCATTTAATTGGCCACATGATCCATCATAAGGGGTTTAGTCTATTTATTTAGCTGTACCTAATAATAGCTCCGTCCGAAGAAGATTAAAACTAGACAAGATATTCAACGTGTTGTTTAATAAATCTATATGCCTAGCAATATCCATGCCGCCCTCGGGAACGTTTTCCACATATAAGTTACACATCACTTGAGCTTGTCCTCTTACACATAGAGGATTGGGCTTTCTCTCTCTTTGAGAGCTTTTACTTGTTACCATTTACCTGCTGCATTGTTACTGTCTTGCAATTATACAATCGAAAATACCAAAAACACTTGCATCTTTTATTGTCTATTTATCATTTCTAATAACCAATACCTTCAGCTCCTCGTGGGTTCGACAACCTTTTCTATTCGAAAGGTACTACAATTGATCTCCTGCACTTGGGAGTCATCAAGATACTTTTCTGGCGCCGTTGCCGGGGAGCGTAGCGCTATTGGTAAGAAGTTTGGTAAGGAAACTTGAAAGGTGAATTTTATTTACTGTTTTATCTCATTGCTACTATGGCATTTATGAATCGTGCCTCGCTGCATCTTGCTCTATATGAAAGTGCTTATGCTCCTAAAACTGTTGAAACTACTGTGCCTGAGATACCTAAAGTGGGATATAAAATTCCCGTTGGTCATGTTAAAAGAGTTATGAAAAATCCATTTACAGGATGGAACTAAATCTGCACGTGAACACATGGAAACAATTGAGGCTATATGTGGTTTATTTAGACTTCCTGGTATTTCTGAAGATCAGGTAAAAAGGAAGCTGTTATATCTGTCTTTATCTGGTAATGCTCGTATTTGGTTCAGGTCTTTAGATGAAGAAGTCACTATGGACTGGAGTATTTTGAGGAAGGTTTTCTTTCTTAAGTATTTTACTCCTAGAGAAGCTTATGAGAACCGCTGCTATATATTTAATTTCTGGCCACATCTGGGAGAAAGTATTACTCAAGCTTGGGGGAGGTTAAAGGAACTCCTCCGCAAGAATCCTTGTCATGATCTTACAAGGAAAATTATTCTGATAAACTTTTATGTGAGGCTACCAAGGCAACAAAAGGAATTTCTGGATAATTCATCTAGTGGAAGCTTTACAAATAATACTGAAGAAGAAGCATGGAATTTATTGGAGACTATTTCTGAGAATACTGGTCATTGGGATCTTGATAAAGGTAATGAGCCCTATCTGGACTATGAGTATTCATGTGTAGAGAATTTCTCTACTTCTACCTTGTTTAAAAATCTGAGTGATACTTTTAATCTTGATCCTTATGTTATAATTGAGGTAGCTAAATCTTTTGCTAATCATATTGGTATTCCTAAAACTGGGTTTGAAGCTTATGTTGAACCTGTTAAACAATCTATTGTTGTACCCAAAGTTATTAAACAGGTAGAACCAGTGTCATCCTTGACAATTGAGGAGTATGTTGAGGCACCACCATATCCAAACCAAGTCAAGGAAAATTTACTTATTGCTGTTTCTAACAAGAGTAAAAGAAGAAGATCTCAGCCTTATGAACAGATGGAAGTCAACAGTCAAATCTCTATTATCAAACAATTAAATGAAGAAGATCCTGTTGATGTTTATCTATGTGAAGATGCTACTAAAGTTGTTAAAGGCAATTCGGCCAAGGTTGGTAAGCCTGTTATATCATGCACTATTGGGACTTCTAGTTATCATGGCTTATGTGATATTGGAGCAAGCATTAGTGTCATTCCATATTCTCTGTATCTTGAAATCAAGCCTGATATTGATCCTATCAGTATGGAAGAGACAGGTATGACAATTCAACTTGCTAATAAAGATTATATTAATCCACTTGGAATTGTTAGAGATGTTGAAGTATTGGTAGGTAAAATTAAATATCCTGCTGATTTTATTGTGCTTGGTTGCCCTCAAGATTCATTTTGTCCTATCATTTTTGGTAGACCTTTCTTACATACTGTTGGTGCTGAAATTGATTTGCTTAAAGAGAAAGTGTTTATTAATTGTGCTGGAGAAAAACTTGCATTCAACTTTTCTAAATTTTCTGATAAGCATTCAAAGAAAGAGCCATTTTCTGAAGATGTAATTGAAACTCTTGCTCATGTAGCTGTAGCTTCAACAGACGTGGTGGAAAGATACATGCTTAATCAAGATGAACCATTTAATGAAGAAGAAAAAGATGCTTTAGAACAAATACTTTCACAACAGCCACCACAATTACAATTGCATATCCCACCTGATAATTTAGGAGTGCTACCACCACCTAAAGGGGATCCTAGCTTTGAATTAAAACCTTTGCCTACAAATCTGAAATATGCATATTTGGATGAGAAGAGCATATATCCTGTCATTATTAGTGCTAACCTTTCAGCTGAAGAAGAAGAGAAATTACTTGATGTGCTTAAAGCTCACCGACCAGCCATTGGATACTCTCTTGATGATCTTAAAGGTATAAGCCCAGCTCTATGTATGCATAAAATTAATTTGGAAGAGGATGCAAAACCTGTTGTTGATTATCAACGCCGTCTCCATCCAAAAATGAAGGAAGTGGTAAGGAAAGAGGTAATAAGACTTATTGAAGCTGGTATCATTTATCCCATAGCTGATAGTAAGTGGGTTAGTCCTGTTCATTGTGTTCCTAAAAAGGGTGGAATGACTGTTGTTCCAAATGATGAGGATGAACTTGTAGCTCAACGCACTGTTGTTGGTTATAGAATGTGTATTGATTTCAGGAAGTTAAACAAAGCAACTCGTAAAGATCATTACCCATTGCCATTTATTGATCAAATGTTAGAAAGGTTATCTAAACACTCTCACTTTTGCTATTTAGATGGTTATTCAGGTTTCTCCCAAATTCCTGTTCATAAAGATGATCAAGAGAAAACCACTTTTACATGTCCATTTGGTACATTTGCTTATAGGAGAATGCCATTCGGTTTGTGCAATGCTCCTGCTACTTTTCAAAGATGCATGAATGCTATATTTGCTGATTATATTGAAAAGATAATGGAAGTCTTTATGGATGATTTTTCTGTGTATGGTACTTCCTTCGATAATTGCTTGTTCAACCTTAACAAAGTTTTGCAGCGTTGTGAAGACCAACACTTAGTTTTAAACTGGGAGAAGTGTCACTTCATGGTTACTGAAGGTATTGTTCTTGGGCATAAGATTTCTGGAAAGGAATAGAAGTTGACCCAGCAAAGATAGAAGCTATTGAAAAGCTCCATTCCCAAGGGATCTCAAAGGTATAAGAAGTTTTCTTGGGCATGCAGGTTTTTACCGTAGGTTTATTAAAGATTTCTCCAAAATATCAAAACCTCTAACCAATCTTTTGCAAAAGGATGTTCCTTTCTCTTTTAATGATGATTGTATTGAGTCCTTTAATATTTTGAAAATGCTTTAATAAGTGCTCCTATTATTCAACCTCCTGATTGGAATTGCCTTTTGAAATTATGTGTGATGCTAGTGATTATGCAGTTGGGGCTGTTTTGGGCCAACGTGTTGATAAGAAACTGAATGTTATTTATTATGCTAGTAGAACACTTGATGCTGCTCAAAGGAATTATGCCACAACTGAAAAAGAATTTTTAGCAGTGCTATTTGCTTGTGACAAGTTTAGACCTTATATTACTGATTCGAAAGTCACATTGCATACTGATCATCTGCCATTAAATACTTAATGCATAAGAAAGATGCTAAGCCTAGATTAATAAGATGGGTACTTCTATTGCAAGAATTTGATTTACACATTGTTGATAGGAAAGGGGAAGATAATCAAGTAGCTGATCATCTTTCTAGAATGGAAAATATACCTGATGATCCTATTCCTATTAATGATAGTTTTGTTAATGAACAACTTGCAAAATTAATGTTTCTAGTGCTAAAGTTGCATCTCCATGGTTTGCCAATTATGCAAATTTTATTGTTGGTAAAGTTTTACCTCCACACTTCACTACTCAACAAAGAAAGAAATTCTTTTATGATCTTAGACATTATTTCTGGGATGATCCTTTCTTTATAAGAAAGTGTGGATGGTATTATTAGACGTTGTGTACCTGAGTATGAACAACAGGCTATTATAAGAGATTGTCATGACAGTCCCTATGGAGGACATCATGCAGGAGATCGTACAGGTGCAAAGGTATTACAGTTGGTTTTTATTGGCCTACTTTATTTAAGGATTGTGCTGAATATGTTAAATCTTGTGATAAATGTCAAAGAGTAGGAAATATTGGTAGGAGAAATGAAATGCCTATGAACTATTCCTTACCACTTGAACCATTTGATGTGTGGGGTTTTGACTTTATGGGACCTTTCCCCGAATCAAAGACAAAGCATACTCATATTTTGGTTGCAGTGGATTATGTTACAAAGTGGGTGGAAGCAATTCCAACCAAAAGTGCAGATCATGCCACGGCAATGAAGATGCTTCAGGACATCATTTTCCCCAGGTTTGGTGTTCCTAGGTTTTTAATTACTGATGGTGGTTCTCATTTCTTACATGGTATTCTTAGGAAAACTTTGGCAAAATATGATGTTAACCATAGAATTGCATCACCTTATCATCCCCAAACTAGTGGACAAGTTGAATTAAGTAATAGGGAAATTAAACTCATTTTGGAAAAGACAGTGAATAAGTCTAGGTCTGATTGGCCACTTAAAATTAACGATGCATTATGGGCTTATAGAACTGCTTTTAAAAATCCTATGGGAATGTCTCCTTATAAAATGGTTTATGGAAAAGCTTGTCATTTACCTGTTGAATTAGAACATAAAGCTAGATGGGCTATTAAACAATTGAACTTTGATTTTAAAACTGCTGGAGAGAAGAGAATTCTTGATTTAAACCTACTAGATGAATGGAGAAATGAAGCTTATGAAAGTGCCAGGATGTTTAAAGAAAAAGTTAAGATTTGGCATGACAAGAAAATTAAAAAGAAAGAATTCAAAGTAGGTGATCAAGTGCTATTATACAACTCTCGTTTCAAGTTTTCTGCAGGTAAGTTAGCTTCAAAGTGGCAGGGACCATTAGTGATACAGGAAGTATACCGTTCAGGAGCTATCCGTCTTCATGGTGATATGAAAGGTAAACCTCATGTAGTTAATGGACAACGCCTTAAACATTATATTGCAGGAAAAAGCTTCATTGGAAAGGTGGAGGAATTCATTTTACAGACACCGGAGGAGGTAATTGCAAAGAAGTTTGCAGTTTCAGAAATCCAAAATCAATAAAAGGTAACTTTTACTCTGGAAAGTTTCTCGGAATTGCGTAAATTTTACGGAAGTCATTTTTTATGGAAATTAACGTGTGGGACAAGAAAATTGGAAGGAACGGAGACCCGAGGGAGAAAAGAGGGGGTCCCACGCGGTTAGATGCTTTGGCCGCGTGGGCCCACCCTTTTGCCCCTCGGAGTCCCGTTCCGTCTCGTTTTCGACTCCGACGCTTCGTCTTGACCTAATCTCGCACCGAGCGTTCTCGAGCGATCTTTGCTTTTGCTGTTTCTGTCTGTCAGGTTTTAGCCATGTCTAGCTCCGGATCCGATCATGAGGGGGAGAGCTTCCCCAAGGGAGGTGTTGTGAACCGCTACCTCAACTCCGTGATGGCACCAATGAAGACCTTGTCCTTCAAGGAGGGCGCGATGCTCATAGAGGAGGTGAAGGCTCCCAAGATCATTGGCACGGTGGAGGAGAGGCTGGAGGACCTGGAACAGAAGATCTTCAGGTATAATACTGTTGTTGAACGCAGCCTTGATGCTCATCACTTCATGAACCTGGAGCTGGAGAAGAAGGTTGAAGAGTACAAGGAGAGGCTGGAGACTTGGAGAAGAGGTATCTACATGTCACATCTGAGTTGGACAAGCATCAAGCTCTACTGTGGGATGTGGAAAATCAAAACTGTGAGTATGAAGAGCGCTTCAAGAAGATTGCAGCAGCTGCTACCCTCAGGTATAATGATCCACCTAACTCCTTCTACAATGGGAGGCCTTTCCCATGGAAGAGGGCTGAATGGGAGGAAGAATATGAGAAAGAAGAGGCTGCAGCAGAGAAAGCACTGGCAGAACGTCAAGCTTGGGGGAGTTCCACCTAGTCTTTATCTTTACTAGTTTATCATATCTATCTAGTCATGGTGTGTTTTGCTTTTATCATTTAGTTATCAATCTCTTTTAGGCTTGTGTGAGCTCATGGAGCATTATCATGTATCCCTATCTTATGGTTTATCAATGAATATTAAAGTATGGTGTCATCCATGATTCTCTTGTTTGGAGATTTATGGGTAACACTCATGCAAATGAGCGTGGTTTATTTTAGAGGTTTCAGTCACATCTTGCCTTGAATTTAATTAACTTGAGTATGTTGGACAATTGTAGAATCTAGCTCAATATAAATAAGAAAAGAGTGAGTCATTATGACTTGAGAATTAATAAGTTTAAGGTTGAGATATAGTCTTGTAGCATAAAAAGTTGGGAATAGTTAATGAAAAGGATATGAAACACTCTTGTTAGAATCTAGTATCTTTTGAGCAAATTAATGATCATGGATGTGTCAATACTTATGCTCTTGTAAAGTGTATGAAAGGAAGGCACCCGAGGATTCGGTTAGCCATGGAAAGTGTGAGATAAAGGTTGTTTGAGCATAAGAACTTGATTGAAACATCCATGACTAAAGTTTGCACTAGTTACTAGTGAAGCAAGGGTGCAAATAATTTTATATCTGTCTTTTCATTTGTCTTCTTTAACTTGTTATCCAATGAGAGTTTATCTTGTCTTTAAACTTCAGTAAAGTATTAAACATTATGATGCTAGCCATAAGAGCAAAAGCATGTTAAAAATAGTGTGATTCAATTGTCCAACATACAATGGTTATTTGCTTTCAAAGTGTAAGGGGTGATTGCTAGAGCTTCTACTTATGCTGCCCTTATGTGTATGAGTTTTAATTCATTAATCTTACATTGCAATTGAATATGATGATGATACAATGCTCGTATTTATTTATCAACCATAAGTCCATTGATGCATGTAATGATCTATGTCCTTACTTACTTGAGGACAAGTAAGGGTTTAAGCTTGGGGGAGTTGATACGTGCATTTTATATCATCATCTATACCACTTATACCACCATATTAGGATGTTATTTGCATTATATATCATTGTTTTTACATGTTTTAGATGATTTAGGGACTTTCTACAAAGTCCCTATTTTTGGTATTTTTTGGGAGGCAGAAAACCTCCTTTTTCTTGTTTTTAATGTTTCAGGAGCTACAGGGACCCAAATGGAAAAAGGAAAATTGCACAGCTGGTTTTTCATCGGGAGAACACAGTGGGAAGAAGATCGAAGGGAGGAGAGCCACGAGGCCCAAAAGAGGGGGGCCCACGCGGCCAGATTCTTTGGCCGCGTGGGGCCCACCATCTGGAGCCTCGGGCACTTCCTCGCCTGGGGCTTTTTAACGAGGTCTCCGTCTCGCCCGAAAAGTAACGCCCTAATTTTTACGAGACTATCCGAGGTCGCGGCGGCGGCGAAACTCCTGATTCCCTCCGAGGGGGATCAGATCCTGCTGCTCCGGAGCTCCGGAGAAGGGGGAAATCATCGTCATCGTCATCACCTCTCCTCCTTGGCGTGGGAGGAGGCCTCTACATCATCACCATCACCAAGACCAGCACCATCTCCATCATCATCTCCGTGATCCACTCCGTCCCCCTCGTAGTTTGAGAGTTGCTATACCCTAGATACTTGTCTTGTGCTACTATTCATGTTTGTGATTGAGTACTTGTCATTATTTGGTGGTGAAGTTATATTTTCAGATTGTGTTGTACCACTTATGCCACTGAATATCACCATGTTTGCACGTTGTGAGTAGTTCCCGTATGTTCCTGAGGGCATAGGATGAATTGGCAATGATTTATATATGACATGTGTTGGTATTTTGTCTAGTGTTTATCTTTTTGTGTGATTCTATGATGGTGTTGTGCGAACGTCGACTGCACAACACTTCACCTATATGGGCTCATAGGAGAACACCGTAGTGTAATGGCGTGAGGGAGACTTGGGAGGACACGAAAGCCTGAGACCGAATCATTAAGTTACTTTACGGGGTATTAGTATCGGGGACCTAGAGCGTAATGCTATGGTGGGATTTATATCTTAATAATTCTTGTGCTGTCATTTAATTGGCCACATGATCCATCATAAGGGGTTTAGTCTATTTATTTAGCTGTACCTAATAATAGCTCCGTCCGAAGAAGATTAAAACTAGACAAGATATTCAACGTGTTGTTTAATAAATCTATATGCCTAGCAATATCCATGCCGCCCTCGGGAACGTTTTCCACATATAAGTTACACATCACTTGAGCTTGTCCTCTTACACATAGAGGATTGGGCTTTCTCTCTCTTTGAGAGCTTTTACTTGTTACCATTTACCTGCTGCATTTTACTGTCTTGCAATTATACAATCGAAAATACCAAAAACACTTGCATCTTTTATTGTCTATTTATCATTTCTAATAACCAATACCTTCAGCTCCTCGTGGGTTCGACAACCTTTTCTATTCGAAAGGTACTACAATTGATCTCCTGCACTTGGGAGTCATCAACCATCTGTCCTGCAATTGCAAGGTTGGATAAATGGACAACCAGTCTGGATGCTAGTGGATTCAGGAAGTACAGTTTCTTTCATTAACATCAAACTCAAGGACTCGCTGCCGCAGAGCACTGCTATTGCCAAACCAATTTGAGTCAAAGTGGCAGATAACAGAGAGCTTCAGTGCAACCAGGAGATCAAGGAATGTGTGTGGACATCTCAAGGTCATGAGTTTGCAACCAATTTCAAACTGCTCAAGTTAGGGGTATTTGATGTTATATTGGGACAAGACTGGCTCTACAAACACAGTCCTATGTACATCGATTGGTCTACCAAACGCCTCAAGATATCTGATCAAGGTTTTCTAGTGTATCTGCAAGGAATGGGCAACAAAACGCCAATCTGTCACGAGGTTAGTGTGGACAGCTTATGGGCATTTCCAACAATGCGGATATTGAACAAATATTGGTGATTCAGTCGGTTCAACCTGATCAGCAAGTGAATGAAAGTGTTTTACCAGCTGAAATACAAGGGATTCTTGATCAGTTTCGAGATGTTTTCGCAACACCAACAGGTCTACCCCCAGAGAGAACCTGTGATCACAAGATTCAGTTAATTGAGGGAGCCCAGCCAGTACAAATCAGGCCATACAGACATACTCCTGCTGTGAAAGATGAGATTGAGAAACAAGTAGCAGAACTTCTCAAAAGTGGGGTTATCCAAAACAGTACCAGCTCTTTTGCGTCCCCAGCAATTCTGGTCCAGAAGAAGGACCTTACATGGAGACTGTGCATTGATTTCCGAAGATTAAATGCTATGACAGTACCCAGAAAATTCCTAGTACCTATTATTGATGAACTGATCGATGAGCTCACAGGAGCGAAGTGGTTTTCCAAGCTAGACCTGAGGGCTGGTTACCATCAGGTCCGCATGTCTCCAGGGAGGAGTACAAGACTGCATCTACACTCACTCGGGTCACTATGAATATAAAGTGATGCCGTTTGGGTTGTCTGGAGCCCCATGAACATTTCAAGGCGCGATGAAAAACACACTACAACCTGTTCTTAGTAAGTGTGCGTTGGTGTTTTTTCGATGATATATTGATCTATAGTCCCACACTGGTACAACATGCTGAGGATCTATACACTGTACTCACTTTATTGAAGCAAGATAGTTGGCAAGTAAAACTCTCTAAATGTGCTTTTGCACAGCAGAGTTTAGCTTATTTGGGGCACATAATCAGTGGTGAAGGAGTATCAACAGATCCAGAAAAGCTTAAGGAGATCATGAACTGGAAAATTCCAACATGTGTGAAAGAATTGCGAGCCTTCCTTGGACTGATTGGCTACTACAGAAAGTTTGTGGAACATTTGGAATTCTTGCTAGGCCATTGTTTAACTTACTCAAAAAGAATGTGATGTTCAAATGGTCGAGTGTGGCCGACACGGCCTTCAACGTTCTCAAGAAAGCTTTGATGACTGCACTGGTTTTGGCTATCCCTGATTTCATGAAGCAGTTCGTGTTAGAGACAGATGCTAGCAACCAAGGCATTGGAGCAGTATTGCAACAACAAGGGCATCCTATTGTTTTCCTCAGCAAACCATTGGGTCCCAAGAACAGTGGTTTGTCCACATATGAGAAAGAATATCTAGCAATACTATTGGCAGTTGATCATTGGAGACCTTATCTGCAGCATGCAGAATTTGTTATTCGAACAGATCAGAGGAGTCTGGTTCATCTTGAGGAACAAATATAAACACACCGTGGCAGAAAAAAGCCTTTGCAAAATTATTGGGCCTCCGATACAAGATTGTGTATCACAAGGGGAAAGTGAATGCAGCAGCTGATGCGTTATCCGCAAGAACCATGACATGGTGTTAGCAATATCTGCAACATCTACTTGCCATCCAGCTTGGTTGGAAGAAGTTGTGGCCGGATATCAGCAAGATATGACCACAAAGAAATTGTTGACAGGTTTGGCAGTGAACGGGGGAAGTCATCCGGAGTATCAATTGGTGAATGGACTGATTAAACACAAGGAGAGGGTGTGGATCGGCAATAATACACCTCTACAGCGGAAGATCTTTCGTGCTTTTCATAGCAGTGCTTTGGGAGGGCATTCTGGAGCGCCGCAGTAACTTACAAACGCATCAAGAAATAGTTTGTTTGGGCAGGCATGAAGCAACAAATCAAACTATGGGTCCTATCCTGCCAGGTCTGTCAGCAAGCTAAACCGGAAAGAGTAAAAATGCCTGGATTGCTAGAAGCACTACGGGTACCAAAGAAACCATGGCAGCATATTGCCATGGATTTTATTGAGGGATTACCACAGTCTGGTAAATTCAAGTCTCTTGGTAGTAGTGGATCGTTTCTCTAAATATGGTCACTTCATACCATTGGCTCATCCTTATATAGCAAGTAAGGCGGCTTCTTTGTTTGTTGATCATGTATACAAGTGCACAGTTTACCAGAAACAATTATCTCAGATAGAGATCCATTGTTTACAAGCAACTTTTGGAAAGATTTGCTCCAGGCCATTGGCACTGAACTGAAACTGAGCACAGCTTATCATCCAGCTACAGACGGCCAAACTGAACACCTGAATCAATGTGTGGAAACTTACCTCAGATGTTTTGTGCACGCATGCCCCAAAAAGTGGAGCCAATGGATTGCGCTGGCTGAGTATTGGTATAATACAAGTCACCACTCAACTCTGAATTCATCACCATTTGTGGTCCTATATGGCCATGAACCTCGGCACTGGGGATTGGAAGCTCCAAGAGCAGACATACCAACCAACTTACAAACTTGGATTACAGAGCGCAGGTGATGCATGTAAAATGCATACATGAACTTTGCACTATATTACTTATATTCCAGTCATATTTGCATCATATAAGGGTTTATATCACTGTTTTATAATGATTTTGGGAATATTTGATATGTTTCCTATTATTATGGAATTAACCCTGCGCAGGCAGCAGAAAACCCTATTTTCCATATTTTAATGTTTCAGGGACCCAAACGACGTCCAAATGACCTGGAAATTTACGAGCATCCGTTTTTGGAAGGAACAAAGCGTGGGAGCAAAGGAAGCAAACAAGCGGAGGCCGAGGGCCAAGTTGAGTGGGCCCACGCGGCCCATGTGACTGGCCGCGTGGGACCCCCCTTTTGGTCCTCGAAGCTCCGTTGCCATCGATCTTTCCTCCACCGACTCCGTTTTGACCTAAAACCGCCTATAAAAATAGTCCCCCGACGTTCTCTGGAAGGAGCGCCGCAGAAACACAGAAACACCGAAACAGAGACCTGGAGTTGCAGATTGGAGGGGGAAAACTCCGGCGGGCGCTGCCGGTGTGGTCTCCATCTTCTCCAACGACTTCTCCACCGTCTCCATGATGAAGAGGGAGTAGTCCACCTCTGGACTATGGGTTTGTGGAAGTAACTTATGTATCTCTCTCTCTTGAGCTTCACTAATTAGTACCGTATGAGCTGCTGAACATGATTACGGTCATCTATGTAATACCTTTGTGGTGGAACTTTTTATGAGTTAATATATGTTTGAGATTGCAATGGTTTTGTTTCAGTTATGAAAGTAGATGCATATTATGTACCCCGTTCTTATTTACTTGTCATGATCAAGCATGTTTATGAGAGCGTGTGAGGGGGAACGTGTGCATTAGTTGGAGTAACGGGGGGTGGCTAGTGCAGTGAACGTGAAAGAAAGTTCTGCGATCCACTTGGGTATCTGTACCTTACTTTGTTGCCTCACTAGGGATAAAAAGAAATACCATGCTACCGGAGATGTGGGTGTGACCATTGCCACTACTCCATGACTAGATCTAGCATGTTCTTATTTTAACTTCATGTCATGATACTTAATGCTATGCTTGATTTATCTTAATTACTGAGGTGTTATGATTTAGTTCGCATCTTGGTGGAGTATAGAGAGACTAATAACCAAAAGGTCTCTATGTTAGGACGTGATGCCCATATAATTATAACTTGTCATTAAACTGTTGTGTTGCAATCTCATATGTCAACTCTAGTGTTCCATTGTCTATCACTTCATTAAAGAGAGAGTGCATTTGTGAAACCATGAACCCGGTCCATTTTTAATCATAAGAAACACCTTTCCAACACTCGAGAGTTCGATTCCCCGAGAGTTCGATATTAAACCCTCGAGTCATCCCTCGTGGGGAAAACACGTCTTCCACT